>KL660597.1:309221-374026 GCA_000732775.1 Stachybotrys chlorohalonatus IBT 40285 | reverse complement strand
CCCCCCCCCCCCCCCCCCCCCCCCCCCCCCCCAGCCGATCCGTCCGTTTGCTGGCCGCCGAGGCTCCGCCATGGGAAAAGGTTCCCTTTGAACGAAAATCGCTTTCTTCCACCTCCGAGGGACGTTTGTCAAAGGTAATTACCTCCGTCCCCATCTCCGAACGAACCGATCCGCCATTTGTCTACATCTCCTTCCCATTCCTCCTGTTAGCCCCTCCCAAAAGATGCCCTCTTCTGCTGGGACCTACCAAAGCGGGACATGTGCGCCGTTTTATTTATGCCTCTGCGTTACAATAGGGCCATGGGCAAGATGCGGGATTGTGATGCGGATTCCCCATTTGCAGTTCTTGGCCGGCGCTGCCCTCATCCCGGAAAGTAGAGCAATATGAGGGGTCGCTTGGCATCAAACGGCACCATAACAGCCCAAGCGTCTTTTGTAGAATTTTGGCTACGGTGAGTCAACATTCAATTTAGCTACGGATACGGACTATACACGCAGTGATCTTTTGTAGGGCAAAACATAAGTGCCCCCTCTCATCCTCCCGACGCGGCCGACATTGCCGGGTCTCGTCAGTCTAGAACCATGGAAGACCCCGAGTTTGCACGATGTGCGAAATAGTCTCCTTCACATCTTTGTTGAAGCTCTTTCGCAGCAACTCGCCCGTTACTTACCCCGGACTGCGTTCCGCGGAAGGAATCCCATTCCTTGCCCTGCCGCTTCCACGGACTTCTTTTTCGTCCCCTACGAATAATATATAAACCCCTGTCCGACATGTCCTCGTCCTTCACAATGTCTCTCGTTGGCCCCCTGGCCATGTTTCCGCCCCGGGCCCCCTGTCATGGCATAGTAGATCAGGACCCCTTTTTCCCATCGTCAACACCCCATGACCTTGTCCGACGACTTTTTCAATCTTGCCGGCGTCGGAATTGCCTGTTCGAGAAGAAGAAGAAGAAGAAAACGAATGCGCCGCGTCACTCTCGGTAGGGTAGGGGTCCCTGCAGCAAGGGAATCCATATTGCCAAGCGGGTGAATTGTGTACAGTGAGCAGCGATGATCCAGCGATGCCGCCGCCGTCGCCTCGCGCGGCCGTGCCAATATTTATTGTTCCTTTGTCTTCCACTGTATTCATTGCATTGTGATGGACTAGTTCGTTTCATCAACCCTTCTCCCGGCATAACATCAGCTGACGCCTAATCATGCGTGCCCATCCTGCTATGTACGGCACTATAATAGCACAGCGCCGTGCGGTCACCAGCCCAAGATTGAGTCGAGTAGGTCGACGACAAGCTTCAAATGCAATGCGCTCGTTGTAGGCTTGTCTTATCACCACGCTCTCATTCGCCCGCCCGCTCTACCTCCCTTACCTTAGGTACCTAGGCACTGCAGGCCCAGCTGCATCGTTCCGTCATCCCCACCGCGCGAGTCCCCGTTTGCTACCCAACCATCTCTATTTCTTCACACACACACATACATACACACACACAAATAAGAGACACCCCGCAAAATCTCCTCCCTGCTCCTCAACACCCCTCCCAGCATCCTCTACTAGGCTGCTCCACGGCTTCTCGAATCTTTCCACTTTCATTCGTCCACCCAACCCTAACCCTTGTCAGCTGTCGTTCGCTGCTGCAGAGCCATCATCATCGCGTCACAAGCGCCTAGTTGAAGCCGTAAAATAAAATTTAATTTTTTATTATTATAGCCAACCAAGAAGAGAGAAGGAAAAAAAGAAAAAAAAAGGCCTCTTCGCCCGCCAGTCACAACTCCCATGACTGCACTACAGCACACATTCACTACCCCATGAACCCGCTCAACCTTCATCTCTAGTCTAGCCTCGGTTTGATGTCATGGCCAAAAACCATCTCGATGCTCCTCCCCGTCTCCTCCACCTTTGGCCGCCCTGGTTGCCCACTTCTGTCCATGCCCACATAGACTACGTCAACCTCTCCACACCACGTTGCCTGGAAAGGGGTTGGTGGCTGCAGAATGGAAAACAAACAAAGAGAGAAAAGTCGATTGGCAACGGTATCGTACCAATATCCGCCGAATCCAGCATTCATAAGCGGCAATGACTGCCAGAAGTCACAAATTCACAGGCGAGCAATTCGCTCACAAGCCTTGGCCCTCGCCGGTGATGATAATGATGACCGTCTTTGTAACTCGTAAGCATCTTCAACGATACAGCGTCCGTCTACCAACGAGCAACCGTTCTAATCGTTCCGTCGCCTGCCTCGTCTATGCCCTTGACTGGTCTGACTGCCACATCCAAGTCCAGCACGATTTACCCATCTCAAGCGCCCGCTCATGGCGCCCGTAAACATTAATAATCTGGACCTCGTCCAAAATAAGTGATAGGAAAGAAACAAGACAGAGTTCCGACCTGTACCCCGTGTCCAATGTGTAAACCAGCCGCCGTCCGCTTCACCACAACTCCAAAGTAATATCTATCAGAACCCCCCAAAACCCCACCCCCCACGCCATTGTCTACAACTGCATCGTCTATCAGACGGCCTATACCAATCATTGCCCCTTTTGCCGCCCCGTCGTCCAACTCATCCGCTTCCCCAGGGGCATCCTTCCTTCCTTGCCGTCGTTTGATTCGTTACTTGCCGCCGTCTCCGGCCCTCTTGCGCCGCCGCCGCCACTGCTGCTCTCACGGTGGCTCATTCGATGCGTCAACGCGCTGAACCTATCCTTAAGCCCGCCGGCACTCCTTCTACTGCGTTCGCTAGGCGCAAGGCTGCTCCCACTCGTTGCCGGCCTTTCGACCGTCCCGCGTCGCTGAGGAGACAGGTTCATGCCGGCACTTGAACTTGAGTTGGACCTCTTGATCCCAAAATCTGTCCCTTGTATCTGGCTGTTCATCGTGTCCACCGGCGTCGGAGGCGTCATCATGAGGAATGCCGGAACGGCTGGCCCCACTGAGTTCGCTGCACCGGCCCGATAAGACCTACCGCTCGCGGCGCTGCTGCTGCGACTCGCAGAACGAGGGCCGGGGATGCTGCTGTGACTGCTGCCGCGGATTGACCGTGGCGGAGATTTAGAAAAGTCCACTGGTGATGTTCCGTACAGGCTTGATGAGTCGTCACTGTCATTGATGCTGCCGGCGTAATTGTTCGATGTATTGGCTGACGACGACAGCATGATGGAACTCCCGGCCAGCTCCCGTAGCTTGTTCCGCTGCTCCGAATTGGGCTTGTGCCTCGTGAACTTGTTCCCGATGATCGCTCCCGTGTGCGAGATCAGAGCCTTCACAACCGCCTTTTTGAGGGCGAGCGCCAAGTCGAGGTTTGACCACGTCTTGTTCTGCCATTCCACTGGTGGCAACCGGAAGACAAAGTCGTGCACATCCTCGAAATTTCGCTGATCCTTGCCTTTGTAGCTGAGGCAAAGGACGACCGGAGGCATCCTGATGTGCGCAAAAGTCATGTAGTTGCTTGCGCGGTCAATCATCTTGGTGAGGTCATCTGACCGCGGCTTGTCGTCCGAGGCTCCCTTGCGCAGAGCAAACCGAGATGACTTCTTGCTTTCGCCACCCGTTGTATCGCGCGTCTCCTTGGACGAGAGACCCGTCGAGGAACGCGCAACACCGCCTGGCCGAATGCTACTCATTCGGAGCGAGTCGTACGAAGCCTTCTTCGCTACCGTTTTCTCCGTGCCCTTAGAGCGGAAGAGTCGGAAGGAGTGCAGATCACCGGTGTTGACGCTGAGTGCTTTCTTCTGGCCCTTGTCGTAATGCGTGGCCGAGCTGAGGGTTGGCCGTAGACGTAGCTCGAGCGACCGAGCCCGCTCAACAGACGAAATGGACGAGGCTTTATCTCCCGAAGACGAGGGAGCCCGGCTATTCGACGCCCCCAATAGGTCGCTCTCGTCGTCATCCAAGCCCATCAAGGCTGGCTTGACTATGGGCGAAGAGTCGTTCTTCGAGCTCGTAAACCACTCTCCTCCGTCCATGCCAGGGAAGATGTACTCGAACATGCGCTTCCCGACCTCTCGCTCCAGCTGAACCTTGATAGGGTGGAGGTTGACCTCGAAACGATCCATGACGGGGATCCCGGCAATTGCCTCCAGCATGTGCCAATACACTTGTATCATGTATGCATCCTCGTTGGCGTACGCCGTCCCCTTCTCGGTATCATGGTATGGCGCAATAATCTCCGGGTAAGTGGCGTCAGGCAAGAGATTGAGCCCCAGTATATTGCCAACACGGAAGAGATTCATGTGAGAACCGTCCGAGTTATCCGTTCGGTCATACTCCAAGTTTCTCAACTGCAGCTCAACCAGGGGCTCGTTCGTATCCTGCATCAGGTGCCACACGATATCTTGCACCGAAATGTTCCACTTCAGCAGGGGGTGGCTGTCCGAGTTCATATCGTACATTCTTTGCGATGTAGTGATGGCCTTCATCATGAAAAACAGCTCGTCCTCACAGGCGGCCAGATCGCGCTCTAACTGCAAGCGATCCTCCCAGCCCAGTTGGTCGAGGTATGGCGTGTATATCTGGAAGTGGCTCTTGATCTCCTCGAGCTGTCTGATACGGTCCTGCAACTTTTGCACCATCTCCGGTGTTCCGCTAAGGTCGCTAAAGTCTGACGCGAGCATGATCTTCTCGAGTCGCTCGTTCCTTGTCTTCTCGAGTGGCTCGCTGTACATCAGAAGATCGAGCACAATGACGTACACGGCATAGTATTGGGACGAGTTGCAGATTGCCCGTGCTTGAGGAAACTCGACCCAGAGGTTGTCCATCCTGGACTCGGTGTTCTCGGCCGAGGAAGCCTCAATCTCGTCGCTGTTGACTTCATCATTGAATTTCAAACGCAGGTTGTTGTACTTGTCGTATCGAAGCATCGCCGAAGTCTTCTGGACCACGCGCTTGAATCCGAATGGATCTGCTTGGAAGTCAAACATGACTTCGGTCGGGACCCATGGAGGCCACAACGACCCCGCCGAGGTGCCGTATCTGCTACCAACGTACATGGAAAGCAGATTGGTCAGGAACCACTTGTGGTGCGTGACGAAAAATTGTGTGCTGTCCATGTTGACAAGGAAACGTCGTTGGACAAGCCCGCTGACGTCGTCGGAAAGTCTGTCCTTGTCCATGACTTCCACCACCTTCAGTTCCATGCCTTTGGCAGTGATCAAAACCACGTGCTTCTGGTTCTTCTCGCTCTGGAGCTGGATTTGGGGGGCGATCAGCCGTATGTGATAGCTGTTTTGGGGGCTGAAGTTTTCGGAGATGCCGTGGGTCAGATCTTCGATGGTGCTGTCAAAGGTGCCATCTCTGTTGGTGCTGAAACCGGCAGATCTAAATCTGCGACCCTCACTAAGGATATTTCGAATGCGCTCCTCGAGATCCTGGGCACTGTGCCTCTCGTTGGTACCACTCTTGGCTGTTGAGGATGTCTGCGTGGCTTGTGAGGTCGTAGGTGTCCTACTGGTATTCGTGCCTTTGGCCTTGTTTCGTTCATCTATCATATCCAGGATGAATTTGATGGCTGGTCGCGACATGTAATATATGAAACCGCGCCTTTGACCGTTTTGGTGAAAATAGCGCAGGACAATATTCCTCAGCAGATTATTCCACTTCAATTGCATGTTATGGATGACGAAGCGATTGCTAAAGTCGCTTTCAAATTCGGCGGTTGACGGTATGTTCAAGATTCCGTCGTCGATATCAATCGAGGTCTCCGAAGGCCGGCCATTCTTGCCCCTGTCAAGCAACTGGCTGCTGGAGGGAGTCTTGACCTCCATCTGATGCAACATGTTCTCCAAGAAAATTTTCTTGTTATTGAGAACGTGAGTATGCTTTCGTAAAGCCTCGAAATCTTCCACTGCCTCGGGGTCCTTCCCACTGCAACGGACAACGCGCAGCTCGGCGTCCCCCACGTTGCGAGCATGCGTCTTCATCTGGCCATCCAGCTGCTCAAGACGCTCCTTGATAAGCTGCATTTGCACCCTTTTGGGGTCATCATCGTGGCTCATGATGCAAAAGTGTGTGGGCTCATTTCCAAAGGGACTCGTCCGCGTTGGGTCGCCAGCGATGATGCCACCAATATCGGTCTGGCGGAAATACGTCATTCGGGGAATGAACGCCATTGGCAAGATCTTGGTGTTGGGATGCGGTTCGGTCGGGAGGATCCAATCCAGCTCGACAAAGTCGTCCATGTCTATCCAGCTGTAATCGTAATCCGGAATTGTGAATCGTGAGAGATCGGGCTTATCGTCCTGCTCGCCAAGCAGAGTCGAGATAGACGCTTTCTTGATGGCTTCGGTAGTTGTGCCTTTGAGGCTGGCCGAAATGGCTCGAACATCTGCATTTACAAGGTCCAACTGGGCAGCATGGATCTTGATACCCGTTGTCCTGCTTTGAGCGTTCTTGCTCTTCACGAGCGTATTGAACTCTTCTCGTCTTTGGTGCAAGTCAAGCATGAAGCTTTCGAGACGGACCTTGAGGCCGGTTGCCGAGACGTCATCCTCCGCGTAGTCCTCTGCGTCCTTGTGCTTGTATATATGACTGATAAAAAGGGGTGCGAGGAGCAGATTATACTTGACTGTTGCCAGGTGTCGACCGAACTTCTTACTGTTCTTTTCTCGACCAGGGAAGAGGTTGCCTTGACGTATAGGAAGGGACATTGGCTGACCAAACAGTCTCCACCAGTTGAAGAAGTGCGTGAAAAAGCGAGGGGTAAGGTGGATTGTGTTGTAGCTTCTTGAAGGTTCTGGTCTATCAGACATCCACTCGCGGTCGACCGGGGCTCGGATAGTTAGAGAGAGATGTATGTGACGACTCCTGAAGCCTCGCATGGCGTCGTAAGGTAAACCATCCGTTGCCGTTACAAGGTCGGGATTTCTAAGCACCACTTCGTAATGAGGTTTGAAATCGAAGCTTCGAACACCGTTCTCGATCGCACGCTCGAACATAAGGCCAACCATCCACTGGACCCTGCCGGAAAGCTTGACAGCAACCTTCTTGAACATCTGACCAGCCTTGTATGTTGGATCTTGACGACGGTTTTCCAAATCACCACCTAGACGTGCTGAATCTAAGACCTGCTGGCTGTAGTCGGGGATGGCCATGATATATTCGCCACTGTCAATGACCATGAAACGCTTTGGATCATCCTCGGTGTTGATGCTCCAGTTCACGTCATTGCGCCAGCACATTATGAACCCAGCTCCGTTGCCCGTAACGTGGTACGGATCGCGAGTGCCCTTCAGGGATAGGTGCATCTCACCGTCTCCTTGCCAAGCTATATTCAGGCGTGAATGGAAATTGAGCCTTAGCTTGTCCCAAAATCCAACCCTCTCTGATTTGTCAATTTGGGGCTTGGTGAAGCTTTCGATCACCATCATCATGTCTTGGATGGCGGGTTGATAACAAGGGCCCCAGGTGATTCGAGTGGGCAGCGCAGTGTTGATGTCAACGAACATTTCCGAAAAGGACTTGACTGGCCCAATAGTCCGCCGTACCTCAATAGAGAAGCTGCCTTTATTGGGACTCGTTGGATCCGAGCTTTTGGGAGGAACGATGTTCACTCGGACCTTGCGAGTTGACTCTGTGCCACGGAACTCTTCGGCAAGAACGAAATTCGTTTTGACCGACATTGCCGGTAGGCGAGTGGATTGCCCAGCTTTGAGACACGGTATGTGAAGAAATGGAAGCGGATAGTCGCGCAATGACACGCGCGCTTCGTCCATTTCAAGGGTAATATGCATGGGCAGCAAAAGACCGTACTGCATATCTCGTGGCATCCCTTTGCCGATTCTGTGAAGGAAATCAGGCAGTTCCTGCATTGAAAAAGTCGGCTTGTCGATGGTAACACGAAAGTCTGAAACCATCGCAGACATGAGAGCCGGCCTTCGGGGCACGTCGAGAACAGTCTCTGTCTCTTCCACGTCTTCGGGTATGTGGTTGCCGCCCCAAAATATCTCGCGGATCCCTTGTATGTTGTCGCTCGTAACTTTGTACGCGCGGTCGATTCGCTTCTTCCAGGTCTGTGAGTTGAAAATGTCGAGATGAAGTCGTGCATCCTCCTCAGAGACTTTGGCGTTCCCATTGACCCCCATGTTTTCCTTTTCGGGATGATACCGCGGCAGTCTGCCCGGCCCAACGCCTGTTGCGTTGGACTTTCTATCAAAGGGATCCGCACTCCTGCTCCTGAACCACGACGACGAACCGGAGGCTTCGCCTCGGCCTCTTGGCGCCGTCGAACGAGACCGGGCCTTGAAGCCTTTCTTCACGTCTTCCTCTCGCACCCTCTTCATCTTCACTTGAAATGCTTCCTCGCGAGCAAGGCGCTGCATTTGCTCTATCCTGCCTGTACGGTATATCAGGCCCAACTTCCATTCAAAAGCGCCCTCCTCTAGTTCGAAAAGAAGGGTACGGGTACGAATTGACACCTTTGGCACCTGCTTTGGGCCTTCCGGGGCCTTTCCGAGTATGTACTCGTTCGTGCCAGTCTTGAATCGATGATGAAGTTGTTGAATCGACTTGTAGACGTTAACAATGTTGTCGGTTATCCGGTTGACGATGACTTCATGCGGAATGGCTATTCGGAGGGCCTCGCTGGAGATATCAATCATTTTTTCCTTGACGTACTGGCCGTTAGGTCGTTCCCGTCGTGATTCACGATGCTGCACACGTGCACCCTTGGCACTGATCATTTTCGACCACACATTGGGCATTCGGGGAGTCTCAACAAATACCCGCACAAGCTCAGAGTGCAGAAAGGGCGATGCCCATCGGTTGCGACCGGTTTTCAGGCTGTAGAAATGAACCATTAATCTTGGTTCGTGCGGCATCTCTGTCTTGATCTGTACCAGGGCGGCCGTTACATCAATCGTTGTAAGCTCTGGTGTAATGGTAGAAGTACTCTTGCCGGTTGCTGCAAACGAGGCTTCTGGTGGAGCGAGATTTGTGGCAGTGCCTTGCTGCTTGGGTCGTACGCGATTGTCCTGCCCTGTCCTCATGAAGGCCTTCTTCAGCGTCATGACTGCAACACCAACAGCGTAATGTCGAAACAGGGAGTATTGTAAATGAATCGAGCGAACTGAAATCTGTATATGGAACAAGGGTCCATGTTTGTCGCTCAATGCCGAGAGGACGAGCTCCAGTCGAGGGAGCTTGACGAAAGGTTCGATTTCCAGCTGATCTGCATCTTCCCTGATGTGTGCCGCAATTCCTCGAGCATAAAGAGCGAACCGACGTCCATCGCCTTCTTGGTAGTACTTCTTTTTATCCTTGGGCGTAGCTACCTGATCGACCACTTCGGAGTCGGAATGCGTGATTGAGCGGCTGGATGCTCGTTTTGCAGCTGGTCGCCTTTGTAACCCGTCGAACCGCGGCGCTCGATACTCAGCGGACAGGCTGTCGAGATGTAATGCAACTCCGCGTGTGTCGTTGGAAATATCCTCGTCGGTTCCAGCAACTGCCATGCTAAAGTCCGTAGCCTCGATCTGATACCGTACCAGCCACTCGGGCGCAGACCTCATGAAATTCTTCTGTCTAACAGGTTTGGATATGCGCCGCTTGTCTGGCTCCACGTCGAGGCGTAGTTCTTTGACAATCTGGCGCAGCCCGTCCGTGATTTCAGGTCTAATCATGCTTATCGAAAACGATTGAACGTTTCCTGTAACATCTACAGACACGTCCGGGGTCGCCGCTAGATGGACCTTCATGTCGGATGATTCTGTCTTAATCAGATCGAACTCCTCGTTAAAATTTGTCTGGTAATACAGTCGGTGTGACTGCAGCCTGAATTTGCCATCCAGGGAATAGTGATGCTGCTCGTCGGTTGAGTGCGAGGAGTCCAGATCGAAAGAAATGGATGATATTGCCGAGATGATCAGGTCAAAATCATCCGGGTCATCAGTCTTTTGTAGTGGCCGGAGCTTGATACGCAGTACTGGCTCGTGCATTGAGAACTTGACAGTGGCCTTGGGAAGCAAGCGGGAAATCAGTCGATGCCGCCTCGCTTGCCGAGCACCGGCTGCTCTAGGTTTCGGCTGCAGCAGCGCAATCACCAGTGGCAAGTGCCGCGGGTCGAGATCCACGGATAGAGATGTAACAACCGAGTTGGCGTACAAGATGTTTGCATTCTTCTCCTCGAGGCTCTCGTCCAGCGTCAACTCTACCGTCTTCGACGGCAGCGTGGTTCTGATAGTAGTGGTGGCCATTGGTATATAAAGAATTCGTTCCGGCTTGCCGTGCCCGTCATCGAGTCCAACGGATATGGACAGGGCAGCGGCCAATGCCTCGTGTGCAATGTCCTTGGACGGAAAGTACATGCGATGGGCTGGTGACTTGGGATCTAGACGGTGAACGTCTATGCCAACCTCCTTCATCGCTGCGCTGAGAAGTATGGGTGACGCCGCAGGTCTTATAGAGTCCACCTTCTTGGTAGCGCCAAGCATAGTAATGGCAAATTGGATCTCCTTGATGCCTCGAAGTATGGAGCTGAAGAACTCCTTCGAGTCGGACACGGTTTGCATGAGGGTTTCATTCGTGCTACCGGACACCTCGACTTCCTGGACAACGGTATCCAGAAAGACATCGAGAGGTTCGTCTGTTTCCTGGGATTCGGAGGCAGCGCGGCATTGCCGCAGACGGGTCGAGCAAAGGAGGATGTCGTCGACTGGCAAGTGTACTCGGCCAAGCTTCAACCCGATTGTTGTATCTCTCAGCCCATCTCTACCCTCGTAAAGATAGCCGTGGATGTTGAGCAAGGCATGGTCCAGGATCTCCAGGGGCTCATTGCCTTCGACTGTGAAGAGGATGCTTCGCATTGTGATAATCCATTCCGCTTGCCGCTTACGCTTCCTATATGCCGATCTCTGGAAGAAGAAACGACCACGGTCGACCGTTTTGCTTCTAGTATCGACCGCCATGGTGAAATGTCCAACCTGAATGGTGCCAACATCCACGACATTGAGACTCGAGTTCGCGACCACGACATCAACAAGTCTCAGCCACTTGACGTTCCGGTGTAGTCGCTTTAGCCTCTCCTTGGTGCGTGCCAGGTGCTTCCACAAGTCGCTCCGCGGCGTAGGAGGCGAAGTGCGGCCAGCGCTCCGTTTCGATAAAGGGGTTGTCGGCCTGTGCGAGGGTCTGCCGTCCTCCTGCGGCGTGGCAGCGTCCTCATCCCCGCTGTTGACCCTGACTCTCTTATTGCCTTCTAGTTCTCGGATGTCAACAGTGACGACAAGCTCGCTAAGAACTATACTCAGCCAAGTTGGCTGGGAGAATGTCGGACGATGGATATTGAGGCCGATGCCTCGAATTTCGATGGTACAGCCATCTCGAGGTGTATAGGCGAGGCGACGGAGAGAGAAATAGCCAATTCTCTGGATGGAAATGCCCGTGGCTATGCGAACTATGGCGAAGAGAACGAAGGAGGAGAGGTACGTAAGGACAATGAGCCCGAAAATGAATGTAGGGTTGAGAGAAGGCATGTTGTCGAGGCCCGGGCGAGCCAACGCCAGCTACCTGGCTGTAAGCGCATCGCATTAGATACCGTGTTATTGAACGAAGGTCATCAGGGTCTCACATGACAGGGACAGCAATCTAATCATTATTTTGGCTCAACAGGCGCGCGGGATCGAAACCGAGATTATCATAGCGCGGGACAGGGAGCTGGAGTCGACGGTAGCTAGGGACGTGTTACGGACGCTTCTCCAACTCGCCGTGGTGCGTCGTCGGAGCTATGAATTCGAGGACGATAACAGCAATGATCAAGAAATCGATGGTCGGCGCGTGGAGCTCAATGTGTCGCGGAATTCAAGAAACCCCGGGTTGGTAAACGGTGGCAACAGTCGAATCGTTGGTCGAGTGTGCTATTTCCTGTTTCGACGGTCGCAAGCTACAGGTCAGCCAAGGGCGTATGTGTCTCTGAGGCGCAGTTCCAATTCCAAATGACGGGAAGCGAAACCACGGCTTCGCGTTCAAGGGAGTGCTGCTCTCGAGGAGTCTGATGTAAGCTCGGACTTGAAAGGCTGTATGCTCGGTTGGAGGATCTTCCACAAGTCAGGCCAAGGCCAGCCAGGCCTGTTGGCCCCCCAAAGTACCCAGGCACTGTAGCCCCACTGACAGAGGGGTAGGGCTGCTTGCTCCTTCGGCAGGTCGGGACGCTAGGTCGATATGGGTCTGCATCTTGCTCAGAGTGACGTGACCCGGTCAACGAAGCTGGGCAGATGAGCAAAGTGTTCGTCAAGATATGCAAGACTCAGGCCTTGTATCATGTCGGAAGCCGATGCTGGCTTTGTGGTTGCTACGGGAGGGTCGACAAATTATTTGGCGTGAGGCAAACGCGCGAAAATCACACCAAGGCAATCTTGAAACGGAGCCGCGAATCGGGTCGATGGCCAGTTGGAGCGTTGGCAGTTTTATAGCCTCCTCAAAGTTACCTTCCACGAGGGACTTGGCACGACACTAGCGATTAGGAGGACAAAAATCAGGGCAAGGCGATTCAACGAGGTACCCAATATAGCATCATGGCATACCGTCGTTGAACACCATTTGTATGGTGGCACTAGTCAGTTCCGCGCAGGTCTCCACAAAATCGAGAAACGCTTCATCAGCTTCGAGCAAGAAGCTGTTCCCAACTCCCCCCCAAGCTCCATGTTAAGAGGCGGCAAAGCAAACCTGTGACGTTTGTCTATGGACGAAATCAGCCTCCAGCCGAGTTGACAGGTAATATACACAAATATCCTTCTTCGTACATGTCCAATGGCAATACATAGTGTGCTAGAGCGCGTTAGGTCATTGGGTTTTTGGCGTATCTTTTTCTTGTGATTCTCTAAGCTGTTGCAGCGCTGCAATGCGCTCATCGATGAGTGCAATATCAGCATCGACCCGGAGCCTCTTTTCCTCCAAGTAGGTAATGTATTCCTGGTCCGTCAATTTCTGAAGTGGACTCCATTTGGACCGCAGCCAGCTGTCGTTCTCGTCTCTCGGCTTCGACTGCTTGATAGATATCTTATTTGCAACGAGCTGGCCGCCAGCGCCCACAAGCGACCAAACTATCATGCTGGGTATTATTTTTGTCGGTCCTCCTAGAAGAAAAAAAAATGTCAGAGATTCATTGACATATAAAATGAGTCCGACGCACTAAGAAGTCCCGAAACGGCTCCAGCAGTGGTGCCGGATACTGCACTGATTGCAGTCTTCTCGATCGGTCGAAGCTGCTCATCACCACCAGAGGTGCGTGCCAGTAAAGAACGAGTCACTATTCTTGGTTAGTTATTCTGGCTGCTTGTGCATATTTCAGGGCGCATATGGCATACACCAGTAGCTTCCTCCAACAGTGAACCATTGGAAGCCGGTAAACATGCCACCGATGACGGGGCTGATGTCTTTCGCAATTGCGCCTCCTATCCCAGCGAAAACCCCTACAGTGCCTGCAAGCGGAATGAGTTTCTTGTAAGTAGACTGAATTCCATGGGGATATATTACCAGTTCCAAGGCCAAACTTCAGTGAAGGAACAACAACATCTGCTATTCCAGATGCTGCTGACGGCCTCACCATGGACTGCTGGCTCGACACTGTGGTCGACGCAGCTTCTTTCGTTTCCGGCATTGTGAAGGGTAGAAAAACAAGCTGTGTAGTAAGTATATAAGAGGGAATACAGGTTCACTGTAGCAGTCGAACAGGCCGATGTAGAGAGAGGATATCGGACGTCCCAACCATCCCGTTGACGCTACAGGCTCGTTGGAGTAGTCACTCTTTAGCTCATGCTCAGAAACTCCAGTCCAAATGTCCAGATGATCATTCAAGAGCCCGGTTTGTCTTCATAGCCTGATCGGGTGAATATTCGGAGCGCTGGGCGGCTTGAGAATGGTTGTTGAGCAAGCCTAGAGAGTTGACGAAATGCCATGCCCTTGACGCGCCGATTTACGTTACCAAAAAGTCGTTACCTTCTGCAGGGGAAAAGTGGACATGGACAGATCATTGGGCGGCTAAGGCCAAATCGGGGCTAGCGCATCCCACTCCTGGTCGGTGAAAATTAAGCCAACCTAACCCTCACAATCGCCTTCCCGTTGTCTTTTTTTCCCACTACGTGAGAGCAATTTTCGACTCGTCAACCCCAGACACAGCACAGTTTGTCGGGGTCCCCAAGAGTCAAGTCACCGCTTCCCCTCCTTCCGGACGACCGCCGAATCGTCCCATCAATTGGCATCAAGCCCCTTTGCGACAGGCGCCCTTCCGCTCAACTCGATTTCGAATCCCCCGCCTTGTGGAGGAGCTGCCTGGTCCGCCGCCAGCCTCGCTGTCGTAACGCGCATCGGTCCTAGCATCGTTGCGCCCGGTCGCTCAACCCGCCATCATGGGTTCGTCTTGCCTCTCTGCCCTCCGCCTGATCCCGCTGGATCTGCGCTAACATGTCCTGCCCTCCAGCTCCGAAAAAGAAGGAACAGCAGAAGATGTCCCTTGGGGACTTTCTGACTGATGGAGGTTAGTCCTCGTCACCCCTCTTCGGTCCAGGGCGACCCCTCGATGAACCGCACCGGCACTGCCGCACATCAATATTTCTGCCCAGCACACATACTAAATTGCTATAGGTCTCGGCGGAGGTGGAGGTTCATGGGCCGACGAGGTTGAGGAAACCTATGGTAAGTAATTTCCAGTTCGTTGGGTGGCGGCCGAACTCAATTAACGCTTCTCTAGTTACCGGTATGCCTACTGTTCTATACGAGCATTCTCCTTCCCGGCCTTGCTTGGTAAAGCTAACTTGCTGGCGCAGGAACTCAGCAGCTTCCTCCAAGCGATCGTTCTCGCACTGGTGGTGGTGGTGGTTTTGGCGGCAGCAGCAGCTGGCAAGACAGAGGTACACCCAACACCTTTGCCGCCTAGTGTCTAGCAGAAGACTAATATGAACCAGGCTATTCTTCTGTCCGCGACAACCTCCCTCAAAAAATTCCTGACAAGCCCCCTTATACTGCCCACTTGGGCAACCTCTCGTACGACGCTACGTCAGAGACTGTCACCGAATTCTTCGAGGGCTGTGATGTAGTCTCTGTTCGAATCATCGAGGATCGTGAGTTGCAACGCCCCAAAGGCTTCGGCTACGTAGAGTTTGGCAACGTCGAGGGCCTCAAAAACGCACTGGCATTGGACAACGAGTCTTTCCAGGGTCGAATGATCAAGATCAAAATTGCGGATCCCCGTAAGCTCCACCCTTGTCCTGAGTGAACTATTTATGCATCTGCTAACCATCCAAAGCTCGCGGTGGGATGGAGTCGCGCGGTGAATCTGCTCGTGACCTGAGCGAATGGACTCGTCGTGGTCCCCTTCCTGATCTCCCTTCCCGTGGTGGCCGTCAGCCCTCCGACTTTGGTGGAGACCGTGAGCGCCGACCTCCTCGGGATCCTGCTCCAGAAAGCCGAGCTCCACGTGAGATGACGTGGGAGCGACGTGGTCCTCTTTCTCCTTTGCCACAACAAGAGGCTGCTCCTGGTTCCCGAGACGGCAGCCGCCCTCGACCGCCTCCTGAAGGACTGGGCGAGCGCAGTGAATCTCACCGCGGAAGCCATCGCTCCTCGCCCGCGGCCTGGGGTGAAGGGAAGCAACAGGATGCGGCTGCTCGACCTCCAAAGCCCGAACGTGCCCCAACAGCGGCAGAGAAAGACTTTCAGTGGCGTGTTGGCATGCGCCCTGGCGCTGCAGCCGGGGCTACTTCCCCTCCTGGTGACGGAAGCGAACCCCCCACCTCCCCAAGTGCAGCTCCTGCAGCTCAGCCAGCTGGTCGGCCTCGCCTGAACCTTCAAAAACGAACCGTTTCGGAAGCTACCGACATCCTCTCCCCATCTTCGGACTCGAAGGCCAGTCCATTCGGAGCTGCTCGTCCAATTGACACTACAGCCAGGGAGAAGCAGGTTGAAGAAAAGAGACAGCAGGCTATTCGCGAGAAGCGTGAAGCTGACGAGAAAGCGAAGGAGGAAAGGCGTCTCGCCAAAGAAGCCGCGGCTAAGGCTGATGCGGAGCCTAAGGAATCACAGGCGCAGCCCGAGGAAGGGACTGATGCCAGGCCGGAAGAGGCCAAGACAGAAGAGGCCAAGACAGAAGAGGAGCCTACTGGAAGCCAGGACGGAGCCCCCAGTGACCAGAAGGTTCCTGTCCGATCTCGTGAGCCTCGTGAGCCCCGCGAACCCCGCGAACCCCGTGATGGAGCACAAGGTCCCAAGTCCAGAGCTGCCGAGGCCGGTAGCTGGAGGTCTTCCAACAACGAGCAGCGTGTCCGTGGTGGAGGTGGTCCCCGCGGTGGCCGCGGTGGTGCGGCTCGAGGTCCCCGCCCAGAAGGTCGAGGCGGCTCCCGTTCCAACGGATCTGTGCGCGAACAGCAGCAGGCCCCGCCAACGCCTGGTTCCGAAGACGGTCCAGCTCAGCCGGAAGATGATGGCTGGACAACCGTCGTTGTCCCGAAGAAGGGTCGCACGGGACGTCCTCTGCCATAAGAGAGGCACTTTACCCCCGGGTGTACATCTCCGGTTCTGCCGAGCATAGACTCAGCCACAAGGCTCATTTTGTAGAGCAATTGTATCTTGTGCGTTGGGTCTCTGGTCATGCCGGACTTGGTGGATTGAAAGCCCTATCCCTTATTCCGCGAGGCGACTCTTACCACCTTGGATATGGTCCATACCTACGGGGTTCCCCCCATCGCCACGTATATAACATTGAAACTTCGTTGCGCCACGGAGCATCTCAGGTGGCTACTGTTTCGGAAGTAGCCGGTGGTATCAACCACATACAACAAAACAAAAAAGACAGTGAACGAACGTGCTTACAAGCGGCTTTCGTTTGACCTCAGCGTATCTCGTTTGTTTGATTGGCCTTGACCTGAGCAGAGGGCGCACCGCGAAGCAGAAGAAGGGAAAGCTCTCACGCCTTTTTGTCATTCTTTGCGTGAATTTACAGTGCGTTTAGACCGTACGAAGAGGGTTGGTAAACGCTTTTCAAGCATCGAGTCTCGGCGTTTTTTTCTTCTTTTCGTTGATACAGAAAAGAAAAAGAAGGGCGAAGAGGCGGAAGTGGGTGGAAACGTTTCGATGCATCGACGGTCAATCATTTGCTGTTTCTCTTTCTTTTTCCTTGGTAGTTACCCTGTGATTTTCTTTCACACATGATGGACGTGTAAAGAGAAGGAGAGGGCGGGGGAGCATTTGGAGAAGGAAACGAAGGGATGGGATCGACGATTGATGATGATTTGGCAACATGATGAATCCATACAGGCTGCTATAGTGTTGGGCGGGTCTTTGTGCTAGGTCATCTACGAATCAATGGAACGACTTCATATTTGCCTATCTGCTGCCATTGTATGAACTGTCCAAAGCGAATGAGGACTGGTAAGTCCAGCTGAGGGTATCTACAGATGGCGATAATCACAGCGTTCCCCGATCGTGACGGCATGTCTTGTACACTTCTCGTCACTCGTTCCGTGTCCCTGAAATGCGTCAACTATCGGTACGGATCTTGTACGCTCGAGCTGATCAAGGCTGCCAGGAGTGGGGGGAGGGTCCACGATGAGTCAGTCGGTGTAGCCTCATGCAAGTTGAAGCCGGGTTGGAAGACCCTGACCAGTACGGCGCCAGGATGGTGACTGCCTGCCAGGCAGATGTCTTTCGACTCGCTTTTAGAAGAGACAAGTCCTGATGGTCGATTTCCATTCTCTCGCAGATGCTTCTATGAACCTGGAAAGCAACTACTGCTTCTTCACGACCACCTAAGCTATCCTCTAAAACCATTGCCTTGAGTCATTACTCATTATCAACTTATACAACCACGCATTTCTACTCGCAATACTTTGGCAAGCCAACTCACCCCGACATCAAACACCAAGCATCATGGCCGACGCACCTTCACCGCCCCTCGAGTTCACCACATCCCCCTCCCTCCCAGCACCGCTACTCCTCTCGCCGTCCGCCTTCCTCCCAGCCCACCCACATATCGACTACATCATGGCCGGCGCCATCGTCTTCGCCTCCTCGCGCACCGGCCCGCCCAAGACCCTGCTCATCCGCCGCGCGCCCTCAGACTCGTACCCGCTGCGCTGGGAAGTCCCCGGCGGCTGCGCGGACGCCAGCGACGCCAGCCTCGCCGCCGCCGCCGCCCGCGAGCTCTGGGAGGAGACGGGCCTGCGCGCCCGCCGCGTGCTGTGCGCCGTCGGGGCCGGCCTGCCGCGGACCGGCGACGGGAGCTGCTTCGACGCCGCGACGGGCGTCTGCACCTTTGGCGAGACGGGCGACGTCTGGGGCAAGGCGAGCTTCGTGGTTGACGTGGAGCAGGCGGGGGCCGGCGTGGTGCTGCGGCCGGATGAGCATGTGGACTGGGCGTGGGTGACGGAGGACGAGGTTCGCAGGGGCATGTTCGAGGAGGAGGGAAGGGGGGAGTTGGACATGGTGAGCGAGGGGGTTACGAGCACCGTCCTGGAGGCCTTTCGTCTGTGGGACGAGAATCGTGGATGGGAGGTGCAGCCTACGGGGGACGCCGACATGCCGCCAGGGGAAGGGGGATCAGAGCTGAAGAATTAAAAGTGAATTTCGCATGTATATAACGTTTGTATCCGTATGTTCCAAGCGCTGTACGGGGCAAATAGACTAGTGATACACGGTTAGAGATATGATAATTCGTATAGGACTCCTTCATTGTTCCTCGTCAATGTATGGAAAGGAGTAACGCCTGTTCCCGTAATCCCACTCTCCCAAACAAGACCGTCGCTGTGATACGCCATTCAATTACATGATGATGCCAGGCTTGCATCGCCCCTGAAGCTTCATGATCGCTTGGCCCCCATCTCCTCCATGCCATAGTCGTCCCATTCCTCCTCCCCCGCGAGCTTGCGTCCGATCCAGATGCCCAGGCCCGTCAACAGACTGCCCAGCAGGAACCAGCCCTCGAACCAGCCGTCCACGAACCCCGGGCTGAGAGCGCCGCGGAGCACGCCGCCAACGGCCGAGCTGGCTTCGCCTGGCAATTGGCTGCGCAGCAGCAGCGACGCCGATATCACGTACGTCGCAGCGACCTGGCCGACGGCGAGCGCCAGGTTTGCCTGCGCGTGCTGCAGCAGGCCCGGCATCCACTTGGCGAAGAGGTGGAACGTCTGAACGACGCTGTTGGCGCTCCCGAGCAGGATGACGCCGCTGAGAGCGAAGCTGATGATCCGCGCCCACGCCAGCTGGTCCAGCTTGGGGTCCCAGTGGCGGGCCAGCAAGCCCAGGAACCGGTTGATGGGGTCGCTGCTCGAGAAGCTAGCCGAGGGCGAGTAGGCCCGGCGCATCGTGGTCAGGGACGTGGCGAGGATACGGTAGAGGCAGTAGCAGCTGAAGGCGTACGAGGGGACGAGGAGGAAGCGGCCAACCGTCGTCGAAGCGCGGACAGACGCCGCGCGGTGGTTCTTCATGAGGGAGAGGTTGGACGAGAGGCTAGCTTCCATGGCCTCGAGGCCAGCAATCTCAACACGCAACGCACGGATCTCAGCCTCGTCGCCCGACGGGCCGCGAATGGAGCCCATCATCTTGCCTACGAGCCCGCTGCTCACGTGGGCCCCGGAGTTGTGCGAGTTCGTCGCCAGCCGCCTCTCCAGTTGCTGAAGCCTGTGGCGTTTGGCGATGAGCATCTCGCTGGCCGCCTCCAGGCCTGCCTGTTTCCTGTTCACGTCGGCCTCGGTGACGGGTCGCTTCTTGCGCGTCGAGACATCGGTGAAGGTGTGCCAGGGCGACGACACGGCCGCGAAGCCCGCGAGCAGGGCCATGAGCGTGATGCCGACGACGCCCACCCTCTCCAAGCACCCGCGGGTCAGGGTCTCGACTATGCTCTTGTCCTCGATGGCGGTACCGCGCGTCGCCGCGACAGGAACTGCTATGCCCACCGACCAAAAGACGAGCAGCCAGCCCGCAAAGAGAATCGTGTGCATGGTCCATGCGACCCGCGGCAGTGTTCCCTTTGCCGTGCGCTGGAAGCTCCAGCCCACGCTGCTGACGATGGAACGACACTCCAGCCACGGCACCAACACCACCAGCATGAACAGCAGCGACGGCACAGTGACACGCAGGGCCAGGGCACGCGCCAAGGGATCGAAGACCTCGAGAATCTCGGCAAGAATCAGGGCCCCCAACGTAGCGGCTAGCGCGACCGTCGAGCCAAACGTCCACGCCGCTCCCCTGCGCTTCCAGCTCTTCGCGCCGTGCTCCGCGTGGGCCTGCCGTAGCGCCGCCGGGGCGTGGGCGGGCAAGACGTGGTCCTCCCCATCGCGGGCGTCGTGGGCGCTGTTCAGCCTGGGGAAGAGGTGCCTAATGACAACCACATTGACCACGGCGAAGAGGGCGGCGAAGGGAACCGTGGAGATGAGGACCGAGAGCGTCACGGCGTTGGGATCGGTTGCCTCGCAGGCATCGTCGGCGTCACAGCGGGAAAAGGGCCACATGGGTCTTGGTGCTGGCGATGACGGCTAGGCGGGCGCCGGGTGGTGAAGTGGGATATGCGCAGCCCCGATGCAGAGTCTCCGTCCTTGGTCTCGTGGGCATTTGGGCGAAACCGGGTCGGGTGAGGATTCGAGGTTGGCCGTGACGTGCTCGGAGGTATTCGTAAGGTAGCCAAGCAGGTGAGGTATGATGGCGAGACTGAAATTACCTCGACGGGCTGCCCTGTCCTGCCCTGTCCTGCCCTCCCCTTGCCCCTGGCGATTACGTGTTGGCCCTCCACCAGGGTGCCCTATGAGTGCTGGATCTTCAGCATCCTTTGGGGCTCGGAGCTGGTGCGGGGCGCCCGCTAAACTGCCACCCCCACCGCCCCTCTAGGTGGCTTGGTCAAAACGTGTCCCAGCCCGTCTCGTGAAACGAAACGTGGAGCTTCAGATACGAGACCAGAGTAAAAGAGCCTGCATGTGCATTTTCCATGGCAGACGACGTCTTTCCAGAGAAAGGTTCGCTCCAGCATCATGGATCGTATTGCTTTCTTTTTGTGATACGCCCGCATACGCGCACGACCCTCGATTGGCGCCGACCCTTGTTATTACCAGCATATCACATAGAATGTAACGACATGGTCGGAGGCTCAAGAGTGAACCAATTGTAACTACTCTGACCGTTCAGGAGACTTTGTTCTTCGGGAAAACGCTATAGTGCCTCGAGGTCGGTTACCAGGGCTGCCATCTTCAGCCATGCTCACTTCTGCCATGTTTTGAAGTAAACAACCAAAAAGGTGATCCGTACAAACATCACCGCCGCACAGACATCGGCAAAGCAACACCCTGTTGATCAGTTGACAAAGACAGCGTGAACCAATCACTCAGCAGTCCCCATCACCACTGTAGGCTGTCCCGCCTTGCCTTATATGTTGCAGTATGCTTGTCGAATCTCTCCTTCCCATGTGGTTCGGCCCTTTTCGCAGCGTCTTCCTCCTTTGTTCTTGCTGGGGTCAAGGCTTCCGTCGTGATGCATACCAAGTCAGGAGCCCTACACGATACCAAATAGCGAGCTCATGAATAAATTGCTCTGTTGCCCCGCCGGTCTTCCCCCGGCTGCGTTTGATGTGCCAGACCGGCAGGCTTCCGCCCTGTATTCTGCTTCTTTCGATCCCTTGGCGGCTCAAAAGATCCTCGCTAGCATGGTCGGCTCGTGTCACCATGAACTCCCACGCCTTCCAAGGGTTGTTTGACTCTCTATTGAGCGATTCCTCAGTGCCGCTTCTGATTTGGTGCACGGTTAATCACAGTCCATCATCAAGCCGCCATCAAATTTCGTTCCCGATGCGTAGCTCGGATGATAATTCTGACCACAGATGAATGGCTGGTGAAACCGCGTAAATGTCATCATCTCACTTCCCGTCCGCTGGGATCGCATGATGCTCTTCCGTATTCCGAAGTGGGGTGGTCTTAAGCTGAGGGGTTTCTGGTTGGTGGAGTGTTTTGAGGCATGGTCGTGGTCTTCTTGATGATTCACACAGCCCGTTTCTTCTACGATACACCAGCACCAGCTTGCGCTTGCGCTTGGACATTGGCGTCGTCGTTTTCGTCGTCGTCGTCGTCGTCGCTATCGTCATTGACCGGCATCCTGAGCGCAGCAGCCTCGCCCACCTCCATCTTATGGAGCGCCTCTAGTTTCTGTTGCCGTTCCACGTTTTGTTGGTTCTGCAGCGCTTCTTGCCCGGAAACTGCCTCGAAGCCCCCATCTTCATCTTCGCTCTCCGAATCACTGTCAGCACCCGTCTGAGTGGATGATGGAGTCAACGCCCTCCGCTCCTGAGGCCGGACCTTGGCCGGTGGGGTGTATTGCAGCGGTTTGATTGTCGGGTCAAAGGATGCAGGTAGACCGAGTTCCTTCGCCACCTGATGAGCTTCCTCTTCGGCGGTAATGTTAGACTCCAACTGGTAGGTGACTCTGGCGTCGCTGTCGGCCTCGTGAACCCCATCTGATGCAGCTAGCATGGCAACATACGTCCTACGCGTAGCATCGTTTGCGCGCTTGGTCTTCTTCTTGATGCGCTTCTCGGTAGGCCTCACTATGATTACCGGGACGGGGGAGTACTGCAGGCAGTATTTGGAGAATGAGTTGCGGGTATTGACGAGACCCTGTATGCCCCCCAAGGATCTACCTCTTGTCCCTACAATCAGCATGGCCGGCTTGTAGATGTGAATCTGCGCAACAGGCCAATGTCAGCTCAATCGCGGACTGTCGGCTGTTGAAGATGGATAGCTTACCAGTCGTTGGAAGGTGTCGTGTAGTTTTCCAGTTGTGAATTCCAGCGTGATGCTGATTGCCCTGTTATCTCCTGTCTTCTCCTCAATGTTCCTCATCAGGGCCTGTGCGTCGGCCTGGTACTGCTTGTCCTGTGCGCGAATCTCTCTCTCGATCACTCGAACGCAAATGATTTCGTCTCCGTCGTCGATCAATTCATCCAACAGCCACTGGAGCGCGTAGTCGGAATAGTTGTTCTCGTCCACTCCAACCATAAAGGTGCGCGACGTGCGTCGCGCCTGAAATCCATTGTGTTTCGTGCAGAGGGACAGTCCGGGGATATTGTGCTTGGTGGCTTCTCCAATTGGGATATTGTCAAACGCTACACGTCGCTGGAATCTGGTCACGGGGGGTTCCGTTAGCGTTGCCATCCTGACCTATGAGCTGTTCCTGGTTTCAAGATGTATGTACAGTGTAAACAAGAGATGAAGAAGTTGAAATCAGGGACGAAGCAGCGCAATCAAGTAGAGAAATGAAGGGGCGGGGAAGAAGGATTGAGAAAACAGATAAGGGGACAATGTGCTTGCAGCGCTTGCGGCAATTTGGCACTAGCATCGTGGCTATGAGGCCTCTGACTGTCAAGCTCTCCTCCAAAAGGCACTTTTTGGTCCAGGGGCCATTGGGCCGATTGCCCAGTCCCTCAGATCTTCCGCATGACATGATTTGCCCCGACGACAAAAGAGTGCGCGGGGTAAAAAAAGAAGCACCGGACGCCGGGGGTTGTGGGGCCTTGACTTTGGAGAAGCGAGGAGGGGATGGTTTCTGGATTGCCTGCTGGCAGAGACGACAAGGTGCAAAGGCAACCTGCCACTAGCCAGGATGGTCTTCGGGACTGCTTGCCCAGCCCAGGCTGGTTGAAGAGACCATTCTTTCAGCGTAAGGTATTTGGCTGCAAGTAAAGGCGTCTCTGCATCAAGCAGATGCGGCGAAGGCATCGTGCCGAGCCAACGTCAGGGATCCCAGACTGTGCCTAAAATCCTGACATCTGACACGCTGACAAGTATTGGGGTCGGCGCCAGTATACCCCGAGGAATGCCCAAAGAAATGTTTCAGGTTCCCATAAACCGAAGAAGATGCCAGTCTCGAGCACACAAGCAATAGGCCTCGCAAATCAAGTTCAAGGACAGGCGCTTGCCTGTTCTTCTCGGGAAGACCTGTGTCCCTCACGTGCCACTGCGGATGATTCTCAGGGTTCATTGACTCTCGATACTGCGCACGTGGCCTATGTAAAGCGCAGTCGACTTCGTAGTACGAATGCAATGTTGCTCAACGCTCTGCTTACCTGTTAGGTGGTGGTGAGCTAGCTCTGATACGCGAGGCGTCCGTCTGTTTCTGGTTGCCCTGGGGCAGCGACAGGTTGCGAGGCTGTCGAAATTTGACAGACGAAGTCGAGGCTTTCCTAGCTAGAGGTTCGACTTGGCTGCCCCTCCGCTCGTCGTTATTAGCAGCGCTGTGTTGTGTGGTGTTTTCTTCAGCAGAGCTCGCGATCGACTCGTTCAACTTCGTGGTTTGGGAGGCAAAGGATACACTTGAACGCCGTTCTGACGACCTGTCGGCTTCACTGGTCCTCCCACTCGTATTAGGTCCCTCGGCAGCGTTCTGTCCGGCAGAGAAATACTCGACACTGGAAATTTTGGGATCTGGAACCGTGGCTGTTTTTGGCGAGACATCAGGGTCTGGGCTGTTGTTTGATTGAGGTGGATCCATGTCGAACGGCTCGAGGTGTCTCGGGTGACCAAGTCGTTGCTGCAGTCGCTATCGATTTCTCCAAAGAATGTTTGATAAACGTGAACTCGGTCCTGGATACAGAAACCTCGGTGTCCAAGTATGTTGTCGACAGGAGGCACTCCCGCAAGTGCAGACCGAAACGGATGCGATGCAACCTCTGTACACGGATGGAATAGCCTAGAAGAAAGAGTAGGGCAACGTGGAAGCCGAAGGAGGCTTCAAATGCCCTTGCGGATGATCGGTGAGAGGGGAAGGGCGGGCTGGTGGGAAGCGAAGGGCGACGGATGGGAAGGAAGAATGAATAAGGTTGGGAAGGAAGGTAACTTGAAGTGGGTAATCAAGGTAGTTTCTAGTTTACAACGACGCTCCGTGCGCAGCTCGATGTGGGATGCTCCTCAGTTTGGTTTGGAAATCCGTCGCAAAACCCAAAGGGTCTGAGCTTTGGCGCAGTGGGCTGTTCGAGGGGAAACTGAGCAGGAAGAGTCTTGGAACAAGGGACTGCAATGAAACGGAATGATATCAGCCCAGTGCCAAGACACGATGCTGGCCGATGGGAAGCGAAGCGAATACTGTGGGCACTCGCTTCCAGTCGCAAGGTTGGCAGAAAGGTAGTGTGTACCTGGTGGATGCTGCCGGCCCAGGTGCATTGGGGAAGTACCGGTCACTAAAACTCATTAACCTCCCTGTGATGCTGTCCGGATCCGGCACCTCCACAGGGCTATCAGATGGTAGAGCTAGCGGGTGAGCTTTGTGCCAATACCAAAACCACGAGGTGTTGGGAGTCGAATCGATTCGCTGCCAGGGTCGAGCGCAAAGGAGGTGCTGGATGAAAACACGGTGTACAAGATGAGATAATTGAGGTGTTTCTTAACTCGTTAAGCCTGCTGCAAGGGAAGCTGTACAACCACAATGACGGTCAGCTAGAGTCATCGGTAACCGAGGGTAAGGTATTGAGGCAAGGCAAGTCGATGCTTAAACTCTAAGTAAAGCTCCCCCTACCTGCAGGCATTAGTGCTATACCGAAGTACTCAGCATCTACCTGCTCGGCGACGACCTCTGCACGCCGTGGTAGGTGTCTCGCCTGTACAACGGAGATGTCGGGTGTATGACGCGGGCGGCGGCGTGATGGACACTGCAGCTAACAGGCACCCTGGGCCTCACCTCCAACCCAAATTGTACAGGGGGGGTGAGCGCCGGTGTGGGTGGGGTGGAGGGACGGGCCGGCTAGTCGACCTCATCAGAAGAAGGTGTTTTTTCTCACCTTATCCGCAACGGCTGTGATATGAATGCAGGGGTTTCTGGCCAGGCGGAGGCAACCTTCCCCTGTGTGAAAATTTGAGTCCCATCCTCTCTGCCTTCGTTGACCACCAAAGTGTATTTGTGATCCCGTTGGTTGGAGCTCACCGGAACTGTATATCAGGCAACTACCGCTGATCCCAACCTCCAACGCAGCTTTCTGCAGCCACCCGCTAAAGCACAATCAATATGCGAGTCACACCAAGACAAGGGCTTGATAGGTAAAGTGCTCACAACGAACCGCGTTTTCTTATATGGCAGAGATAAGTCGGAAATGCTATGATCGGGTAACCAAGCGACGAAGGGACAAGCTCCACGTCTTGCTGCAGTGGTACCACACTCGCAGCCTTCTCACCTGAGGTGGTGTAAGAGCGGGCGTTCGTAGATATATGCTACACCCTCGCCAAGTCATGGACTATCTAACATGTGAATGACTCTTCACAGCAGCTAGTGACCCTTGTATAGCTGAACGCTGCGGAATCTTACGTGGCTTGTAGGAAAGCCAATTGCCGAGTAACCGGTGGTGCTCTTGGCGGCGAGTTACCACAGCATACGGACTCCTAGGGCGGCATTGAACATAGTGGCAGGGTCCTGTGCGTGCTCACACTGCGGCCCATGTGAACCATGGCTTGCCCGCAAACAGGATGGCTTCAGCAAGTCACATTGGGATAATGCAAGAGTCCAGCAACAAACACGGGAACAACAACAAGCTCTTCGGTGATGACAGTGATGGCGTCCAACGCGTCCCACATTTGCGACGATGCCAAGCCAACTCGAGATAGCCCCTCGCGAGGTTGGTTGATAAATCGTAGCCTGCATATGCGCGCTCTGCTTGTCGAGGTCACCGCCATACATCTCTGGCTTGGTTCCAATAGAGCAATAGAGACTAGAGTCGGAATCAGATGTCCGTGATGTATGTGGACCTATCACAAGGCCCTGCCATTCACTTGCTCATTGTTCTGGACCAGGACCCTTGTCAGACAATCAAGTACATGGATATTGGAAGTCCCTGGGCTCAATGGGTTTGTGGACGGTACTGAGCAATCACTGTTGGCCCGACCCGGGTTGTTATGCCTTCATCAATTCTTTTCATGTCTACCATGTAATGGATATGCTAGCATAGGCAGCAAGCTGGTGATCTTCCAGCCTAATGTGCAAGAATACTCCCTCGCCCAATGCGAGGCCTCCAACTCCGTACGCCAGGGTCATGACGCCTTCCGTTAGGCGTGCACACCGCCTTAGTTCCTCTGCCCTGCTGCAAATGACTAGATAGTCACGGCCGCCAGCACGTCACCCGAACTTGAGCAGTCGAGTATTTTGGATATATCAGTTGTACGTACGTGAGAGGTTGCGGAGATACCAGTCCACAAGCTTCCTTCCAACCTTTGCTTCCGAGATGTGAATGAGGTCCTGGCGTCAGGGTTAGCAGATGATTTCCGTGGGGTTAATTTAACCTGACATACCCCCTGCAACGCGTAGTCAAGGTCGCTGACATTGACGAGATCACCCTCGAGTAAGCCTTGGTCTTGCCATCGCAGTTGCTTTGTGCGCTGCTTCGTCACCATCAACCAGGAGCGGAGCTCGTCGGGAGTGACTTCAAGGAAACCAGCGAGCTTGTTAAGGTCCATGGTCGTGTAAAGTCTGAGGTAGGACTTGATGGTGGGGCTCCACATGTTGGTCTTGACTTCATCCATGAAGATGGACAAGTGGTGCTCAACGGGGTCAATGTTGGACTCCGGGTTGTCGAAGTCAGGAGGTACGGGAGAGATGAACTTGGGGCATGCAGTGCGGAAGAGTTCCTCGAAGATGGGGAGGGACTCGGGTCCACCTCGTTGCAGCTTCAGCAGCTGGTCGCCGTACTTCTCACGGAGAGCACTGTGGATGGTGTCGTCCAGCCTGGTGGGGTGGAAGGCCACGCAGATGGCGATGAGGGCGTACATCTGCTCGTTCTTCTTGGTAATGGAGTCGTACTGGGCGTTCTTTTGGAAGTTCTTGGTCCTCGAGACGTACACCAGAATATGGCTGAACATGCGGATGGCATCCGCGTATCGGTGCATCATCATGTAGGAGAATCCCACGTAGTAGTAGGTGGTAAAGTGAGCTGCCATGACGCGGGCGAACATGGCTTTCTTATTAAGCTCAATGTCATCGAGCGTCTTCAGAGCTAGACTGAAATCTCCGAGCAGGCAGTGCACACGCAGCAGGCCAATGATGGAGAAGTAGCCCAGCATGCGGTACAGGTTCTTGGAACCGTACTCGCCAGCCACGGACATGGGGTCTTCATTTCGCTTCATGGCTGCAAGTTGCTCGGTGATCTGTGATCTTTGGATCAAGGAGTATAGAACGTTGAGAACGCTGTAGCTACCCCATGTGTTGGGGTTCTCGCGTAGGATTTGGATCTCCTCCTCGTTTGATGCTTGCCTCGCGATTCGAGATCGGTATGACGAAAACGAGTTGAATTGATAGATGAACTCATCGATAACGTCCCACGCCCAGTAGTACTGCGCACACGGTCAGCCTGTCGCATCTTACCATGCTTCGGGGTTTTGAGTCAACAAACCGAGGGCGGCTCCAGGTCAACTGGGCCTTCCGAGTTCAGAATGAAGTGGAAGAGACTGCAGTATGAGTCGTAGCTTTGGAACTTGACCTCCAAGGGGGCAGAGAAATCCAAAGGCTGAGCAGCCTGCACCAGGCGAGATTGGATGTCGTCCGTCTGCTGGGCCAGGCTCAGGGAGTTTGTCTGGCTCAGCTCCTCCCCGTCCTCGTACTGAACATGTTCCTTGTACTCGGCTACCAGGGCCTCTTCCTCCACATCGCTGTCGTCATCCATCGCACGGGCCGGGGCCGCGCCATTCTGAAAGGTCGACATGGTTCGCGAGCAGTCGCTTGTCGTGTCTTTGATATCCCGCCTATCAGTCGGGTTCGAGAGGGAAGAGGGGCACCCGAAATTTTGCGCTGCTTGAGGGGCTTGCACCTCCCTCGTCAATTTTTCGTGAGCGAGTCTTAGGGCTAAAAATATCGTTACAGCGATATAGTGGGGGATTGGCGATAAGCGCGATGATTCATGCATGTATCGGGTATTGGCTTGGTGGGGCTAGTGCCAGTCAAAGGCTACCCTGGACGGTGCAGTCATCGCTGACGTCGCGGGGCTCAGTGCACGAAAGAAAGGAACAGAACAAGGACCTTGAATGAATCTTCTGCCTCCCTAGGCTCCATTTCCTATTTCCATAACGATAAATTCTGTGTGAGTCACACGCTTGGCCAATAACGAGCTGGTCAGGTAAGCGGTGTTCTAGCAGATTGATGGGTCATGAAATAAATAGCTGCTTGCCTGCTGGACGACTGATTTTATGCACGGTTTGCCCCTCCACTTCCCGCGATTTAAACCACGAAATCGTCAACAAGCAAAACAGCAACGTGTTTCAGAACAGCGAATATTGTTGGAAAGACCCCCGAAGCTGTGTTGAGAAAGGCTATTGGGTTTCCACACTGAGTCGATTGGATAGGCCGAGGTGTACAGACGAGATAGCTATCCGTCACGATGCCGGTCGTTACACCAGAGAAGCTGGCCAGTCTACAAAAGCAGTCCCAAGACATTCGCAATGTATGATACTCAGAAGCCATCTCATTATGATATACGCTGACAGTATAACAGATATGTATTCTGGCCCATGTTGACCATGGGAAAACCTCTCTCACAGACGCTTTGCTCGCCACTAATGGCATCATCTCTCCCAAGCTCGCCGGCAAGATCCGGTATCTGGATTCAAGACCCGATGAGCAGACACGAGGCATCACGATGGAATCTTCAGCCATTTCTCTCTTCTTCTCTATGCTAAGGCGGTCAGCCCCTGATGCTGCGCCGGAGCCGAAGGAATATCTCATCAACCTAATTGACTCACCGGGGCACATCGACTTCAGCAGTGAAGTCTCTACTGCTTCAAGATTATGTGACGGCGCAGTGGTTTTGGTGGATGCTGTTGAGGGCGTCTGTAGTCAGACTGTCACGGTTCTCCGTCAGACATGGATTGAGAAGTTGAAACCGCTCCTCGTCATCAACAAGATGGACAGACTAGTAACCGAGCTCAAAATGACACCTGCAGAGGCCTACGTCCACCTCAGCAGGCTTCTAGAGCAGGTGAATGCAGTGCTGGGCAGTTTCTTCCAGGGTGAGCGCATGGAAGAGGATCTTGACTGGAGGGAAAGAATGGAAGAGCGAGCAAAAGCAGCAGCGGCCGCCAAGGAGTCCGCGCTCGCTGATCAGATCAACGACGATGGGGAAGTTCAGTTCGAGGAAAGAGATGACGAAGATCTATATTTTGCGCCCGAGAGGAACAACGTCATCTTCAGCAGCGCCATCGACGGGTGGGCCTTTACCTGCAGACAGTTTGCCAGTCTATACGAAAAGAAGTTGGGCATCAAACGCGGCGTAATGGAAAAGGTCCTATGGGGTAACTTCTACCTGGATCCAAAAACGAAAAAGGTGCTTGGGCCTAGGCATTTGAAGGGGCGAAACCTCAAACCCATGTTTGTGCAGCTCGTATTGGAACCAGTATGGACTGCATACCAAGCTACCACAGGAGGTGACCATGGGAAGGGGGATCCAGCGCTCCTGGAAAAGGTCACCAAGTCGCTGGGCATCACCATAGCACCTCACGTCATCAAAGCCCGAGACCCAAGACTGCTTCTAACGACCGTGTTTTCATCTTGGCTTCCTTTGTCTACGGCATTGCTGGTTTCGGTGGTTGAGTCACTGCCATCCCCGCCGATGGCGCAGGCAGAACGTATGCCAGAAATGCTCAAGGAATCACCCGGTTTCGGTTACATCGATAAGTCAGTCCAAAACGCCATGATCTCGTTCAAACATGAGAAATCAGACCCTGTTGTCGCCTACGTCAGCAAAATGGTATCGATACCAGAAAGCGAACTTCCCGAGAACAAAAGACGGACTGGTCAGATGACTGGAGAGGAAGCAAGGGATCTGGCAAGAAAGAAGAGGGCTGAAGCGGCAAGGGCCCAAAATTTGATTGACGAGAATGCTGCGGCTAGTCTCACAACTGCGCTTGATCCTGTCGACATAGACAGCATTGTTCCGGCAATGGAAGAGCAGAAGATCGACCCCGAACACTTGATTGGCTTTGCCCGAATGTATTCGGGAACACTTTCTGTTGGCGACACCCTATACGTTATCCCACCAAAATGGTCTCCCGAGCACCCTCATGCAGACCCTAAACCACAGGAAGTCACCGTATCTGCGCTGTACATGCTCATGGGCCGGAACTTGGAGTCCCTGAGCTCAGTGCCTGCCGGCGTTGTATTCGGCATCGGGGGCCTCGAGGGTAAAATTCTGAAATCTGGAACACTATGCAGTCAGCGTGAAGGCGCTGTCAACCTTGCCGGAATTAGCATGACAGGCAAGCCCATTGTTCGCGTTGCGCTGGAACCTGTCAACCCTGCCGACCTCGAGAAGATGATTCAGGGCCTGCACCTCCTTGTGCAAAGCGATCCATGTGCGGAGTATGAGCAGTTTGAGAGTGGTGAGCACGTCTTGCTCACGGCAGGTGAATTGCACCTGGAAAGATGTCTCACCGACTTGAAAGAGAGATTCGCTCGGTGCGAAGTTCAGGCTGGAGCTCCCATCGTGCCTTATCGGGAGACCATTGTACGGGCCGAAGAGATGAAGCCTTCTTCTGCAGACCCAAAGGACGGCCGTGGCGTCTTCAGAGGAAAGACAAGATCGGAACAAGTATCCTTGACTGTGCGCGTTCGCCCTCTCCCAACGGAGGCTACGGACTTCCTCATCAAGAACGCAGACGTAACGAAGCGAATCTATACAGATCGTGCAGACCCTTCTGGGGCAGATGGGGATGAAGAGAGCCAGGAACAAGTCGAAGCAGATACGGATATAGCTGCGGGAACTACTCTATCGATCGAGGATTTCAAGGCACAGTTCCAGAAACTGCTCGAGGCTGACAAAGGAAGACAGGGTTGGAGGGATGTTGTCAATAGCATTGCTGCATTTGGACCGCGAAGAACAGGACCCAACATCCTCGTGGACAAGACCCCGGATGGCATCTTCACCAAGGTTTTTGCGGCTGATACGAAGTCGGACACGGTACCTCGAGCTGGGGAGGTTCTGCACCCAGCGCACTTCGCCGACAAGATCGCCTACGCCTTCCAGTTAGCCACAGCCCAAGGGCCTCTGTGCAACGAGCCCGTCCAAGGCATCGCCGTGTTCGTTGAGGAGATCTCCCTGAACCTTTCTGAGGAGAACAGCTCTTCCAGGGACACGTTGGGCCGGCTTACCGGCGAGGTGATTAAGTGTATGCAGTCCCTCATCCGGTCCGGTTTCCTCGACTGGTCTCCGCGCATTCTGCTCGCAATGTACTCCGTGGAGATTCAGGCGTCTACAGAGGTTCTAGGCCGCGTGTACGATGTGCTGACACGACGCCGCGGCCGTGTCGTCGCCGAAACCATGAAAGAGGGCACCCCTTTCTTTACCATCCAAGCACTCCTACCAGTGGCCGAGAGTTTTGGTTTCGCCGATGAGATGCGGAAGCGAACCAGTGGTGCGGCGCAACCTCAGCTCATTTTCACAGGCTACGAGATTCTAGACGAGGATCCCTTCTGGGTTCCCTTTACGGAGGACGACCTGGAGGATCTGGGTGAGTTGGCGGACAAGGAGAACGTGGCGAAGCGGTACATGGACGGCGTGCGTCGAAGAAAGGGGCTGCTCGTGGAGGGCCGCAATGTCGCCACGGATGCGGAGAAGCAAAAAACACTCAAGCGATAGATGCTCTTCAATACTACCAAAGCCAATATGGACCGTCTTGTTTGCTATTTCTTTCCATGTACCACGTTTCGTATGCGATTGGATGCCACAGGCTACGGCTCAACCTGCTGCTTGCTACGCGAGGCGCCTGCAAGCCACTCATCATAAATCTCGCGATAATCCTCAGGCCCGTACGGATCTATCATCTCCTTGAACCAACCGTTCTTGCGGTGTACCTTGAGCCCCAGATCAGCCATCAGCATGTCAAAGTAGGGCACGGCCTCGAAGACAAAATCTGGCCGTATGCTCCCGGGGCCCTGCTGATAGCGCCACTTGCCGAACCTGTTGTGGAGAACCGTGTCATACTGCACCTTTTGAAGGGACATGCTGCTGTTGGCCTTTGAGTCGTCGTCTGGCTCGGCGAGCACGGTGCTGCTTGGGTCCCGGGCGAGGTTCCCATCCAGGTAAGCGGTGATCCAAAGCCCCTGAATGTGCGCGCAGATAGCAGTGCTGAAGTTCATTACGGCTCCGGCGAAGGCGATGTCTTTGCAGCGTAGGAGTTCGGGCGAGCCGGGCACCATGAAGCGATACAGCGTCAGTGTATTCTGCGGTATGACTTCCATAACATCGTCTTCCGCCTTGACGTGGAAACCATCTGTTTCAGTGATTGGTCTGTATCTTGGGTTCATCTTCATGGGAGCCTTGAGCCGTGGGAAGCGTGAGGAGATCTCCTTGTCGGCTTGCTCCCAGAGATCAGACTGACTTGCCAAACCATTCTTCTGGAGGGACTCACGTGCCGTGGGGTGTGTCCAAGGAAGTCCTATCACGCTTTCAATGCCCTCTGGTAGAAACTTGAGCGGCTGAACATGGGTCCAGCCAGTCACGACCACTATGGCGTCCGACTCTAGAATCTTGCCATCGTCTAGATGGACCTTCCCTTGACTGAGATGGGTGATATCTGCCACGTGGACAGTGATGGGGCCATCCCGAACGAGCTCGAGGAAGTCGGTGTCATAGTTCAATATGCTGAAAGAAGTGCCAGTGAACATAGCCTCCGTCGTCGGCTTGAGCTTCTTGGTTTCAGGGTGCTTGTCGAAGCCCATAAGCTGCATGACGTCGTTGGCGAGGATGCTCCAGAAGCCATCCACCACTGCACGACCGACGGCCGTGCCGTGCCAGAAGGACTTGATGGCGCCGTAGCCGCTGTCGTCGCCCCAGATGCAGGGAGAGAACCAATGTACCAGCCGAGTGTCTGTGGTGGGTGGTTGGAGGCGGGCACGCAGAGTTCAGAGGCAGATTCGTACTTACTGACGAGTTTCTCCAACCATTTCTTCAGCGGCGTGACAATCGGCGGTGCCATCCAGCAAGTTCCATGGCCGGTTGCTGCAGCACGCACACGTCAACAACGAAGCCCGACGGTTAATTAGCATCTTGTCAGGGGCTGGACCAACCTCGAATTACCCAGTCGACACTCACGCCCCTTGTGGCATACGCATACGCGGCGTCCCAGCCGGACTTAGTGCCTCCAAACACTGTCACCCTGTTTGATGTCTCCAAAGTGGTGGCGAAGGCGCCGAAGTCCTTGGAGTGGAAAAGGGGTCGGCCGTAGTCCTCCTGGCCTTTGATATGGGGCATCAACGGCTGAGAAGTGACGCCGGTCGCCACGATAAGCCTTCTGGCCATGAGTTTCGAAGCGGCAACTGGCCCATGATCGACCTGCGATGTGCTCTCAATCTCTAGGACCCAACCGCCCTCAGGCTCATGTGTTGCCGAGACGACCTTTGTGCCGAATCGAATGAGCTCGAATATGGCAAACCGCTTAGAATAGGCTTCGAGGTAAGCCTGTATCACGTGTCCGGGAATGTGCTGTCCAGGCTTTACACCATAGACAGTCGGGTCCATTGGGAAGTCGGGGTACTCGTACATGCCCAGCAGATTGTTGGTCTTGAGGCCCGGGTATAGTCGTTTGGTCTCCCACACACCGCCGACGCTCGAGCCTGCGTCCAGGATCGCCATTGAGTGGTCAGGACGGTGAGTATGATGCTGTTTGGCCGCCGCCAGCCCGTACCAGCCTGTTCTTGCTCGTTACATTACGCTCTCCGATACGGTTTGCGATGGACTTGCCGGCTCCGATGACCACGACGTCTAGATGTTCCATGGCCGAGTTCCGGGTGTCTTTGGAGCGAAAGGCAGTGGTAAGTGACCAAAGCTGATGGGTGCACAGAGTCGCGGGGGTCGAGGCTTGATATCTTTATGCATGGGAATGAAGCAATGAGGTGTACCAAAACCCGATACAGCAGCCAGCGTCAAAAGCCAGACAACCCGAACCCGGACGAGATGACACCGTCTTTCTTTCTTTCTTTCTTTCCTTCTTTCTTCCTTTCTTTCCCCCCCCCCTCCGCCTCTCCCTCTCTCAACGGCAAACCTTTTAGGTAATAGACGGCATCGTCCACGGCCTGTCGCCACCGCGCCATGGAGGAAAATATGACCTGTCATCTGCGTGGCTCGCCCAGCCAAGGCGGCGCTGAACCTGCTAGCTGTCCGACTCGATCCACGTTCTTTTCGCCTCGTGTATGAGACCTGTCGAATGGGTCTATGGCTTCTGTGTCGCCTGAGGAGGAAGCTCTGGCGCGACACCAGGTTGATATTACGTTTCTCAAGCGGACGATGGTAGGAGCAGACCGGCATTGTTCTCCAATCTGATGTACGAATTACATGTATACGCACAAGAGTCTCGCACCCGTGCAGCGTGGCTGTATCATAACTCAGGCATGTCAACCGCAGGCCCTCTCGATTAATACTTCGAGTGAGTTTTCCCATAGGCCTGTGTTGTTACGGTGCTGACTTTGTGATTATTGACTCGGTTTTTTTTCTGATTCGTTGGGGAAAAGGAAGGAAAGGAAACCTGGTTCCTTGCCGGCTGGGCCCATGCAGGACCGAAGATCTTTTGCCTAAACGGCATGGGCGTTTGTGCTCCCGCGACACGAGACAAATGTCTCTCACTCTTCTCCCACACGTTCGAGCTTTCCGCTAGACGATCTCGGACAAGGCGGTCCACGGCGATGAGGTCCGAGACAAGAGAGAAAACCCTTAGACCTCTTGTGCCGTGGCAGACGTGACATTCCCCCATGCAGGACCCCCAGGGGTTGTGCCCCTGGGAGGGGAAGCCTATCTATCTGTCAAGGTGTTTGATGGAGAGGTCTTTTGTAACCTCGCTGCTTCCCGGGTCGGGTCATTTATTCTGACTACTGGTCTTTGATCTGGATGCAACCTCACCTACTTCCTGTGGCGCTTCCCGGCTCATCCCAGAAGCAGCCGAGGGCCCCTGCCACCCCCTCTTCTCCTCGTCCTCGTCCTCCTCCTTCTCCTCCTCCGCCGCCGCGCCATTAATGGCTGCACCGCTCGAACTTCTTGTTTGCTTTTTCTCCTCCATACACGTCGAATCAAGTCAAGCTTTTGGTGTTTTCCTTACCTTACAAGTATCTTTGCGCTATGACTTGTACCACTAGGTCGTCTTCCACAGGAGCATCACAAGTGCCGTGCGCCTAGATCTCCTCCACGTCCGCCACCCGGTTGTTGAGCAAGATGACGATGGCTTTGCCGTTAATTTTTGCTTGCCTTTAGTACAGAATTTTCCCGCCTGTAAAGGCATTTGGACCGAACCCATCCCCTATCTCCAAGGATGCTGCCTGCTGTTCCTGCTACTCTTGTTGTTTTTTAATTTTCTCACACACACACACTCAAAACCTCTCTCACACACACATATACACGAACAACAAGGCCTCGCCATGGCTTCGCAACCACCCAGCCAGGCTGATATGGAGGCTACCATGGCCTCGCTGCGGGCTTTCAACGTCGAAGCCTTCACACTCCTGGCGCTTGCCTTGGCCATTACTTGCCTGAGGACGTTTGCCCGGATTCGAAGCATTGGATGGAAGAATCTTTGGGCAGACGATTACCTGGTTGTACTCGCCGTGGTAAGCAGTGCCTGTGCCAAGGGCAACCCGGACCGACTTCTAATCGTCGTTTTAGATATTCTATTCGGTAGAAACCGCTCTTGCATATAGTGTTGGCAATGTAGCACATGGGCTGGCAAACAACTCCATGACAGATGAGCAGCGGGAAGCTCTTAGTCCCGACGATGCAGAATACCAAACAAGGTATTATCTTCCTCACACAACCCAACTCGTACGCCGCAACTAATTACAACAGGGTGCTTGGGTCCAAGATCCAGCTCGCCGGCTGGTCAAGCTACTCGGTCCTCCTCTGGCTCCTCAAGGGAGCCATGTGCACATTCTACTTCCGCCTGATGAAAGACTTGGAAGGGTACCGAGGCCGTATCTACTTTGGCTTCTGCTTCATCGTCGCCAGCTGGCTTGTCGTCATGCTCAACCTCTTTCTAAGCTGCCGGCCCTTCTCCCACATGTGGCAGATCAACCCCAACCCCGGGCTTCAGTGCCAGCCCGCAATATCTCCCTCCCTCATCTGGACCTACCTGAGCTTCAACGTCGCAACCGACCTGTATCTTATTGCCATCCCCATGCCGATGCTGTTCAAGGCCGAGATGCCGTGGTTCAAGAGGACCTGGCTTGTTGCCCTCTTTAGCTGCGGGCTGTTCGTCACCATGGCCGCCATCCTGCGCGTGGTGCTACTTGTCTCTGTGAGTCCGTCCTGCGAATTCTCGCTGTCTTTTATACTCCCGTGCTAACCTACCGCTAGGATCCTGTGAATGGAGCTCAGCTGGCCGGCAGCTGGGCCGTCCGGGAAACGTTTGTCGCGGTGGTTACCACCAACCTTCCCATGCTCTTCCCGCACTTCAAGAAATGGTTCAGTCCCGTGGTATCCGCCATCCGCTCCAAGACACCATTCTCGGGTCCTTCGGACGGCACCGTGAGCGCTCCCGTCAGTCTAGACCCGTGGAGATCCAAGAGTCGCCGCGCATCGCACGGAACAGAGCAGCATACACGTCTCGGCAGCGAGGAGCACATTGTCGACGCAGGACTGTCAGAGCTGAGCCACAAGATCAGTACGGGCAAGTCAACGATATGTCATCGGACGTCTAGCGAGATAGAGGCACCCGGAATCCAGTGCCAGGTGGAAGTCTCCATCCTGGCAGAAGAGGGCGTTCCGCCAGATCGCAGGGCGAGCGTGCGGAGCGGCAACTACACGAGCACCTGGTCCACGAACGTAATAGACACTGTTATACCCGAGAGGAGTCAGTATTTTGGGGACCACATTCACTCAAGGGCATATAAGTCGCCATCGCACAGAGAATTTCCACCTGGATGAGTTGAGTGCGAAGCGTTACAGGTTTTTACGGAGCATGTTGAACACACGCTCGAGTTGCCTGTGGGGGTCCTGTGCCATTGCACACAACTCATTCTTCATTCTTCCTCAAAGGGCTGTTCAATTGTCTGACATTGTCCAAGGAGCAACATTGCGGGAACAAGCTGCTAGTATGTGAAACGACCACGTAATGGAATGACACCTTACAGAAGAACTTTGCCAATGCGGTCTCCTTCCCTAGCCCAATTATACTCGTCTCGTAATCTAAGCTCTTCCTTTACGTCAGTTATGCATCGTACGACGCCGAGTTCCGGCCTACCCAAGAGCAGAGCAACAGGTTTGGAAGACATCTCAAAGGTACAGGGTAAGCTACCTGTCAAAGGCTGGGGACCCACAGACCCTGAGCCCAGCACCTGCAGCTCCGATCGGCGTAGCATAACGGGGGCGGGTCCATAAGCAACGGGGTCTATTGGATGGCCATTTGCTGCAGAACCAATAGGAAAACATGCTGTGAGGAGGGTTCCAAAAGGTCCCTTAACAAGAATGTTAATAATCCCTGTACACAGCCTGGCTGGCTGGCTGGCTGCCTACCTGTCCTGCCCATCTCGACCCGTGATCACTTGCCATGCCCAGAATCCGTAAGCCAGAAACCGTTATCATATTATCCGTGGGTTGTAGGTGCCTCTTCGCCGCCTTGTCTGCCTAGGATGCAGTTGCCTCCACTCGAGATACCCCATCCGCCCACCCCCATCAGCCTGAGGCCCAACGTCCCCCAAAAGAACTACATACGCAACCCATCGCATCGCACACGAACCATGATATGCTAGACACGCGCACAGTCCTTTGCTTCAGCGGTTTCTTGGGTCATTGTTCTGCTCACGCGCATATCGGTTGCCACATGCCTCGCGGCTGATACTCTTTCTTTCATGCTTCTAGAACCCATTCATTCTTATCCGTTCATTCCTTTTTTCCGCATCTGAGACCTCCCGCTTATCCATCCTTTTCACGAAACCCCCATCTGCGTCTGCCCCGCGGTCACTTGCAGCCACGCACGCGCGCCGCGCCGCTCAGCCTTCCTTTTGATCGAGAACCCCCCTCCCTTCCAGTCCAGCATTCCTTTTCTCGAATATCCCCGACACCATGCCTCTCCTCGGCGGCGGCAAGAAGAACAAGTTCAAGGTCGACCCGCCCAAGATCCGCATCGAAAAAGTCGTCGTCGACCGTCCCTCCTCTCGCCCAAAGCCCAAGTCCGACCAGCCGGTGCTCGCCAAAGGCTCCTCCTCTCGATCCTCGTCCACGCCCCGTCCCTCGTCCAAGTCGCCTCTCGACCGCTACAAGAGCAACTCGCCGTACCCGTCCTCCGCCGACGAGAAGCGCATCGAGCGGAAGCGCAAGGCTGGCGTCACCCCGGCTGCCGCCCAGCGCAAGTCCCCCGCCAGCGACCGCCCGGAGTTTGACAAGGACAGCGACAACGAGGACGATGGCTGGATGAACCTCGAGACGCGCAAGAGGCAGCGGATGGGCACGGCCGATGGTCGCTATGTTGATCCTAATCGAAAATTAAAGAACGCTAAGGCCTTCGAGATTAGGCCGGACGGGCTGAACTTTATCCACGCCGTGCAGGTCGCATCCCTCGACCTCAAATGTGTCCCTATAATGGGCGCCTCTAAGGAAGACGTTGCCATAGAACTGCAGTATCCTAGTCTGCAGCCACGGGAAAGGTGAGCTCTTTACGACTCGTTAATGGCACTCTTCCACGGACATTTGGTTAATCAGTGCGCAGATATGAACTCGTGTGGGGCAAGGACAAGATCGATGCGGTAGAAGCGAGCATCCGTATCGTGCGACACGTTGCCGAAGCCTACCTGACCGAGCAGGAGGCCGAACCCTTCACAGAACAAAACAATGGCATCATCCGGCGTTTGGAAAAGGCCTCGAACCGCAACATACAGGACTTGATGGGTTTCAAGGCTGCGCTACGAGACTACAATACAGTGCTCCTGGATCTGGTGGAAGACGGAGTCATTGAGCGGAATCTCGACAAGCGCCATGAACTACCGCGGAACCTTGTTGCCTTTATTCTTGACCAGGTATACGATCGAACCGTCGCCCCCAAGGTCGAGCTGCTATCCAAATACGAAAACGGCACCGACTACGTCTATGGCGAGCTCCTACACCCCTTCATCTCCAAGATACTGGTCGAGCAGACAAAAATGACATCGGAACATGTCTTTGTCGATCTGGGCTCCGGCGTTGGCAACGTGGCTTTGCAAGCTGCGCTGGAGATTGGGTGTGAGAGCTGGGGTTGCGAGATCATGGAGAATGCTTGCAACCTCGCCCAACAGCAGAGAAAGGAGTTTCAGGCAAGGTGTATGCTCTGGGGCGTCAAGCCCGGCAAGGTACATCTGGAACGGGGCGACTTTCGCAAAAGCTCCCGCATACTGGATGCCTTGAAACGAGCCGACGTGGTGCTCGTCAACAACAAAGCCTTCACGTCGGAGCTGAACGACGATTTGGTCCGCATGTTTCTCGACCTTAAGCAAGGGTGCAAGGTCATCTCCCTCAAGTCATTTGTGGCCGACTCCAAGAATGCCCACAACATTAATGACGTTGGCAGCACCATTTTCGAAGTCGAGGAATGCATATACCCCGAAGGATACGTCAGCTGGACCAATGCAGGCGGAGAGTACTTTGTCTCGACACGAAAGTGAACTAGATAAATGTGTTAGATATGGCATAATCATTAGATGAGGCGCGCAAAGGGAAGTATTTACATGAGAGGCATCAGACAGCAGGTGTTGGAAGGCGAATGCGGTTACGAACCCAGGGCGTGTACTCCTATTTGGAATAGATTTTGTCACTGGCCTGTTGCGGGCAGCAGGTTGCTGTATATCATCGGCTTCGGTCGAACAGAGGTTCGTTGGCGAGGTTCATGGCGTCTGCTTCTTGCGCCATTCGCTTCATCCAGCGATCCACGAGCTCCTTGTTTTCTTTCTTGACCTTGTCTCTCTCCTTCTCAGCCATGGAAACCTGAATCTCTAGGGCTATTATCTCATCCTGGACTTGCTGTCGTTGTGATTAGCGTTGCGGACTCGTACACTCTCGGTCCAAGTACCTCAAGAAGCTTCCTCTTCTCTCTCAGCTCATGATCCTGATCCTTCAGCCTCCGCGTAAGCGAGTTGACCTCGGAGTTCAATTCGCGCATCGCCTTGGAGTCGCCCTTGGCCCTGGTGCGAAGTTTATCAAGCTCGTCTTCGGCCGTCCGTAGTCGTGTCTCGGCGACGCCCTTTGCGCGAAGTGCTTCGGCCAGCTCGAGGCGGACGGGCGCCAATGCAGCATCTTGTTTTGACGCATCGACCGAGCCGGACGATGTCTTTCCTTTACTCGCCCGAGACACATGCCCCTCTAGGACAGCTTTTTCAGCCTCCAAAGCGGAGATTCGGTCAGCCATTTGGGAGCCTGGCGAGCCGTGAGTTTTTGTTTCCTGGGTTTACTCGGCTACTGCATTATCTGAGAGAACGAACATATCTGTACTAGGTCCAGATTGACTGGATTTTGAAGCTCGGCATCTTTCAAAGAAGAGAGATATTCATCTCTCCAGTTGGGCATGTTGACAATGGGCCCTCCACGGCGCGTGATCGGCAAAGTACACGCTTGGCTGAGGAGTCGTGTGCGAGCAAACGTTGGCGATGGTCAAGAGAAATTATCATCACATTTTCGAGAACCACCTTGTGCTTGGATGCGGGCGGCAGGCAGGCACGTATGATAAGTGTCGAGTTGCGGCGGGGCAGCTGGTGGGAGTGAGATGATGCAACCTCCTGCCCAATCCCGCGTTAAGCACGTAGGCGGGATAGCCGAGGATTATCCCTACTCTCCCAAGCCAATACCATACCTAAGTAGGTAGCTGCCTTGGCTCATAGCTCCCAGCCTCTCGATCACCACTACTCGCTTCACAACGACGAACAGTGACGATCAATCACAGTCTCGGCAAATCCATGAGCATCATGATATAGCACTCAATGGATACTCTTCACCCGCGCGCCGAGTGGGAGAGTGTAGGGAATAAGTGGTTTCGAAAGACGCAGCTGTACACGGCCGTCTTTGACCAGGACCTGGATCTCGACAGCTACATTGTCGCTGGAGCCCCTTATGCTGGAGCTATAGGTATTCTACCCTACAATTCTACCCCTACATGCTTTCTTTCGATAAGGAGATGTCGTTTGTCCACAGCTGTGAGCTGTGCATGGGTCATCTTTGGGCTCAACATAGGTCATACCTTATCAGAACACATCATCTCTAACATTGTACAGCGCTTTGGCGGGATGATTCGAAGCTTCATGCCTACCAGCCTGGGAGGTCATCGAAACCTTCCATAGATATTTACAGCCTCGCTGGAAAGCGACTCCAGAGCATTTCCTGGGATAAAGGTCCAATCAAAGGACTCGGATGGACGGAGGAGGAGACTCTGGTGGTAGTTACCGCCGATGGCAACGTGCGCTGCTATGATCTTCAAGGCGATTTCAGCCACTTCTCCCTTGGTCACGGAGCTGATAATTTTGGCGTTGAGTCGTGTCGGTATGCGATTATTGTCTATTCGTGAGATCCAGACAGCTTACCGATGAGCCCAGATTCTACAACCAAGGAATGGTCGCCCTTCTCGGCAATAACTCGTTAATAACAGTGAACTCATACGCGGAACCCCGACCAAAGCAGCTCGCCTCCACGCCTGAAGGCCAGGTGCACTCATGGGGTATTATACCTCCATACTATACCCTGTCTCGGTCCGTCGAAGTACTACTCAGCATCGAAAAGACAGTGTATGTAGTGGATGCGACGGATTGCGAGGATCGGTTCCTGGACATAGGTCCTTTCACTCACATCAGCGTCTCTCCAAATGGCGAGCACGTGAATCTATACGCAGAGAACGGCAAGGCGCACGTCATATCCAGCAGCTTCCAGGAACGCCTCTTTGAGCATGATTCCAACTCACACACACCGCCACTATATGTCGAGTGGTGCGGCAGCGATGCCATTATCGCCTGGGAAGATGAAGTTCACATCATTGGCCCCGATGAAACTTCAGCAACTTACATCTACGACAGTAATCGAGTGCACGTCATCTCTGGTAACGCTCCCTGGTCCTGCTTTCTTGTGCACGATACTCATGGCAATAGATTATGATGGCGCACATCTCTTGACAAACGACTACTGCGAGTTTCTCGAGAGAGTTCCACCAGAAACTGTCCAGGCATTTGGTCAAGCCACCGACTCGGCGCCGGCATCAATACTGCTCGATGCAGTTGGGCAGCTTGAGATGGAGTCTCCGAAAGCGGATGACTACATTCAACTCATTCGCCCGAACCTCACCGAAGCAGTGGACACCTGTGTCAACGCTGCAGGTCGTGAGTTTGACACATATTGGCAGAAACGTCTATTGAAAGCTGCTTCTTTTGGTAAATCGGTTCTTGACCTCTACGACAGCGACGAGTTTGTCCGCATGTGTGAAACGTTGCGTGTTCTGAACGCTGTGCGCTTCTTCGAGATTGGAATGCCGCTGTCTTTCTCGCAGTATGAGCGCCTGACTCCAGAGGGTCTGATACGCCGGCTGCTGAGCCGTCACGAATACTTACTGGCCCTCAAGATTGCTGGATATCTAAAGATCCCGTCTGACCGAATCTACGTACATTGGGCCTGCGCTAAGGTCCGCGTTGGCACAGAGGACGACGACACGATTTGCAGGTTAGTAGTCGAAAGACTATCGGGGAAGCCAGGGATATCGTTTGAGGAGATTGCCAGAGCCGCGTACCATGAAGGACGAACCAGGCTAGCAACGGAACTTTTGAACCACGAGCCGCGAGGAGGACAACAGGTACCGTTGCTGTTGGACATGGAGGAAGATGAGCTTGCTCTGGACAAGGCAGTCGAAAGTGGCGACACCGATCTCATGCTGTCGGTCCTGATGAAGCTGAAAAAGAAACTTCCCTTGGCGTCATTCTTCCGCGTGATCAACGCCCGACCAACGGCTACAGCCTTGGTGGAAGCGTTGGCCATACAAGAAGGCGACAACACGCTGCTAAAGGATCTATACTATCAAGACGACCGAAGGACGGATGGTGCCAATGTTTTCATTCGCGAGTCGCTGCGACAGCCCGACGCCCGCACGTCCTCGGACAAGCTTGCTTTGGCAGCGAAGCTCTTGTCAGACTCCAAGGAGGCCTCGTTTGAGCTGCACGCCCTCAAGGAAGCAACCACATTACTTCGCATGCAAGAGGTTTTTGATCGCGACCTTACCGACACTTTCACAGGCTTGAGCGTGCATGCAACGATGTTCAAACTGATTCGCCTGGGCTATTCCGGACGAGCCAAAAAGATTCAGAGCGAATTCAAAGTGCCAGACAAGGTGGCATGGTGGATTCGGTAAGCATGCCCCCCAGTCGGCCAATGAAGTCCAGACATACCCATCGCTGGTCTTCCCGACGAAAATTATGCTGATGGTTAGTAACAGACTACGAGCGCTTGTTGCAAAGCGAGACTGGAGTGAGATCGAGGACATAGCGCGAAGCAGCAGAAGCCCGATCGGCTGGGAGGTTCGTTCACGTAATCCGGTAGCTTGAGACGTGGTTGATGCTAACCAAATTAATGCAGCCATTCTATAACCTGACATTGCAGGCTGGCAACCCCCGAACGGCGGCAATATTCATACCCAAGTGCACGAACATAGAGCGAGGCGAATCAATAGGCATGTACGAAAAGTGCGGTATGCGTGTCAAGGCCGCAGAAGAAGCAGTGAAACTCAAGGACGCGGATGCTTGGGCTCGACTGCTAGAGGCAGCTGCCAGAGGAAGTCAAGAGTGGCGTGACATTGAAAGAATGGGCAACGCTGTGTTCAAAAGGTAATACTCCGTCGTCGTCACGACACGCAGGAGTTGTTGCTCCGAAAGACGCATCACAATGTTCGCATCACGGACGGACCATTACTTTGTGCTTTAGAAGCGATACCGAAACATGTGGTTGTCTGTAATGATAGCAAAGTGCTTCAATTGGGTTTAATGAAGGTTACAACGCGACTGAGACTATTGGATGTTAGAATGGAGCTTCGATTTCAAGATTAAATGCATGCCATGTGGTTATTGTGACGAGGGGTATGATTTATTCATTTAGGCAGACGATGGCCCCTCGCGACACCCTCCAAATCGCTAGGACGAATAGTGTACAGACACATGAGTCTTTGTTCATTGGCATAGGACGCAACCTCGTGCATATTCCTGAAACTTTATCAGGACATATCACGAAACCGTCCGTTGCTGTTTTTCGATTGCACTGCCGAGTCAGCCTCCTGCCGCATGGGACTTTACACGACACAAGCACAGCATAAGGTAGGAACAGCGACACAAATGAGCCGAATCCAGGCCAATAATAGTGCGTAAATGGTCCATTTCTATTCGTTGGCAGAGGCTAGCTAATTCGGGCGGAGGATCACCGAGAGCTTCTGCAACGGCGATCCAGTGCTGAACTCACTGGGGACCAGTCAATGAGCTTAGGCGAGGAATGGAATTGATTGACAAGGCGGCTGCAGCCCACAGCTAGGACATTCATTCATGTCCAACGACGGAGAAGCGAGACAAGACACAGTATGTGATTTCAATCTCAACTTGGCGCGGCCTCCGCTGGGGGGGGACTAGGTCCAATACACATCAGCAATCGCAGCAGTGTCTCTCAGAGCCTAGAAGCAGGCGCCCGCTCACGGCAGTGGCGGTACCCGAAGCTCTAGAACACGCAACCAGAGCTGGGGCGGGGTGCATTGGATACCTCAACCCCCCGCTTGCATTCTCTCTCGATTCCTTGGCGCGTTGGGACCCGGAGCAAAAGCGATGCGAATTTGCTGTGGTCTTGTCTCGAATATCAAAGCTGTTTGGCACGAGACAATTCCCACGATGCATACCTCGCTTGGTGCCATGCGTGTTGCAGACGGGGAAGGGTATGCGTGTGTGTCACGGAGAGAAAAAAGAACAGAAGAAGAAGAAGAAGAAAGGAAAAATCGGCAGGCCCAGGCTGCGTGGAACATGTGACCTGGATTCGTTGAGAACGCCCGGACTCGGTAGGTATGGGAGAGAGAAGAGAGAGAGAGTTTACACGATTGGAATCGAGGGGCGGGTTTGGAAACACCAGGTTGTCGAGATGTGCCCAGAAATTGCGTCTGCCAAGTGATTTATTGTATGCATGGCCATCCCTCTTCTTCTCGGCGCGGGAAGCATGAAACCCAGGCCAGCCTGAGGATGGCAGGAGATTCTTTGCTCTGCGTATCCCGAGAAAGCATCTTTCGGCGAAGGTTGTTGCATGAGGATGAGGTGTTGAAAACGGCTTGGGACTGGTTTTGATTCAGTTGGTAGCCGTTTGCGGCGTTGGACAACAGTGCCAGCTGAGCAAGATGCTCCATTTACGGCAAGTACCCGTAGGCAGTGAAATCACAGGATGGAAACCACCTCAAGTGCTCGTGTGCTCGTGGGATCATGGAAGATCCCGTGCAGGGCGTCTCGAGACCGACTGGGCGATCGCTAGGGCATCCGAGAGGCTTGGCTCGTCTCTGCAGCCTGACGCCCCCTCGCTAATCGCCGTTGCATCACATCAAAGCCGCAATGCAATCCAATCTACTTGGCGCCTCCCGTTGTTCCTGTAATGCGCGCTGTGGGGGATGAAGGGGGGGGTTGGGCGCGCGCAAGATGCTGGGCCTTCCCCATCGTCCCTATCGAGGCCCTGGCTTTCCTAGCATCACCTTTACATAGGTACCCTATGCAGAGGCGGAACGATGGAAAATTGGCAAGTGAAGGTCACCCACGAGGGAGTAATTTTTTCTTCTTCTTCATTAGCATATCCACTACCTACCTTAATGAGACGGCCTTCTCCCTGCTGTAAGCAAGTCCCCCTGTGGCGGTGTAAGGAACCTGAGGCCGTGCCACCACAGGCTCCGCACAGGGTAGCTCCGGCCGCTGGGCTAGGACCGCCACGGTGGTACAATGGGTACTGTAAGTATCTAGCTTGGCCTCACCGTCTGCGGCAGCCACAGATAAACGTGCAGCCATCTTCTGTGTTGCATCATGGCCATGATGCACTGGCTGCAACCCGAATTGGCCGAATCATTCTGTTAGCATAGAAACGCCTCTGACGTACGATCGCCGTGGCTGTCTCCGTCGACCCTTGTGACGGTCCGTTGACGTGATGACATGGACTCCCATCGCGAAGTGGATAGGATCGTTGGCGTTGGGCCCAATCGCTATATTTGGCGGGGCCGGTGTGTTTTTAGCGACCGAAGGTAGGGCACAGTCACCTCGATGGTCCCGGCTGTGTGGCTTGCACCACATGTCCCTGACCTTATTGCGGCTGCATGGGGATTCGGGGAGTTTGCCGACAGACACTCAAGAGGAACCCTGTCAGATTGTGTTCCATCTGAAGTTCGCCGTCGACTGTCTTGATCGTTCAGACCCTGTCTCTTTGCTAGCTGTCTCAATGTGCCAGGCCGCCCGCAATCAGCGAGCTGACCAGCCGGCGTCCGGGCTGTCGAAAGCATCGATGCCCTGCTCCTTGTTCCACAACCGGCCCAGGCCACGCGCAGAGACCCGCCTGGCTTCAGCCAGGCCCCTAGGGGCAGCCGAAATGTGCGCTCGCGGGGCGCCAGACTTCTGATTCTACAGTGCTGCCCGGCTGGAATGGGACGTATGCGGAGGGGCAGGGGCAGAGCCAGAGGCGCGACCCTCCACGCTCACGAGGCCAGCGCCGCCAGCTATGGAAGGGAGACAATGTTTGACAAGCCCGCGCTCGGCGGCTTCGACCGAGAACCAAACCAACACTCACCCCTCCTCTTAGATCCCTTCCAATGCTCCGTCACCTGAGGTTCTAGAACCCACATGCCCATACCTGCCAAAAAAGAAGAAAAAAAAGAAAACGCTGTCTTCATTCTCCATGGGGAGGCGGCCTGGGTCTGACGTACCGCGCCAGCCAAGATGCATCTACAAAACGTTTCTTCCCCCGGTCCGTTTGGCGATGAATAACCACCATCAACATTGAAGAAGAAGAAGAATCCTACGCCCAATCCCTCGCCCAGCCCAGCCCTAACTTTAACTTACTTGTCGATAGAGTGGAGTCGCAACGTGAGGCAAGCGATCGGCCCCCCTTGCACAAATCCCCGGATATTTGCTTAATTTGGCACACCTTTTTCCCACCTTGGCGATCTACGGTATCATACCGTACCGTCCCACGGCATATTTCGCTATTCCTGTACCTGACAGAAAGAATAGCCATCCTCCTTCGCGTGGGCTCTTGCTCAGACAGGCCAAGGTTACCCTTACCTGTCTAGACGTTTTGACTGGCTTTCGAGAGCTGGCAATTGTCCGACTTGGTCATCATCATCAGAGAGCATAGTGGGAGTAAATCAAAGTTCGCCAGCTAGTGGAGCGGGCATCCTCAAGGAAGCAGCCGGTATAACTGCACGCTGCCTCGCAGAGAGAAAACCGAACCTTCGCTACGCCATCCATCCAGCCTCTTCGACTTGATTCAATACGCCATACCGTATCTCAACTTTGTATTGAGCCCTGCCTTAAATCTCTTCAACCCTCTTTTCGGCACTTATTTGAGCATCGTATCCCCCCAAAAGGTCTGGCTATCGAAAGTCTTGGCGCTTGAGAGCTTAAGTCCGACGGCTACTATCACCATCGACCGACTCGATTTGTGACCGACTTGAACGAATATTCAACAGCGCTGCTGCCGTCTTTGGCTTTGATAACTTTTCCTCAATCCCATCTTCCTCGCCTAGCCCGAACATCCCCAATGTTTACCCCTCCCCTCGTGCCCCTGGTGCTGCCGACGGAGCTGGACGGGGATCTGGCAATGTCAGTTTCAGTCTCGCTGCCAAAGAGCCTCCGCCGCCTGCGCACTTACACGCAAATGACCCACATCCTGTCGCGTGACGGCAGGTCCAGTGCCAGGCCCAGCGACGGCAGCTGCGCAGCCCAGTCAGGCAGCACGCGCAGGCGACCGCTGAGCTCTTACATGCCCTACAGCAGCAGCCGGCTCTCGTCGGGCAGCACAAGCATTAATATCGGCTGCGACGCCCGCTCGAAGCCCAGACGCCGTTCCAGCAGCAGATCTAGCTCCAGCAGCGGCTCCAGCAGCACCAGCTCCGATGATAGTGGAGCGCCACTCGTGAGGCAAAGTGCTGCCGTTCAAGTGCCCACACCCCCCTGCCCCTATCCCTATCCCTATTCCAATCCCAGTCCCAATCTAGACTCCCACCCCACAGCCGCAGGTGGGGAGCAGCCTTCGACCACCGACGCTCGCTCAGCGTCCACCACCGCCGCATCGACTGCAACCATCTCTGCCACCTCCAACTCGCCGTCGTCGTTGTCGTCGTCGTCCTCCAGCGCAGCACCACAGCAGACCGACACCATGGCGAGAGCACGCGCCGCCACCACTGGCGATGCCTCTACGGCTGCGGCTGTTTCTGCCGCGACCAACTCGGCCTCTTCCTCACCCGCCGCCGCAAACTCCTCGGACACAACTCCCTCCATCCGCTTCTCCACTTACTTCGACTCTCGTTCGACGAGACCCTCGCTGTCGTTTCCCGCCATCACGCGAAGCCTCCCCAGGCCGTCAGATGTGATCCGAGTCGGTCGCTACTCGGAGAAGGACAGCCAGCTCATGTCCAACGCCCCTGGCAACCAGCCCTCTGCCGCGCCCGTCGGCTTCAAGAGCAAGGTTGTCAGTAGACGGCATTGCGAGTTCTGGTGCGAGGACGGCAAGTGGTACATTCGTGATGTCAAGAGTTCTTCCGGGACGTTCCTCAACCACATCCGTTTGAGCCCACCTTCGCAGGAGAGCAAGGCTTTCCCAATCAACGACGGCGACATTATCCAGCTGGGCATTGACTTCAAGGGTGGCGAGGAGATGATTTTCCGCTGTGTCAAGATGAGGGTTGAGCTGAACCGTGGCTGGCAAACCAAATTGAACACCTTCAAGTAAGTCCCACCCCGGAAACTGGGTCTGTTTGCACCGACGTCGACTAACATGATGCAAGCATGGCTGCTCACAAGCGACTTCGCACAATGGCCACGAATGGAGGCGGTTCTGCTTCTGGAAACAGCTCGCAGGATTGCTCCATCTGCCTCAATTCAATCGCTGTTCGTCACTCTCCCCCAGCATAATGCAGTCGGGCATGTTAACTAACTAGCTCGACACAGCCTTGCCAATCTCTTTTCGTGGCACCCTGCTCCCACACGTGGCATTTCAAGTGTGTCAAGGCACTCTTGATGGGCCCCCAGTACCCGGTCTTTCTGTGTCCTAACTGCCGTGCCGGTGCCGACCTCGAAGCGGATGTGGACGAGCCTACCGAAGACTGGCAACAGATGGACGACGAGTCTGATGATGTTGACGACAGTAAGATCAAGGCAGATGAACCAGTGGACTCAAATCCTGCGCCGCCGACTGCAACTTCTGCATGCATACCGGAGGATAGCAGCACAGTCTCACGGGCCGTTGACGCTGGGGCAACGCTCCGTGGCATTGATGCCATGGACAGCACGATTTCGGTCGGTTCTCCAGATGCATTACCCAATGGCTCGAACCCAGCCCACGTTCCCTCGACGCCTGTGCCGATTATGAGTTTGCCACCCGGCTCGATGAGGGCGCACGGCTCCCACAACCGCACACCGTCGCCGCCACAGGGCTCAGAAGGCCCCCTAACACCTCGGAATGACGCCGGGCCATGGGTCTTTGACGGCACAGCAGGCGACGACGGCAGCGCGCCCGATACAGGAATGCGGAGTCTTGATGCCGCAGCGGCTCTTCAATCAAACGGCATGCCCTCCAGAGGATGAGGAGCACTACAAACAACTGCATCAACCGGGCTCTGTCCCTTTATCTTTACCTTTTCATTTGTTCATCTTTCCTTGCGCGTTCATTTTACATCATAGCGGGGTCATACGGGGAATTCTACTATTCTTAGAGGCACACTTTATGCGACATGAAGCTTTATATGGGCAGGAGTTTGGAGTATTCCTGGGATGTTCAGGCGAAGCGCCAGCGTACGAATGTTGACTGGGATATATACACCTACCTAAGCCAGTGGCGCCTGGATTTTTTGGCTGTAACAACGCCATCAGAGTTAAATAGCATGCTTCGTATAAGCCTTGGTCGAGTCTTGGCTGAGCTACGATACTATGTTTCTTACATGTAATAGCGATATTTACACAATGACCAAACAATGCTGAATATCATGAAAATGGTGAAGGATCGTTGAAGCTGAGTAGTGGCAGAACCTAGTTGGGCTTGAGGAATCGAGGGATTGAAGAGAAGATACGGCTCGGCGCCAACATATTCCGCCCGTGGACGTACGACGAATGTGCTGGTAGGTGAGTAACGTCCTTCTAGCGTCGACCGGCGCTGACCTCGCGCTAATCGCCGACGCGATAAGGCCGGGGTCCAACTTTGGTGGGCAAATTTCCATCCTCGACTTTCGTCACCTGTATGCCGTGTTTGTATTGTGGAAGGCCAGCTTCGTCCCCAAGATGCTGCGCAACATATGTACTCGAGTGCAGCCGATAGCGAGAGCCTCTGCGCCCTCGAGGCTGCTCCAAAGGAGCCTTACGGCCGTGACCACCAGACGATCCCTGGCTACCGTCGCCGTTGAAGGCATTCAGAAGGTGTGTCGCTGCCTGGCAACCCCCCTTCCCGAGCTTCAAGTTGAGGCAGGCTAACAGATGTTTGCCTGGCCAGGAACCTACAGACCTCGATCATGTCACGACACTAGAAAACGGTCTCCGAGTGGCGTCCGAGGCCCTCCCGGGCTCCTTCTCCGGCGTAGGCGTCTACGTCAGCGCGGGCTCGCGGTTCGAGGACCAGCCCATCCGTGGCGTGTCGCACATCATGGACCGCCTGGCCTTCAAGTCGACATCCAAACACACGGCCGACCAGATGCTGGAGCGGGTGGAGGCGCTGGGCGGCAACATCCAGTGCGCCTCGTCCCGCGAGTCCATGATGTACCAGGCCGCGACGTTCAACAACGCCGTCCCCGAGACACTCGACCTCCTCGCCGAGACCATCCGCGATCCCAAGATCACGGAGGAGGAGGTCGCCGAGCAGATCGAGACGGCGCGCTACGAGATCTCCGAGATCTGGAGCAAGCCCGAGCTGATCCTGCCGGAGCTCGTCCACATGGCCGCCTTCAAGGATAACACCCTCGGCAACCCGCTGCTGTGCCCGGAGGACCGTCTCGGCAGCATCAACAGGGACACGGTGATGGAGTACCGTAATTTGTTCTACCGCCCGGAACGCATGGTGCTGGCCTTTGCGGGCGTGGAGCACGACCGCGCCGTGGACCTGGCACAGCGCTTCTTCGGCGACATGAAGCGCGTGAAGCCCCAGCAGTTCACGATACGAGCGACCGAGTCGCCCGAAAGCCAGAGCAACGCAAGTTTGAGCGACAGCGGGAGCGACGGCTACCAACCGCCCTCCTCCTCAAGATCCTCGGCCTCGTCAAGTCCCACCTCCAAGTCACCAAATCTACTATCCAAGATACCCTTCTTCAAAAACATCACGACCACCGCCCCTGGCAAAGCCAACGCCCTCCCCGACATGCCATCTCCACTAAGAATGCCCGAAATCTCCGACCCTGCCCACTACACGGGCGGCTTCCTCTCACTGCCTTCACAAGCCCCCTCCCTAAACACCGCCAAGTTCACCCACATCCATATCGCCTTCGAGGGGCTGCCCGTCTCGTCGCCCGACATCTACGCCCTGGCCACGCTCCAGACCCTGCTGGGCGGCGGCGGATCCTTCTCCGCCGGCGGGCCCGGCAAGGGCATGTACTCGCGGCTCTACACCAACGTCCTCAACAACTACGCCTGGGTCGAGTCGTGCGTCGCCTTCAACCACTCCTACACTGACTCCGGCCTGTTCGGCATCTCGGCGTCGTGCGTTCCAGGCCACACGTCGGGCATGCTCGACGTCATGTGCCAGGAGCTGCGCGCCCTGACGCTCGACACGGGCTTCTCACGTCTCCAGGAGGGCGAGGTTGAGCGCGCCAAGAAGCAGCTGCGCTCCAGCCTGCTCATGAATCTCGAGAGCCGCATGGTGGAGCTCGAGGACCTGGGCCGCTCCATCCAGGTCCACGGCCACAAGATTCCCGTGCGCGAGATGTGCAGCCGCATCGAGAACCTGACCGTCAAGGACCTCCGCCGCGTCGCCTCCGAGGTCGTCCACGGGAAGATCCAGAATGCCGGCGGCGGCAGCGGCGCCCCGACAGTCGTCCTGCAGGAAGCGCAGGCGTACGGCGTGTCGAACCACTCCATGACGTGGGATCAGATCCAGGATCGCATCTACGCCTGGACACTGGGTAGGCGGTCATAGACACAGACTTCTGCAGAAGTAAGATGGTAAGTGGCGGATGGCATCACGCTGGTGTCGTGTCTGGGCGGGCGTGGGACGCCTGTGTATACTATGGACCATTTCTTGCATTGTACTAAAAGGTTATACATGTTTGGGTGTCTGAGAGGTTATTGGTAGAGCTTCTATAAACTTGCTTACGTTCGACCGTGGGAGCATGTGACGGGGAGGTTCACCCACAGAGCAGAGCAAGGCTTACAAGGAGATGCATCGTTGGGTTATGTTGTATGTCACTTATTCTGAGCATTGTGCCTGAAAAATGATGTACAATCGTATTCTTGGACAACTTGAGAGTCGTTTCAGATATCTAGCTACGCCCAGCCATGATGCTGGTTTGTAAATGCAAGGCTTCTTTATCCTTAATCCTTTCGCAGGCATGGGCCTAGTCCTGTATTCCTGTTCTAATCAAAACCCATCATGATCGCTCACACAAACTCCAAGCTACACAAGTCCACGTAGAGACCATCACTAACACCAAGGTAAAAGAGCACCCGCGTTAAAACATTATAATCTCGACCGCACAGCTTCGAGTCTGTACTTGACGTCTTTGAGAGCCTTGGTAGTCGGCTTCCAGTCATCAAACTGGCGCAGCAACTCCTCCGTCTCACTGCTAAGCTCCGTCTTGACGAGATCCTCCTCCAACATGCCGCGCATGATCCAGGGGAGGACGTAAGGGTTTGGAGTAGACACCGAATCGCGCTTCGAAAACGCAAATGACGCGTTGGGGGCCGACGTGGTTTCAAGGGCGTGAGCGATGGCAAGGTCGTAGACAGCCGGATCGTAGTAGATGCGCGAGTGACCTTCGCCGCCGTAGAGGGAGCCGGCAAGTGGCAGTGACAGCTCACGGATTAGGCCGTGGTCGGATATACCAAGGTTGCGCAGCTTGAGGGCGAACCCGATGAGATGGGCGATGAAGTCCGGAGCGTGGATACGCCCATCAATGAAGACGGCCCGGTAGATGTTTGGATGCTGCGCCGGTGAGTAGACCGCAGACTGCCCTCATTAGCTTCAAACTCCAAACGTAGCGGCGACTGTTCAGGACTCACCTCCATGGGGACTAGCTGGTCATCGATGCTGCCAACGAATGTTACCCTTGCCCCGTAATCGAGAATGCGTTTCAGCGCGATTTCGAAGCGCTGCGAATTCCCGCTGTTTGGATCGCCAAACTCCCACAGCTCGGCAGCCGAGCCCATGAGGATGCTGGATTTGTACTCTGGAAAGGGTCCCAGGGAAACTCCTGCCATAGCACAAACGCCGATCCTCGCATTGGTGATGAGGCCGAGATCGATGAGTTTCTCCAACAACATGATACTGACAGGGACGCCTTGGGAGTGGCTCGCCATGATGATCAGATCCGCACTGCGGAGGTGGTCAATCCAGTTCAGCAGAAGCTTCCACAAGTTTTCCACCCGCTCGCCAATCTTGCCCTCGCCTTCCAGGGCAACCTTTTCAATTTCGCACTCGGGCGAGCCGTGCTCATCGGCCCATTTCCGTATCGCATCGGCACAAAAGTTGGCAAAGCGCAATGACGTGCCGGTTGGCTGTCCGATCATTGGCCTCAAATACGTGGCAGGAAAGAGGCCATGCACGCCGATAGCGATTGCCTTCCGCACCTTAGGGACGTCTGCGCTTCGGAAGACATGATTTGCAGGAGGTTGTGATGTACGGAGCAGAAGCTGTGCTACTTGCTTGATGATGGATGGATTCTCCTTCAGTCGATAGGTGCTGTGAAAGGAAGGGAGTAGCAGGTTGGGGGCCAGCTTTGCTGGGCTTGTAGCTTCAATAGCTGGTTTGACAGGGGCATCAGTTTTGGCAGATGGAAGAGTCTCAACACTAGCCTGTGCTGTCAAGTTGGGGGCCTTGTCCGAAACCGAAACGCTGTCCTTTGCTAGAGACGAGGACGGGGATATATCCATTGAAGCAGGGCGAATCCTCTTGGGCTTTCGCCAGGTTGACCTTTCCGCGGGTTGTATTTCCTTGGCTTTGGACTCGGATTTGGCATTCTTTGACGGTGAACTAGACACGTCATCTTCTGCCATGGGCTTTGGGTGTGCCTCGGAGCCTTCCCCGATCACTGCTATCTCACCGGACTCTTGCTTAACAAGCTTTCCCGTTGATTTGGGAGAGTCCTTCGACCAAAAAGCCCAGGTTGATCCAGCCTTGGGTGTAGACTGATGGTCCGGAGACGAAGTATCCTTCACTGCCACACTGTCCGTATTCGTGGTTTCGGGTTCAGGAGTACTGTTCGTCACTGCGGAATCTGATTTTGTGACAGTTTCGCTAGTCAACGGCCACATGCCAAACCAGGATGAAGAGGCCGGCGACTGTTTGGGAGCTTCATCCTGCTTCCCTGTTGTCGTCGATGTGTTCGCTGGTGGGGTGTTTGGCCTAGTTGGTTCTGCACCTTCATTGCCAGCGGGTCGTGTTTCCGCAGGGTTGTCCGTCGGTTTATCAGCTGGAGCTATGGCTGTCAAAGCAGGCTGCGAGTCCGTGAGCGGCGTCCTTGATAGCCATCCCAGCCACCCAGAGGATGCCGCAGGTCGTTGGGGGGTAGCCGGCGGCTCTTGGGTTTGCGGAGTTGCAGCTATGTCCGTTTCGGGCCTCTGGGTTTGGCTCTCGTTTCCTCCCTGGCTACTCAGTCCTTGGTTCTCGCTCGTGTTCCTTTCGTCGTTTCCATTTCTCTCTACGGCCGAATCGCTACTTCCATCCACGGGTCGACCATCCACGGCTTGTTCAGGTATCTTTGGCAGAGGTGGCATAGTGGTCGGAGAGTTACTCAAAGTTGCCGCCTCGCCACCGCTCTTGAGATCAAATCTACTTAGATCTGGCGGTCGTCTCGATCGTACTGTGCCACCGCTTATATTCTCTCGTGCAACCGACGTAGATGGAGACGCTTTTGATGACTGTGTCCAGGGTCCGTACCAACTTCGTGCTTTACGAATCTAGAACACACTCTTTAGTATGCTAAACACGCTCTCAAGAATAGCGCTACCAACTGTTTTTTGTTTTATTGTGCCGGCTATCGAGTTTTCAGCACTGGAAGCATCTCGGGGGGTTGATGTTCGCTGGTCAGACGAGGCCGATTCTGCTACCGAGGGACCTAATGACGTAGCGAGATCGGGCTGTGATGTGGTGCCTGAAGGACCCAAACGGCCTGTAGCCGAGGGGTTCGGGCGCTGTCTCTTACGGCTCGCCATCATACATACCCTGACCAGCGGTATGAATAGAAGAGCAGCTGCGTGCCAGACAAGTCGGAATGAAGTGACATCGGATTAAGACGTTAAAGCATGATCGAGGTTTGGAGTTAATAAAAGCCGTCAGAAGTCACACCGATGGCTAGCGTCAAGGGAAACAACACCAGTGCTGTACGGAGTAGGCCGCTACATTCTTCGTTCCCGCGCATTGACGGCGCTAAAGGTAGCCGAGCCAAAAATTGGTGGCGGGTTATCTGTCTATCGATAAGCCTTATCGGTGTCCCGCTCCTAGCGTTTGATAAAGGAAAAAAAAAAAATCATATAGATTCCATAGGCGAAATCAGTGGTGCTGGCTTACACTGTCTCGAAGAATACCTGTGACAAGGCCTCCGCCATGAGCTCCCTCAAACGAAAGGATGCCCCTGGAGGCACTCCTCCTTCAAAGTCGGCGAAGAAGACGAAGGAAGCACGACCTTCGAAAAAGAATGCCGCCACAGATGCCGGAACAAGCAAGACGAAAACAGCCAAACCATCCCAGGAGGCTGCGAAGCCCGCTGTGATCTCAGCTCTCAAAGATGAAGAGCCAATGTTCCCTCGAGGAGGCGGCAGCGTCCTGACTCCTTTGGAGCAAAAGCAGATTCAATTGGAGGCGAAGGCCGACGCTATGCGAGAAGAGGAATTCAATACCGGAGGCAAGACCCTCACCAAGAAGAAGAGGAAGCTCAGCTTGAAAGGAGGCAAGAAGGCTAGCAAGAAAGGGGAGGAAGAGGAGGAGAATATCAAGGTCGAAAGTCTCAGCTTCAAGGTACGTCAAAGCCTCTGTTCCCATCTGCAGATCTGTCGAACTTAGACTAATGAAAACAGAAATTGGCCAAGGGCTCTCTAGTACTCGGCCAAGTCACTCGCATCAACAGTCTCGACATCGAAGTCGCCCTCCCTAATAACCTCGTTGGACATGTGTCTATTGTTGCCATGTCAGAGCAGCTTACAAACCGCCTCAATGCTGACGCTGCACTTGAGGACGAAAATGAAGACGATGAAGATGAGGAATCTTCAGACGACAATGATGTGAACCTGACTTCAATCTTTTCTGTTGGACAGTACCTGCGCGTATATGTTGTCTCTACACTAGATGACTCCATTGTCGGCAAGGGGAAGCGAAAGATTGAGCTTTCTTTGCGACCTTCAGAGACCAACTCTGGGCTAAGGAAAGATGATGTGGTTCCACAGAGCACGGTCATGGCTGCGGTCGTTAGTGTTGAAGACAGAGGCTGTGTTATGGACATTGGTATTCCCGAATTGGGTGGTTTCCTGCCCAAAAGTGAGGTGGACACAGCTATTGACGAAGCACGACTTCAGCCAGGCGCCGTATTCTTATGTCAGGTCACTGGCAAAGGTGTGAACGGCAAAGTCGCACAGCTATCGATGCTCCAGAGCAAGCTGGGAAACGCCAAGGTTGTTCCTGCGGACGCTACAACCATCAACACATTTCAGCCCGGAACTCTCGTTGACCTGTTGGTTACCAACACTGACAGACGTGGCCTTGCTGGCAAGATCATGGGTCATTTGGATGCCACTGCTGACCTTATTCACTCCGGCGTTGGCCCGCTGGGAGTTGACCTTGAGGCTAAATACAAGGTCGGTTCTAGGGTCAAGGCTCGTGTGATTTGCAACTTCATAATTGCCAAAGAGCCCAAGCTTGGCATATCACTTCTGCCTCACATCCTCTCTCTCAGCCGAGACGCAGCTGGGAAAGCAACAAACAAAAAGTTCCCCGTCGACGCTCTGCCAATCTCGTCCTTGCTTGATACCTGCACGGTGCGTCACGTCGAAACCGAAATCGGTCTATTCGTAGATACAGGCATTCCTGGTCTTAGCGGCTTTGTTCACATCTCTCGCGTCAAGGATGGCAAGGTGGATGCGCTCTACGAATCGAGCGGTCCTTACAAAGTTGGATCTACCCACAAAGGACGAGTTATCGGTTATAACGAGCTAGACGGCTTGTTCCAAATCTCTCTTCAGAAGAGCATTTTGGAGCAGCCCTTTATCCGGCTTGAAGATGTCCCAACCGGAGCTGTCCTTACCTGCGACGTTGAGAAGGTGGTGGTTAATGAAGTTGGCGTCGCTGGTCTGATTTTGAAAATAGCAGATGGCATCAACGGTTTCGTCCCCGAACGCCATCTATCCGATGTACGCCTGCAGCATCCCGAGAAGAAGTTCCGAGAAGGCATGAAACTGAAGGCTCGAGTTCTTTCAGTGAACCCTTCCAAGAAGCGGATGAGGCTTACGTTGAAGAAGTCCCTTGTTAATTCGGAAGCCCCCATCATCAAAGCATATGACGAAGTGAGCGTTGGCATGCTGGCTCTTGGCACTATTGTCAAGATTCAACAGAATGGTGCCCACATCAAATTTTACGGGTCTCTCAATGGCTTTTTACCGATATCTGAAATGAGCGAGGCCTACATTCGGGATCCGTCAGAGTACTTCCGCGTGGGCCAGGTTGTCAGCGTACATGTGCTTGACGTTGACCCCGAGCAACACCGGCTGGTTGTGTCTTGCAAAGACCCAAGCGCTTTCGGTATCGAAAAGCAGACGGCTCTGGCAAACCTGCAGATCGGCGAAATTGTTTCTGCCAAAGTGACACAGAAGACCGAGGATCAAGTGCACGTGGAGCTCACGGATAGCCAGCTGAAAGCTATTTTGCCTGTTGGTCATCTCACCGACAAATCAACGTCAAAGAACGAGTTCGCTCTCAAGCGAATCAACGTAGGCCAAACACTCAATGATTTAGCTGTCCTCGACAAGGCTGAGAAACGGCGGGCCATCATCCTCACGCAAAAGCCGAGCTTGGTTGCCGCAGCAAAAAGCAAGACGCTTCTTGCACGCTTTGAGGACGCCAAGCAAGGTGAGGTGGTGCAAGGGTTTGTGAGAAACATCACGCAGACAGCCATCTTCGTCCAGTTCGGAGGCAGCTTGCATGCCCTGCTACCCAAGTCTCGTCTGCCGGCTGAAGTACAATCGAAGCCCGACTTCGGCATGCACAAATATCAATCACTCGAAGTCCGCATAGTGTCGGTTATACAAGATCTTCGTCGTATTATGGTTGCACCAACCTCGTCAAGCGCCGACGATGTCCAGACAAAACGGAACGACAAGTCCAAGGCTGATTCTGCGCCGCCGGTAGACAACCTTACCCAAGGCACTGTTACGAAAGCAAGAATCACCTCCGTCAAGGAAACTCAGCTCAACGTGCAGATTCTTGATACACAAGTCCAAGGACGCATCGATGTGTCACAAATTTTTGATAGCTGGGATGAGATCAGCAACCATAGAAACCCTCTCGAAAGGTTCCGAAAGATACAGTCGATCAGGGTTAGGGTGCTTGGTGTGCACGATGCCAAAGACCACCGCTTCCTTCCATTCTCTCACAGATCAGCTCACTCAGTTCTTGAGTTGACCGCCAAACACAGCGACATGAAAGCTGATACTCTGGAACCGCTATCGCTTGAAAAGATACAGGTCGGGCAAAGCCATATCGCCTTTGTCAATAATGTCAGCCCCCAGTTCTTATGGGTCAACATATCGCCTACCATACGAGGCCGAATTTCTGTCATGGAGGCCTCTGATGACTTGTCGCTGCTTAACGACATCGAAGCAAACTTCCCTGTTGGTTCGGCGCTCAGGGTGAGAGTGACAGGCGTAGACGTGCAAAGCAAGCGCTTGGATCTGTCGGCTCGGCTGTCAGGCGAATCAAGCGCTATAGGCTGGTCTTCTCTAAAGAAGAACATGGTGCTACCTGGTCGTGTCACCAAAGTCAATGAGCGTCAAGTCATCGTGCAGCTTGGAGAGCTGGTGTCTGGACCAGTACATCTGCCTGATTTGGGAGATGATTACGACGACATTAGCACCCTCAAGCACAATAAGAACGACATTGTCCGTGTCTCCGTTGTAGATGTGGATGCCAGCAACAAGCGTCTGCGCTTGTCGATGCGTCCTTCGCGAATCATGAGCTCTACTCTTCCTGTCAAGGATAAGGAGATTACGGATTGGTCGCAGATTTCGCACGGTGACATTATTCGCGGGTTTGTCAAAAACGTCTCCGACAAAGGCTTGTTCGTCCTACTGGGTGGTCAAGTCACTGCATTTGTCAAGATTGCGAATCTTTCGGATAGGTTCCTGAAGGAATGGAAGGATCAATTCCAAGTCGACCAGCTCGTGAAGGGACGTGTCATTTCGATAGATCATTCGACACGTCAAGTCGAGCTCAATCTGAAGTCTTCTGTCGTTGACGAAGACTACAAGCCACTTCTGACTTACAAGGATGTCAAGGAGGGCCAGGTGGTTACTGGTAAGGTGCGAAAGGTGGAAGAGTTTGGTGCCTTCATCGTTATCGATGATTCGGCAAACGTCAGCGGTCTTTGCCACAGAAGCCAGATGGCTGAAAATCCTGTCAAGGATGCCACTAAGTTGTACAAAGCGGGCGATGCTGTTAAAGCCATGATCCTGACTGTCGAGCCTGACAAGAGGAAGATCAGTTTTGGCCTGAAGCCATCCCTATTTGACGAAGAGGACACTGATATGGACTCAGATTCCGAGGAGGGAGCTAGGCTGGACGGTGATGACAGCGACGAGGAGGAGGAAGAACAAGACGATGATGAGGATGTTGACATGATCGATGAAGCTGCATTGCTCAAAATCCTGGGCACGGACAATGCTGATGACAGCAGTGATGAGCTTGATGAGGAGGATGTCGACGACCAGGAGGACGAGGAGGACGAGGAGGACGACAATAGTGACGGCGTCAAACTCAATGGACGATCGACAGTGAAGTCAGGCGGCCTCAGTGCAGGCAAGAAAAAGGACTGGTCAGCCGATCCATTCGACGACTCTGCTTCGGAGGGTGAAGATGGCACACAAGGAGGACAAGAGAAGGACAAGAGCAAGAAGAGAAACAAGGCAGCCGTCCAGGTGGACAAGACAGCAGAGCTCGATGTGAATGGACCGCAGACCACCAGCGATTACGAACGACTGCTTCTTGGACAGCCGGACTCTTCTGAGCTATGGATCGCGTACATGGCATTCCAGATGCAAGTCAGCGAGCTATCCAAGGCCCGTGAGGTTGCTGAGCGAGCCATCAAATCCATTGGCATTCGAGAGGAAACCGAGAAGTTGAACGTATGGGTTGCCTACCTCAATCTCGAGGTCGCATACGGCACCAAGGACACTGTGGAGGAGGTCTTTAAGCGGGCGTGCCAGTACAACGACAGCCAGGAAGTGCACGAGAGACTTGCTAGCATTTATATCCAGTCGGAAAAGTTCAAGGTGAGAATCACTGGTTCCCGTAAGCAAAAGCCATGTGTGGATCAAGCTAACATTCTTCAGGACGCCGATGCCCTCTTCGAGGCCATGTTGAAGAAGTTTGGCGCAAAGACGCCCAGCGTGTGGATCAACTACGCGCACTTCTTGCACGTCACTCTGAACGAGCCGGCACGTGCACGAGCGCTTCTGCCCCGGGCCACTCAGCAGCTGCCCACGCAGCACCACCAGAACATCGTGAGCCGCTTCGCAGCACTCGAGTTCCGATCGCCAAATGGCGAGGCCGAACGCGGACGCACCATGTTTGAAGGCCTTCTGGCCGCGTGGCCGAAGAAGGGCGACCTCTGGGGCCAGTTGCTGGATCTCGAGGTCGGCGTCACTGGCTCGCAGGCCGACCCAGTGGCCGTGAGGGACGTATTTGAGCGGAGGACCAAGGTCAAGGGGCTGAAGCCGCAGCAGGCAGAGAAATGGTTCCGCAGATGGGCTGCATGGGAGGAGAAGCAGGACCCCAAGGGCAAAGACAAGGTCATGGCCAAGGCACAGGACTGGGCAGCGGCGTATAAAGCAAAAAAGGAGGCAGAGGCTGCCGATCAGGACGAGGAGATGGCCGAGTAAGATAGCCGTAGCTAGATTGAGCCAACGCATCAATGGGAACACGGTTGAATTGACTAATTTCATGCTTTGGACAGATAAGCTGCCATTACTCTAATCATTGCGTGTCTGGATTACCTCGACCCCAGCGTCAATAAGTATAAGCAAAGAATGCTACGGCTGAGCTAGGACCATCGGTGCCTTGCAAGCCAATTTGACACACATGATAGATAGGCAACGGCTGACAATGCCGACCCGTGAATTCACGATCTATCAAGTAATATACCGCGTCTAGACCTCGAAGAGATCCCGCAAATTGCGAGGGTCCGAAGCCACAGGTCTGACAGGTCTAGAAGCCGTTCGCGCTGATTGGCGGCTTGCTTCAAAGTAAAAACACAATCCGCAGTGAAATTGATCGGATCCTATCAGTCGTTTCCTCATGCGAGAGGCAGGGGCGGGTGCATGCTGCAGGTAAGATAGCCGTGCCTGGAGGCGTTGTGCGAGCGCCCAATGTCCGATGTCCCGACCAACGGATACATTTGACTTGCGTCCAGTTGGCCGGTCTGCAAGTTTTATCTCCGTGGCTAGCGTGAGCTGATTGCACCCCGCGCTTCTGGATTTTCCCTTCAGGAGGAAATGAAAGAAGTGTTCTCGGTTTTACAGATATTAATAGGTGAAGGACTATTGCCGGTGGGTTGGTTATGCGCGCTTACGATAGTTTCCGTGGTGCAGTGCAAGATGTCCATGGTCTGTTTTACGTACGAAGGTAGGCTGGGCCATTTATTTGCTTCATCGCTATCGGTTGTCACTTGAAAGTGGTCACTTACTTATAATATAGTTAGCAATTGAAGCTTCAGCAGCGCCACTGGTTGAAGAAATGGAAGGCCATCTCCACGCGTTTCCATTCGACCGTGAGACGACTATATCGTAGAGCTCGTCCCTAGTCAACAATGGTGTTGAATGTGATTAATTTTAGGTCCCTGCGACTCTTGGTGAGTATGTGTAAGCGGACATAAAGGTCCAGCAGGGATCAAGAGCGCGACCGTTCCCGGGTCCGTCCCTTGTTCGTCCTGCAAGTTGCTCAGGCGGAGTAAACGTAAGTTGCGGGATATGTAGACTAGCCGCCGGCTCCGTAAGGGGATGGGGAGCCTGTCGCGTCGGGCCCTGAGGAGCTGCCGAAGGGGTGCGTTACCGAGGCGGCGGTTAATATCAGTCCCGATATACTGGGGGTCGTACAACTCTAGCGAGAACGAACCACGGCCGTCCCCTCCTCCGTCCGCGATGACGCCGCCGATGGATGAGTGCATGCAATCGCTCGTATGCCTTCGGATGCGGAGATAGGTTGGGAGAACCGCTGCTTGGTATGGCGTACGCACTACACGAACTCAGAAATGCCGAGGAACTGGGACATGGCAAGGGGGACACAGGTGATGTGCGGGTGGTGCATATTGCACCATCGCAGCGAGCCAACGATGTGAACAGCACTTATCGAGATGCCTGCAGCGACGACGAGGCTGTATGCCTGAAGCACCTCACCCTCGGGGTGGTGGGGGATTAATTGCCCTAGACTTTGGTGGCATTTTAAGGTATCGGGCTATACGTTCGTCACCTGGCATGCCCGTGCTATGAGGTGCTTTCAAAATAGATGTTTTTGGATTGCCTTGCCGGTGAAGGGGGCATGCGTGTATGTTCTGACCTGGCGTTTTGGGTCATGCCGACTCGTGACAGCTTTTGCCAGGCAAGGTATGGTACCTTATGCTGAAAGACTCGAATGACAGTAGTGGTCCGTGATGGCAGGCAGGTGCATGTTGTTCAAAAGCCTACGCATGAGGCAGGAATAAGTCCTGCTAAGTTTGCGAGGTAAGCACGAACTACGTGTTGAGGCAGGAGGGGATAGGCAGGTAGTTCTGGACGCACACGGTGGCGGCCCCTACCGCTGCCCTAGACCCATCTATAATCATTTGCTTCCATTTTTAAACCTCCACGTCCATGATCCCAAATCCCACACACCTAGGCTACACTCTTCATTCCTCCCAGCAGCCCTCCGGTCCTGCTCCACTTACGTCAATCCAAAATTGCTTGAAAATATAGCACAAGGGCAGCCGGGAGGGGGGGAAACAGAGAGTGGGAGAAATAGGAAGGAGGGGGGCCTGCTGACAGCGCCATGAGCCAGGCGTTCCTAGCGAGCAAGTAGGCCCCGGATGCTGCCCTCTAAAGGGACGTTTGACAGGCACACTCGCCAATCAGACGGGACCCTTGTTCCTTCGTGCGCTCTGATGCTGATGGCGTCAGAACAGCACCAAACGACGTGAGCCCACGATGCGCCAGCAAAACAGAAAAGTCGAGGCTCGCTAGCGGAGCACGTCATCGCCCTTGCAACTTGTCTGAAGGCATTTAGAAAGAGCCCGGATCCTCGGCTCTCTTCCACGCCCGCTCGCTCGCTCGCTCTGCCAGACTGCTTTCG
>KL660597.1:190949-309171 GCA_000732775.1 Stachybotrys chlorohalonatus IBT 40285 | reverse complement strand
CCCCCAGACCCATCTCAGGCCTCTCCCGGCTCTCTGTCAGTCCCTACACTCCATCTTCCCCAAGTATCGACAACAAGACAACCGGCAATGACAGCCTCGAGTCGCTGAACAATGCGGTGCCGCGTGTGTCGCGCGAGAAAGGCAAGTTGATTTCAGCATCTATTGGTCCAGTGTTTTGGGATGCTGGGCCCGGCCGGCTCTTCGCCGCCAAACAAGACTATGTCCTGTCCCATGTCTACCCACCCCCACCTTCATTCAGCGACGCCAACTATGGCTGGCTGAAAGTCATTGCTCGCCTTCGTCTTATTCATCCGCTTCATTCGTTCAAATACATGCACCATTCTATCGCTAACGCTCCCTTCTTCCGTCTGAGCAGGTCAAGTGCGACGGCCGTCCCAACGGTTGCCGCAACTGCGAGCGCCTCCAGCTGGACTGTGTTGCGGACGATGGTTCCACGGCCACCGCCGCCGGCGTGCACACTTCGCCAATATCGCTGAGAAAGATCCGAACCTATCGCTCGTGCACCAACTGCCGCCTCTCCAAGACCAAGTGCAACGGCGACCGCCCCAAATGCTCCCGCTGCGTCTCCAAAAAGGCCGACTGTGTCTACGACGGCGGCTCGGCCCCAAGGTGGACTCGTAGCCTCGACCCGACAACGCCGCAGACCGTCTCCGGTTCCACCGAGGACACGCGCAGCTTGTCGCGGGACCCTAATTCTTCTTCTCCCGAGGAGGAAACTGCGGACTCACTTACCCCCCAGGACGACATGGAAGGAGACATCGATATGCTCTTAGCCTCCAAATCAGAGCCCTTACCAGACCAAGCCAACCCTAACTCTTCACGGCCTATTTCGCTGGGGGCATCTAATCCCCCTGATGCTCTGGCATGGTAAGTGTGACATGACGTCTCAAGACAATACCAAGAACTCATACGGATACGCAGGCTACTCGCAATTGACCTGCCTCCTCCACGCAATGTTCGGCGTTTGGTGGAGCAGTACTTCATCAACGTTCATCCTATCCGCTGTTTTGCCTTCGTCCACAAGCCTTCCTTGATGCGCCAGCTTGACAAGGGCTTCACTTCTGACGATGAGATCATGCTGCTTCACATCATCTGCGCTCATGGCGCCAAGTGAGTGTTCAATCTCTGCTCTTGTTCCTTTGAACCAGTGGCTTATCAGCCTTCCCTGCTCAGGTACTACGCTCTGAGCCTCAGTCAGTTCGACCAGACTCCGAGTCCCTCCTTCTTGCGTGCCGTTGGCAACCAATGGGCCAAGAAAGCAGAGCATCTGATGCTCAATACATTTGGCAAGATCTCGCTGCAGAGACTCATGGTTAGCTCTACACGCCCACTGCTCAACGTCGTCATGTTGACCTTGGGGTTGAAATAGACCGCGGTTCTCCTTCATGACTTTCACTTCCGTATGGGCGAGTACAACCAAGCACTCATGTTGAGTGGCGTTGCTGTTCGCATGGCCCATGCCTTGAAGATCAACACCGAGTACTCACCCGACATCATGTGCACCGAATCCCCGGAAACCACGCCGTCAGTCGTAACCAGGGAGTGCCGTCGACGCGTCATGTGGGCCTGCTACGTCCTTGACGCATGGTCTAGTAGTGGAAACGACCAGCTGGCACTGCTGCGGGAGAATGACATCAAAATCCAACTACCTTGCAACGAGCGGAATTTTGGGTTGCGTATTCCCTGTGTCACGGAGACTCTCGGCGTTGGTCACGTTCTTCAGTTCCTCTCACCCGCCATTGTGCCCCGAAGGCCGGCAGCTAACATGGGCATCATGGCATACTATATCCGAATAGTCACCTTGTGGAAGAAGGTGGTTAGGTATGCATCATATTCAAGGGGCTTGTGCGCCCTCGCGACTGGCGTAGGTGCAAGCTGACTGTATCTCAGGTACGTCAACCGATCAGACTCAATTGCGCCGCCTTGGCTCCCCGAGTCCGAGTTTACAGCACTGGACTCGGATCTACGCCTCTGGCGGCGAGAGCTTCCCGATTTCGTGGAATACTCGGCGGATACAATATATGCTCGTCTTGACTCCAACCAGCTGGGCGCTTTGGTGGTTATCCACTGCACATATCACCACAACTATCTCGAGCTGTACAAGATCTCCATGCCAGAGCTTTTCAAAATACGCAAACCATTCATATTTCCACCGGAGCACACCGAATTTCTTCAGTCTATCCAGGCAGAGTGCTACCATCATGCCCACAAGATTGCTAGCATTCTTGCAGAGGCATCGGAGCACGGTGCTCGCCTTTTGTCCGATGGCTTACTACCATTTTTCGTATATGATAGCAGCAGAGTCATTCTATACTACGTGGCTCGCCTGCTGGATCCAACCCGGGTCGACGCACAAGAAAAAATGAGGGAGTCGATAAAGGCAGTGCAGAGCAACAACCGGATGCTACGGGAGATAGCTCCGTTGTTTCCCATTGCGGAATCCCTGGTATGTGTCCCTCATATGTCCCCGGCCAACCCCTTGGTCTGTACTGACGCTCTCCCTATCAGTCTGCCGCTTTGGAAAGATGGCTAGGGAAAATACGTCGTAGTTTGAGTCAGGGTGCTGAAGACGACGGGGGACTCAACGAGGTGGACATGTAAGAAACGACGGAGTATCGCCATGTTAGCTGCACCATACTAATGCTCTAATCCAGGTCAAGCATCCCCCTGGAGAGCCCGGCGCCAATCTTGGTCGGCAGCGTCCTTCCACACGCCGGCCTAGCTCGACCAAGCCGCGCAGGAACGGCGACAGGCGACAGGCGGGAGAGTCGCGGCGGCATCAGCGTGTGCAGCGCGGACTGGTCAACGACCAACCCAAACGCCAACACAACGTGGGATCACACAAGTGCGGCGCATCAGCTCGTGGGATTGAGCCAGGACGGTCCCAGTCAACCTGGTTTGCAGCATGAGCGACCGGTATCACTACATCCAGAGCCGAAACCAGTGGCGTCCCAGCCAATGTGTGACGGCTTGGACATTGAGGATTTACAGAACAACCTGTCCTGGGACATGTACGGAATCATGGAGATTAGCGAGACGGTTTCGAATCTAGGGACGGAGGAGCCATCTTGGAGTGGAGCGTTCTGAGAGGTGTCGAGGCTGGCGGCACGGTTTTGCTAGCCCGGACGCCTCTCCCTTATTTTCCCCGGCTTTATTTTTCCTTTTCCGGGGGGAGGTTTTTTTTTTGGCTTTGGCTTTGGCTTTGTTGATACCCGTTTTGCATATATATACTATGGTAGTGCCGTCGGCTCATTGACCTCGGATCGGCGCATTCATTCCACAATGTGGATTGTCCAATACCTCCGGTTTGGATTCGGGCTGTCGCCCAACGATGTGGAATGATCTGTTCTGATGCATGACTTGAAGACAAATACAGGAGAGGATTTCTTCTGGCGCTTTGGTGCTTTGGCTGCACGGTTCTGTTATTTTGTGGCATGCATGCATGGGAACGAGACAGGATACAGGTGTGGATGGAAGCCTTCAAGGTGTGTTGGCATGCTTGGGTCGAATGTGACCCAGTGATGACAGCACCATGCGAAGCACCCGACCAATTGCTCTACGATGGTCATCTGCCGAGTCGGGTTACTTGGCAGCAGGACCTTTGACATGAGCTCATCAGTTGTGGTTGGGGCTGGAATGTGGCATGGCCAAGTTGTGTCGGCAATGTCTTGCTCAGCTGTAACTTTGGGATTAACACAACACGGCCAGGGCCCTCCTCGCAAAAGAGTTTATCAAACAGGACACGGGACGCGTTGGACACACTGGGCGGCAAGGCATCCCATCCCGCAAGGTGCTGGGTTCTGGTGAAGCGTGTCCAATCATGGCCGTCTTGACGCAGACAGTCTCAGTCTCAAGCATGGGTCAGCCTTGCAAGAAGTAGCCCACTAACCTATCGATACCTACTTGCCTAAGAAGTACAACCGGAGGAGCTGTGGACGAGCAGCTGTAGCAGCGGGGTAGCAGAAGCGCCCTGTGTGGGGCCACGATGCAAGTCACGCGTTACCATGGCAACCTGGCGCGCGAAACATCAACTAGCCCAAACAGTGCAGATCTCGCTGCCTCGCCCATCCTTGCCTTGTCGTGGCCCGTGAATGCAAATCCGCTTGTGCATCTGCTATCGCGAGGATTCTGGTCTCACGAAAATCTGTTCCGTCTCCCGTTCCCCAGCAGCTCGTCAGCCCGGTTCCTTTGACGCCGATTGATGGATCTCGACGACCTCGGCCTGGCCACGCGCATACTATGCTCTCCTGCTGCCGAACCTCGTCTTGTTGCTCGATGACATATTACCACCTGCTCTGAGGAGAAACAGCTAGCATCACCAACTGCCGCACGACGCAGACATTGTTCGTGACCCGCGACCTTTCCCCCACGCTTTTGAGCAAAGATTTGGCTTCAGATAAAGACGAGTTTTCCCTTGTTTTGTTCCCGACCAAAGACAAGGAGGCTCCCGGTTCACGCCGAGCTTGTTCGCCGCCGACACCCAAGTCAACATCATAAAACATTTTGCTTCCCTTGAAAGCGGCTCAGCTCGCCCGCTGCAACGGTCTAGGTTCCAGACGATGGACACCAGCTACTTAGCCCAACAGGTCAACAACAGTATCGTACAGCTGCACGGTCTGTTTGACGAGATCGGCGTACCCAGCCATGAGCGCGAAGCTCGTGAGTCCGAGGTGGGTTCCCCACGAGTCCTGATTAGACGCATAATCGTGAGCCGGCTAACCCAAATGGCATGGACAGCTCTTCGCGGCTCTGTCGGAGGCACTAAACAGCCAAGTACGGCTGGTCACGTCGGAGAAGAAGGAGCTCGTCGAGGAGGCAAAGAGGATCATCACCTCCATCAGACAGATGGAAGCATCTCTCGATGACTCAAAACACCGCCGAGATGACGAAGACCTTAAAATCACCTACCCCCTCATATCATGCCTCCAGGTGCTCAAGGAAAAGCACACCCAGATCAGGCGCCTTCACAAGGAGCGCTTCGAGCAAGTCAAGAGTAGGCGGGCCGTGCGTTCCCGTTCCTCGTGCTTCCCTGCTAACCGCGTCTTGCAGAACTTGTCCAGGCCTTGGAGTCGTACTCTTCCCACCTGGAGCCGACCTTTGTGCAAATCGCGCTGCCACCTACAGGGCCGAACCAGTCCATCCCACCAACCTTCGACCTGTCACCAACCTACGTCGATAAGCTTGATGCAGAATTCACGCGCGTGTATGAGGAGTACACCCGTCGTATTGCTACAGTGCAAGCCCTCGGCGACAACATCATCCAGCTCTGGGCGGAGCTCGGCATCCCCCAGGCACAGCAGGATAGTGCTGTGGTAAAATACTACCGCGAGGCCCCAGAGCAGCTCGGCCTGCACGAGGAGGATGTGTCGAGGCTGCGTTCCAAGCGCGATCGGCTGTCTGAGGAAAAGAAGAATCGCGAAAAGCGCCTGAGAGACCTCAGAGCTTCCGTGGAGGCTCTGTGGGTCAAGCTGGGTGTTGAAGAAAGTGAAACAAAGGTCTTCCTGAACCAGAATCGCGGTTGTGGAGTTCGTCAAATCAACGAATTCGAGGACGAGCTGAACCGACTGAACGAACTGAAGCGCCAAAACCTCCACCTGTTTGTTGAGGACGCCCGCGTCAAGCTTCAGGAACTATGGGACGCCCTCTACCTATCGGAGGACGAGATGCTGGAGTTCACGCCGGCCTTCTCTGACGTGTATAGCGACGCGCTCCTGGAAGCACACGAACGCGAGGTGGCCAGGCTGGAGGTCCTCAAAGAGCAGCGCGCGCCAACGCTGGCCCTCATCGACAGGCACAAGACCTTGATCAAAGAACGCGATGAGCTGGCCGCGTCTAGCCAAGACGCCTCCCGGCTGATGATGCGTGGGCAGAAGGGAGAGAAGCGCGACCCGGGAAAGCTCCTTCGCGAGGAGAAGATGCGCAAGCGCATTGCCAAGGAGCTGCCCAAGGTGGCCGCCGAGGTACGGAAGGTCCTGGAGAAGTGGGAGGACGAATACGGAAGACCTTTCCTGGTCTTTGGGGAGAGATACTTGGACGAGCTGGAGGCAGGTGAGCCCAGGAAAGCACCCCCCATCGCCCGCTCAAAGACGCCGGCCGGTCCTCCCGCGTCGGCGGTGAGGGCTGCGCCCAAGTCTGCCCCGGGCAAAGCTCCCACAGCCAGGTCGATACCCCCTCGGACCATGACCAAGACACCTACTGCAGGACTATCAACAGCGAAGAAGCAGCCGCCGCCATCGAATGTCAAGACGAGCCCCTCGCGGATACCGGCCCGGGTGCCTCTCTCTAACATGAAGCATGGCAACAATTCACCAGAGCGGCAGCGGCCGGAATCGCGAAGCGACACGCTCCGCAACGGTGCGCCGATAAGAGCTCCGCCGCCCAAGATGCGAGAGCTGGTTCCGGTGCCGGAGCTGGAGACGCCTGCAAATCCGTACAAGTCGACGGGGCTGAGCTCGAGCATCGTCCGGCATGTAGAGCCCGAGGATGTGTACGATGACCGCTCTCGGTCTGCGTCTGACCAGTCACGATCGGACCAGGGCCAGAACTACTACGACGACCGCTACGACGACCGCTACGCGACCATTCGAGCTTCTCAACAGACGTACTCAAGGGCTCCCCCGCCCGCAAGGCAGATTTCGGGGACCTCGCATGCGTCGCATACATCCACTAACATATCGGGATCGGAGAACTGGGAGACCTATGATGACAACAGCGAGCCGGAGCCGGACGCCACCGACGTGTACTACGCGAAGCTGCGAGCGGCACGCGGAAAACGATTCGAGCCTGAGCAGGGACATACGCATACTAGCAATCAAGCGAAGCGCCCACGAGGAATTCCGGCGTCGTCAGCGTACGGTGCACCAGCGACGGTGGACGAGGACGGGCGACGCATCATCTCAGGGAGCGAGTGGACAGACGAGGATGCGTACTAACAGCCGTTGATTGTGTGTCGCTTGTATGATTCTGATGAGAAACGTCCTCGCAAGAGGCTGGTCTTGCATGGCCACGACGGATATATGAGCAGCGCCATGTTGATGCAGGGCGTCAGATGGCGTGTTGTGCGTTCTGCGTACGGCTCATGTGCTCAAACGAGACGATTGATCGGCCTCCGGTATCACGTTACTGGCTGTCATTCCTTTTCTTCCCTTTTGCACTGTGCATGGTTGGTTGGTTGGTTGGTTGGTTGGATGAAAGAGCTCTGGTTGCACCGGACTCTGAGGCCCGCGCTTGGCCCTACTTTTCTTGAGCTGGCTGCTAGTAGATTTGTCTGTAAAAAGCCGACAGGCTGAGATAGATAGACAGGCGGGACAACAGCGGCTACGGTCGGCGACGTTGAGGGCATAATGGAGAGGGCATATTGGGAAGGGCAGGCGTGTGATAGCGACCTAAGGCAGGCGTTGGAGGAGGTCGGGAGGCGTTTGGGTTTCGGCGCCCGTATCTGCTTGCTAGAGCTTGGGATTTACTCAAGGAGCTTCATTCAAATCAACATTGATCTTTCGTTCCATCAACAGCTTTTCCATGCTAACTAGACGGACCGGTTTGACTGACGGTTCATTCCATCGAGACGGCTTTGGAAGGTTGCGTCTCCACAACGGGGGCGGTTGGACACGTGCGCCTAGGGCGTGTTGACGCACCCAGGCCCCATACTTTCGTACCTACTTACGGGCCAACGGTGCCGCTGCTAGGGGGGGGCTGCTTACCTCTAGCACCTTGGCGTTATTTCAACTACGGATACCTCAGGTGAGCTAGCACCTCACCTTCAACCACCATCATCCATCCACGTCTTTGCACCCAGCAAGCCTTCGCTTCCTCCATGAATGATCTAGCCACTCGTTAACGCACCCGCTCGCACAGCTTCTCTTTTTTCCTTCTGGTCCTTCGTTTCCGTCCCTCGTCGGAGCCCGCTTCTCCCCTCATGTCGTCTCAACCCGCGCCCTCCCGGACATGACTTCCGCCGGCGGCCCCCATGTCGCTGCTTCGCAAGACGCCGCGTCCACGGCGCTCAGGGGCGCCTCGCTGGCCTTTCAGAAGAAGAAGCCCGCTCCGCCGCCGGCCAACAAGGACAATGGCGCCTTGACCGCAGCCACGCAGGTCGGCACCGGCCGACGACAGCGCGCCAGCCCTCCACCGTCGGCGGCTCGGCAGATGGGCACCGGCAGCCAGCACGCCGCCGCGGCGGCTACAACAACGTCGACGCGCGCCCCTTCGACACATGCGGCCTCCCACGTCGCGGCGAGCAACAGCAGCAGCAACAGCGGGAACGAAGCGGACGGGGGGAGCTCGACGGGTCTGCGGCCGCTGCAGGTTCCCGCCGGACACGGCGGGACGCAGAGCCGGGTCGACCCCAAGAGCCCAAGCTTCATCGCCGCGACGCTGGCGGCGAGCAGGAGCGCCAGCCCAAGCCCGAAGCCGCGCGGCACCCTGGGGAGGAAGGAGAGCGACGGGCCGCCGGGTGCCGGCACGGGCGGGAACGACGCGAGTGCTCCGGTGGTGGTGGACTCCGGGTCCATCGCGCCCACGGGCTCGCTGATTTCCATGTTTGAGCGAGGCAAGGTGGATAGGACGGGCGATCCGGCGAAGCGGGCTTCGCCGAGGAGGCCGTCTGCTGACTCCCGGGGTTCCATCGTGGAGGAGCTCCAGGAACGGACCGACAGGACCCGCGCCGCAGATCCCGTTCCGGCTCTCAATCCGGCGACACGGCGGCTGAATCCTCCGTACGCAAACGCGGAACACACAACCACTACGGCCAAGCCAGAGGAACGATCCGGCTCCTCTGTCCAGGCGGTGCCGAGCGCTCCAAAGCCAAAACCTCAACCCAAGGCCAGGCCAGAAACCCCACCTTCCATGATGGCCACCCGGCCTACGATAGAGCCCAGCTCCCCCAAACCCAAGCCGAATCCAAAGCCGAAGGCGCTGTCTCCTCCTGCATCTGTCGGTCAAGGTCCGGCAGGGGGCAAGTCCGTCAGCCTGGGGTCGGAGCCGAAGCCCGCGCAGCAAATTCCACAAGAGGTGGTCACTCGCTCATCCCCGGAAGTGGTATCGCTTAAGCCTACCAGGCCAGCACGCGGGTCGTTGGACAACGGCACAGCGGAGTTGGTGGGCATTCACACGGCCAAGGCGCAATTGCAGCAGCCTCCAATTCGCTCTGACGCCAGGGTCTCCGCCAAACGGCCTCCAACACCACCCAAGCCGAGGGGAAGTCAGAAGAAGACGACAAGCCATTCTAACGTTCAGTCGGACCATTCCAAGTCGGCATTGCTTCGGCGCAGATCTCTTGATAGCATCTCTTCCGACGATACCTTTGTTTCCGCCTCCTCTATACAGTCACCGGAGCGTCGGCCCTCGCCGCCACCTGCACAAGCACGGCCTACCCAAACACGAAGGCACTCTGCGATTAGCGCTCCGGCGTCGCCAACCCGTGCGCCGTCACGCCTAGGCCGTCCGTCCAACGCCTCTACAAGCAACCTGCCCCTAAACTCCCTGACCAACGCCATTGTAGCAGGATCGCTGGCGTCTGCGCGACTCACCCCCCATAACACTGGGTCTACGCTCGCCGCACCGTCTCTCCCCAATCGGCAAAAGTCGCCTCATCTACGCCCAACACTTCGACAGCCACCCAGCGCGTCCGACGAGGAGTCGGACCGGCACCGAAAGGGCCCGTTACGCAAGTTTCAAAAGGGCAAGCATGCTCACAACGAGGGGTCGAGGAAGCGGTGGCGCGAGCAGATGACGCAGCGAGAGCGCAAGCGCTACGAGGCCGTGTGGGCATCCAACCGCGGGCTCCTGGTTCCTCAGCAGAAGGGGCCTCCGCCTGATCAGGGTGACGGCTCGCAGTGCGTGGCTAACGTGGTGGTGCGCGAGATATGGAAACGGTCTCGGCTGCCCGAAGATGAACTGGCAGAGGTGTGGGACCTCGTGGATCGCACGCGGCGAGGCGTGCTGGACCGGCAAGAGTTCGTCGTGGGCATGTGGCTGATTGACCAGCGCCTGCGCGGGAGGAAGATCCCCATCAGGGTGAGCGACAGCGTGTGGGGGAGCGCCAACGGGGTGCAGGTCGTCAAGCCAAAGGTCAGGAGGTGATGCCCGGCGGCAAGCGTGCATCTGATATTGCTTTCATACGTGCGGTTACGGGCCTCCGGCGAGGAGGAAAGGGGTTGTTGCGGAAGCGGTAGGTAGCGTGTTGCATCATGATACCCAAGAGCAATAGTACATCTATATCGCGTAATGTGCGGTTTCACATACGCTTGTTCTCAAGCGCGATCTGAAGGGTCGAGTGAGGCCCAAGACAGGGATGAATAAGAGACACTTATGCTAATCCACCAGCACATCTAGCCTGCATCACATCAAGATGAGAAAGACGGACCGCGGCCTTGGGGCAAACCAAGGGTCTCAGACACGGCCGGGTTACGTTGTGTCACAATTACCATCTGGCAGGCAGGGAGAAGCTTTACGCCCACACTCGTGTCTCTTGCGCCGAGTGAAGCAACACTTTGGGTAACCAGATAAACGATGGCCTCAACGGCCCACAAAGCTTGCGTGATCAATCCTGCTGGCCCTATGGGAACCGTCGTGGCTTATCGGTAGATGCGTGTGGTGAGCCCCCTGTCTCGTCGGGTACAGCCCCCACGACGGTCTCGATGGCTGGGCGCTGTGCAGCACTCTGGTGTAGGACAAGACGAACAGGCAAGCTTGTTCTTCTTGGAGTCCAAGTCTTCCGACTAGGGCACTTAGTATTCGTCAGCATCGCGAAGCTGTCACATACCTCGCGCTCGATGGCTCGCCCTCGCATGTAAAAATCCGCCGTATCGAACTGAGCCAGCCGTGCATGCTCATCTCGCGTGCCCAAGCAGTCATGAAGTCGTGCGTCTCATTACGGCCCTTCCTATACTCATCGTGCCTTAAGACAAGATCTGGCCGAGCCCTTACCAACCGTGTTCTTAGGCGTCTGCGCGGGTGGGCTCGCTTCAGCCCGGCCGCCCATGTCTGAGACGGAAGGAAAAGAAAGGAAATCCTTACTCTACACTGTCGGCCCCCAGCCGAATGACAGTCCAATAGTTGAGGGTATATGTCCTGTGTGCCAGCGTCCTTGTCATAGGTTTCGTGTGCTGTCGTCTGAGCTTTCTCCAGTCGACAGTGGGAGGTCAGAAATGCATCTCGCAAAGGTCATCAGCGGAGCCCTCGTCCTCCTTCATCACATTGCCTCTGCCACAGGCAGACCGGGTCCGTACACCCCACCGCTGCTCGACGCCTCGCTGGAGGACCTGCGCGATGGCCTCGAGTCGGGCGTCTTCACCAGCGTGGACCTCGCCGCGGCCTACATGGCGCGCGTCGCCGAGGTCAACGGGGAGCTGCGCGCCGTCACCGAGATCAACCCGGACGCGCTCGCCATAGCCGCGGAGAGGGACGCCGAGCGCCGTCGCGCCACCTCGCCCGCCGACCTGGGGCCCCTGCACGGCATTCCCGTGCTGCTCAAGGACAACATTGCCACGCGCGACCGGCTCAACACGACGGCCGGGTCGTACGCGCTGCTGGGCGCGAGGGTGCGCGAGGACAGCACCGTCGCTGCCAGGCTGCGGCGCGCCGGCGCCGTCATCCTCGGCAAGACCAACATGTCGCAGTGGGCCTCGTGGCGATCCGAGTCCACCAGCCCGGGCTGGTCGGCGTACGGCGGGCAGACGGTCGGCGCCTACTTCCCCGGGCACGATCCGTCGGGCTCGTCGTCGGGCAGCGCCGTGGGCGCGTCGATAGGCCTCGCGTGGGCCGCGCTGGGCACGGAGACGGCCGGCTCCATCATCCACCCTGCCCACCTGAACAACGTGGTCGGCATCAAGCCCACCGTGGGCTTGACGTCGCGGTACCTGGTCGTGCCCCTGATGGAGCACCAGGACACGGTTGGCCCGCTGGCAAGGACCGTCAGGGACGCCGCCGCGCTGTTGTCGGTCATCGTCGGTCCGGATGCCAAGGACAACTACACCTCGGCCATCCCCTGGCGTGAAACCCCCGACTACATCGGGGCATGCCGCGGTGATGGACGCCATGGACTCAGGGGGAAGCGCATCGGCGTGTCCCGAGCCCTCATGGCCCTTCTGCCGGACCAAACGGTGCAGGTCGCGCCACAGGTCTTCGAAGCCGCCCTCGAGGTCCTCAAATCCGCCGGGGCAGAGATCGTCGAAGACATCCCGCTGCCCGGGCTCGCGCTCGCGGCGCTCAACGACTACAACTCGGTCCTCTGCGGCGCCGACTTCCTCACCAACCTCCCGGACAAGTACCTGTCGCTGCTGGAGACGAACCCGAACAACATCCGCTCGCTCGAGGATCTGCGCAACTTCACCCACGCCAACCCGCTGGAGCTGCAGGCGACGCGCGACACCCTCAGCTGGGACGCGTCGCTGGCTCGCGGCCTGACGAACCGCTCGCCGGCCTTCTGGGGCAACTACACGGCCTCGCTCCGAGCCTGGGGCCCGCTGGGCCTCACGGGCGCGCTGGAGCGGCACTCGCTCGACGCCATCGTGCTGCCCTCTACGTACGCGTCGCTGCTGGCGGGCGCACTCGGCACACCCGTTGTGTCGGTGCCCATGGGACGCACGCCTCGCGGCAGCCCACTGCGCAGGAACGCCTTCGGCAACCTCAACCAGACGGCGCCCAACCAGCCCATGGGCCTGGGCTTCGCCGGCGCCGCCTTCAGCGAGCTGAGCTTGATCGAGATGGCATACGCGTACGAGCAGAGGACGCAGTGGCGGGGCCGGGTCAAGCCATTCGTCCAGCCGTTGACCGAGATTGCGGATGTTGTTGGCGGTCGGTATGTGCTATGACGAACCACTTGAATCGCGATGCGATGAACCGGCCTGTGCGATGAGCAGGGTGGGCGCTGGGATGGGACGGACGGGAAGGGATGGGTGGTTTCAGGGCATCCAGCGCGGGAGAGGCCGTCCGGGACGTCGCGGAGCAGGGAAGCGATGGGCCGGGCATGGCTCAGGGCTCGCTAAAGCACCCTAGATACTTACGAAGGGTTGGTTCATCAAGCCCACTGTTTCGGCAATTGCTAGACGCTTGCTGGCTTTTGGGGGGGGGTTCCTCCTTTTCAAGTCAATAAAGTGAGCTGAGCTGATGAGATGGCCATAAAGGTATAATGGATTCTGATTATATACATGGTAGATGTCCTACTAGAGGCATGGCCCCAGAAGTGTAATTAAGTATGATAACACACGCACGGCAAGCGATGCCGGCAACATCGACGATAACGTCATGTGAAAAGGTGTACGCCGACAAATTATCCTTGGATGTCTTTTAGAGTATCCTTGATCCCCAAACGCCTGGCAAAATAGTACACACTGACCCTTTATCGAGAAAGTGAATCTTGAAAACAAAAGAGGCCGTGTCGAGCATGAGTTGATGCTTTGGTCGGTAGATACGAATCGTGGTACACTCAAATGCCCGGTTACCTAGGGGTCCTGGTGTTATTCAGCTCTTCTTCCGAGACCTTGACCACAGCGCCGTCCTCGATGAAGCGGGAGATCTTCCTCCACACGGCCGAGGCGTCGACCCTCTCCAGCCACCTGTCGATCATGCGCTGGTCTCGGTTGCGGAAGCTGTGGGTGCTGCGCGGCAGAGCCCTTGTGCACTCCGTCATGGTGTTGATGTTGTTAACGCCCAGGAGGCTCAGGCGAATGGCTTCTCTTGCGTAGTCCTACATCAGACGCGTCAGTACGTGCAATTCGTCGGGTCATTGCAGCAATCTTACCCTGTTCCAGACCCTCTGTCCGTCCCGGCCAGCATACAGGGCGAAGCCGCGTCTTGTGGTTTCGTGGTTGGCCAGATTGGCGTCACTCGGCAGTGTGTACACTCGTTGAGGAGATCGTGCAGCGTTCATGGTCTCTTTGAAATAAAGGTTATCCCAAACACCAGGTGTGCTATCCTGAGGATCGCCAGGGCGGGTGGTGTTGACAAAGTGCTGCTGCGAGGTGGTGTGTGAGCCCAGCAAGGCCACGAGACCGCGCGGGCTGATGGTCTTGTTCTGGAACATCTCAATAAGGGACACAGCATCGCCGAAAGGACTCGGCAACAAGTTTTCGGGCGCAGGCCTTGTGCTATCCGGACGACCGACCCAGGTGCGGATACGTGGACCCAGAGGACAGACAACGGTGGCGACGCTGGACCCGAACTGCAGTAGGTCGGCCATGGTGACGGACGTATAGCCTAACTCGTTGCGATACCTTGCGTAGATTGTCCTGTACTGATCCCCCATCTCGCTCATGCCGGAGTTTTCCACGCGCGATAGTTCGTTTGTGAGGATAATGGAGCCATCGGCGCCGCCGCCTTGGGATGAGGTCGCTTTGGACCAGGTGCCGGCATCGTGAAAGCCTAAACGGACGGCCTGGCGAGCGAACCTGGTGCAACGCCCCGAGTCGCCACGGAACAAGACCTCGAGTTCATCGGCAATGTGTTGCCAGACGCAGCATGTGTCGAACCGACACCACCATCCATTCAGACCGTGCTTAACGAAGTTCCTGTCTTCGCTCTCCGGGCGACCACGGCCAGATAGAAGCTCCTTGACGTGACGTCCGGATCGTGTAAGTTGTCGGTCGGGAAGGGTAAGAAGGTCTCCTAGGAGTTCTGTCGAGCTTGGGGAGTTCTGGTCTCGTGCCACCAATCCAATCTCTTTCATGGTAGCTCCCATTCCGGGGAAGCATGCAGTGCCCCTGGCACTCAAAGCAACAAGGAAAAGATAGGAAAAGATCTTCATGATTGTCGGTCCTTCTTTCCCCAGGTATGAAGTTGAAGAGCGAATCCAAGCACAATATTCGCAGTAGAAGAAAAGGGGCACGGTAAGATAAGGAAAAGTAGGAAAGGAAGGAAGATGGCCAAGAAAATAAGGAAAGGATGATTATGAACCGTAGCAAGGCAATTAGGAGCGTTGATCCAAACGAGAGACGTGAAGCGATATGTAACGAGCGTGTCGGTGAATTACTAGGCCAAGGTGGGCTGAGTGGGTAGAAAATAGAAAGGGACAAGAACAAGATGCTGACATGGTCCGGCTTTTGAACAATGGCGCAACATGAGTCCCCATGGCGTGGTCAGGTCCAAATCACGGTCGAACCAGACCAGATCCGATCAGATGGGCTACTGAAGAGTCCAAGGGCGAGGTCCAAGCCCCCGGCGCCGGGGAAGCGAACGGCTCCTGGCCTTGAGGATAGGTTCGCGGTGCAACGGTGGTGGTGGTGATGCTGGACAGGCCCCGCCAGCAGCCCTGTCATGGCATGGCCAGGCTCCAAAGCGGCCCGAGAGCGGGCTCGTCTGTGGTTGTTACAGAGCCCATTGTGTGCCCTCGGACGCCTGGTCTTGGTCTCGTATGATGGGTTCCTCGTGCTTCGCGTTCGGATGAAATGCCGAGTCTGCGGACTCAGCAGTGGGAAAGTTGTGGATGATGTGTGGAGGATTTGCTTCTTGGTGATGCTAACAATAAACTGCGACGACTGCCTTTTTGGGAAGGGACCCGTCGAGCCACGTGTGGGACCTCGTCTAACAATAGCGCTGGATCGAGCAAGTCTGGCCAATAAGGAGAGCTCACCCGCCCAGATTCGGGATCGCTAGCCCTGGCATCGCGCCTTCAATTGTTGGCCTACGAAGTGCTGCGGAGTACACCGACGCAGAAAACAGGACGATCGAGTCAAGGACTTCCACCGAGTCGACGGCATGTTGTGCGTAATAATCAGTCGACGTCAAGTGTCTATCGCAATGCTGTCAACCCCCGGTCCTCAGGGCTGCCGAGTTCCCGTCCTCCTCGTCCGTGCCACTGTGCACAGAGTGCTTCCTCCACCGTCACCACCGGCGCTGGCCCCCTCGTTCCCCCTACCGGCCTTGACAAGCCTGCTCGCTGGCCTCGCCGTCGTCTGCCACGATCATCTACCACCCGCGCGTACCAACTCGTGTCTGCTTCTTCCCGGCTGTGGCGCCTCTAGAACGCTCGTCTCGAAACATGCGGCTACCTGTACCCGGAATGCTCGTCGTCGCTGCTGGTCTGTCGCGCAATGCTCGTATTAAGAGTGTGAGCAGACGCAAAAACGTCGCGAGAAGCATCGCGTAAGTTACGACGGGGCTGTTACCCGTGCCCGAAATACGATCGTCAATCATAACCATTGTAGCTCTGTTCGACGGCGGGTTGCGCACCGATTCCTCAGTTACACGAACCGTGACAGCATTGAGTACGTACGGTTGACGTGAGGTCATATGCATACCGACCATCCAGAACTGAACCAGTCGGATATTTGCGATGATGGATTCTTCCCGTCAACTGAAACATGGTATTGCTGGATCCGGGTCACCTATTATTCACATGTGACACTCTTGTGCACTTCCGAGCCTTGACGGCCATTCTTCCTCGTATACCAGGCAGCGTGACATGGCTCGTGTGCGCACCTAGCCGAGCTACCAAATAGTAACCAATAGTTCCGTTGGTATAATGACAACAACCCCAGTCCGTCAAAGTTAACAGCAGTGTCAAGTGCACCAACAACCGAAACCCCAGCTGCCAGACTTGGCGTCGCAGAAACAACCTAAATTCTCTGTGTTACCCATGCACTCAGTTGTTCCTGTCAAAGTATACAAGTCCCCCGGATCTGGACGCCTGCTCTTTCGTGTACGATACCCGATCAAGCACCTTCCCCCGACGACCCTTGAGCACAATGGAGCCGCCCCTGTTGGACAGCGGCACGCCTGGCACCTCGAGACCCTGCGTTTTGTTCGCTTGAAGATGGTCTTCGCTGCGGCGCAAGACCTCGTAGGACATGCCACCTTGGTTCGCAATCACAATACCATTCAGCGAGACAGCCCGCGAGGTCCCGTTGCGGATGTAGACAAGCTCCGGGTTGCCTTGGTTGTCGGGTCCTTCAGGGTTGACGAGAGCCGCCTCAATGTACAGACCGCGCGAATCTTCGTGGTCGGTGCCGTCACCGCCCTCGCCGGTGCCCCCCTCATTTTCCTCGGAAGGTGTTGACGCAAGGAACTCAGCAAAACTGGGCCCAGTGCCATGGCCGTTGCCGTCAGTCACTGTTGCTTGCGATGCGAAAGCGATGAAGAACGTCTCCCAGTGGCCGTCTTCGAACTCGAGGATGGCCCCGCCATCTTGGTAAGTGCCGTTGGAACTTTTGAATCTGCCTTGGCTACCCTGATTCATGTGGACGTCGTGGACACCATCATCTCCATCGTACTTCTCCCCGTAGATGTACACAGTGGCCTTCCTTTTGATAGCATTGGCGAAGAACGGGACTAGAAAGTCGACTATATCATTATTCTCTCCATCCACGTCGTGCGGCACCATCTTGCCTTTGGCGATATCGACAAGGCCCTGGCGCAGCAAGTCTAAAGCAATGCCGTCGGAGGGGTTTGCATGAGACTGCGCGATGTCGTGCCACCCACGAGGCAGTTGTACAAGTCTTTCAAGAAGAGGATGTTTAAAGTCTTGAATTAGCCAATACACGAGCCTCGAGTCTGGTGATAGCGACTTGACGTTGATGGCCGACGAGAGCTTCTTCGAGCTGACGCCATCTTCAAACGTGAGAGACCCGTGTGGGCTGTGGGGATCTTGGTCTCTTCGTTGAGCCGTGAATGCGATGGGAGTGGCTTTCCACACGCCATAATTCTGAAGAGGCATTACTGTGCTAAATGAATATTTTCTTCAACGTTTCGATGATGAAAACCAAGGAGAGTAAATGCCGATTGCAAGAGAAGCGTTTATCTTGAGGTTCAGCGATTGATGCTTCCCGAGCGTCAGTTATCAACATGTCTGCCTGTCTTTCCATTTTATATGTTGGCATGTATGGCACGTCAATTCTGTGGCTTACGCTAGTCTGCGTCGTCAGGAAGCATCGCCTCAGTCAACCTCCCTTGGAACGGCTGGCATTGACGCCTCCGTCGCTTGGAGAACCAATGGAGACCTGCAAACCCGGCGAAAGGCTCGCCAGCTTTGCAAGCTAGGGAATGTGACTGGTTCTCACGATGGGAAGCTGAGTACTGCGTGTGGCGCATTGCCGACTTGCCCTGCCGACCTAGTGGTTGGAGGTCTAATCAGCTCTCATGTTCGGGTCCAGACCTGGGCCTTTACGTGAGGGAATCATGTATACCGGGAAAAGGCTGTCTCAGTCTGACCACCATCATGTTGCTGGAATGTGGTTGGTGAATCTTTACCCTATTCTCCATCAGCTGCTGAAAGCTTAGTTTCATGGGACGAAGGCGCGATCACAAGTAATAGACTCAATACATATATGAAGGAAGCCATGAATGAGCTATTGAGCGCAACGATCATACATACCAAAGTAGTAGGTCAGTACTTTGGCCAACTAATATCAGATGTTGAACAACTGGAATGACCTGCCGCCCATGTCCAGGGTAGCCGAGCTAGCTTCGCACAGGACGGGTGTCGTAGGTCACGTCATGGTGTACCGTCCAACGCCGGCCCCTTGAACGAGATCGTGCCTTGAACTTAAATTCTGCACACTGATGAATAAATCAAACTACTCTAAAAAATGGCCATACAGGGTATCCAAAAACCGCTTGTCGAGGCTATTCCGTCCCTGCGATCAGCAAGCTTAACTCCGGCTAATCGTTGCGGCTCACACGCAAAACCCCCCCGATCCCGCACCAATCTGTGCCGAGGCTTGGATAAGTCTGTGCCGGCTGTTCGGGCTTCGGCCCGCTGTCGCATGCACCATCCAACGCGAGCAGCCACTGCCCGCGAGGACGAACCCGAGCCCGACTACTAACAGCCTCGCCGCTCCCCCATAATCCGCATTCCTCAAGGCAATCCGGGCGCCTCCCCCTCCCCAACGACATTCGCCATGGCAGACTCGGTCGACGCTGCAGCCGCGCCGCTGCCCTCGGGCGACGCCGTCGACGCTCCCGTTGCTCCCCCGCAGCAGCAGCCGCCGCCGCTACCGTCCGACTCGACCAAGGCGCCGGCGCAGCAGCAGTCGGTCGGGGGCGCGCTGGCCGCGGCGCCCTACAAGGTCGACGCCTTCATCGCGCACCTGTTCCGCTGCATCCAGAGCCGCAGCCACACCGACGCCGTGCTCATGTTCTTCGGCTACAGCTGCCACCTGGCGGGCGCCGTGCTCGACGCCGGCAGCCGCGCCTCGCTGCAGCACGCGGCGCGCAAGCTCGTCGCCCTGGCGTTCCAGCTGCCGCCGTCCACCACCGTCGTGCTCACCTCGACGCCGACCCCGCCGCTGACGGCCCTGGCCCTGAAGCTGGCCGCGCGCCTCAAGGCCATGGCCGCCCTTATCAGCGAGATGCGCACCATGGGCCGCCTCCTAAGCCTCTTCACCCTCTACATGGCCGGTAGGAGCCTGCTGCTGCGGCAGACACAGAAGCCCGCCAAGGACGAGTCCGAGGCCGCCCGGGCCGAGAGGCGCTTCGACACGGCCGTCTCCTGCGCCCAGGTGGCCGCGCTCATCAGCCACGCCGTCAACGAGAACGTGGTCCTGCTGTCGACCAAGAAGGTGCTGAGCCTGAACCCGGCCACCCAGAAGAAGATGGCCCTCAGGAGCGTGCGCTCGTGGGCCGTGTACGTGGGCCTTGAGATTGGCAAGCTGCTGGTCGAGAGGGCCCGGCGAGGCGGTACCGGAGCGGCGGCCCAGGACGAGGCCGCTACGGCGCTGTGGAGGAAGAACCTCATCAACAACCTCTCGTGGGCGCCGCTGACGGTCAACTGGAGCTTGGCGAGCGGCGGGCCGCTGCACGAGATCCTCATCTGTCTTTTCGCCATGGTGCCCGCCACCAACGGCATGGTGGACCTGTGGCGCCAGACGGCCTGATGGGCTGTTTCGGCTGAAGAATGAATGTAAACGAGGGGAGATGGGATGGGAGGGGTTTCGTTGCACAAGAGCCAACCAAGAAAACTGGCATGGGCATGTGCGTTTTACAGGATACGAAAATTTCCAGCGCTGCGTGTTGCATCACGCGTATGTGTATGTCGTTGATTCAAGCGCTTTGATACAAGTAGATTGAATGCATGAAGTATATCCAATGACCCTTCTTATCCAATGTAATGTTTCCGGCCTCATATATCCTCATCCAAATGCCCGACCTAATCTATCAAATAATGATACGGCTGAACTCAGCCTTGCTCCAATACTTCCTCACATTGTTCGCCCCCAGCGTCTTTACCTCGTCGTCCATATGCGTCCAGAGAACCTCTCCCCACGACTCCATCTTTTGCTTGAGGACCTTTGCTTCGAAGTCGATTTTGCCCTTCCTACAGCCTTTCAAATAAGTCTGCAGCCCCTCCAGCCCCCCATGGATGACCTTGTGCTGCGCGACGAGCTCTCCGTTGTCGTGACTGAACTCAACCATCCTCTTGGCCAGTTGGGGGAAGAGGAGGGTCTCCTCGATGTTGTGATGCATTTCCAGGGCTTCTGTGAAATTGATACCATCATCCAGGAACCGTGTCAGGGACTTGCCCCGTGGCCGCTCCCCCGTGGTGGCGGTCTTCCAGAGCTCGTTCCACATGGCCCGGAAATGGTTGTGCTGGGATGTTGTCATCACTCCTGTCATCTTTGACGTATACGGGACCGATCTGAATACTTACAAACATGTCCATCCTGGCAGCCATCGCGTTGTAGGCCTTGAAATCGTGGCTGGACAAGGGCGGTAACTCTGGCGGGCTGCTATCATCCGAAGCCGACGAACCCGTAGCTGGTCTCGGCACATCGGCAAGCTCTTCTTCAGCCATTGCAGCAGCCCGGAGCGATGGTTTGGATGATAGATACCACTTTCTGCAGGTAGGTTCAGCTATCTTCAACTTCGCACGGAAGCTCAAGCTAGACCTCAAGTTCTGTGGCCGAGGTTGGGGTAGATAAGCAAACAACCGCCCCGAGATTTTCTGCTTCAACATAGACCTTGAGGAGCATACAATGTGCAATATGCTCAAACCCCGTAAAGCACAAATGGCTTGTCCAGATCCTCGAAACTACCCAGCTGATTACTCTGCAGGTTCGTTTTGCATTCAGCCCTAGTCTAGGGACCAAATGCATCAGCCTTGGTGCTTACCCAATCAATGGCAAGCTTTGCTAATGAGGGTTTAGGTTACCTTGCACTTTACTGACTTGCCTTTCCCCTCTCAGCTCATGGCCACTCAAGGTCCGAATGCTTTACTTTTGCATATCGGACCAAGGTCATAATGTGGTCGCAGATTGGATGCCCGACGTCCTGCAGTTTCAGCTGGCCATTTCAGAAGAGATGACTGTCGCGTATGTCGCTTCGGTCTTTGCGCAGTAGGCTGGTTCGCGATGCTAGTATCCCCAACCCTTGTTTCGCTCTCGATATTTGCGTACAGCGGCCAGCCCTGCTGCTTTCCGTCGTTGCATGCCTTCTAGACCCCAGTCACCGGGCCTCAGACACATCACACATGCTTCTTCTTCATCAGTTATATTGTCGTGCGCGTCGAAGTACCGATCACCGTCGTCGTCGGACCACCATATGTCTCCGTCATCATCAATGTCGGCCCGGTACCCGGCAAGCCGAACCGCTGTGTGGTATGCCACGGCCAGAGGGAATTTCGAGAGTTGACGTCGACCTTTTCGTGTAGACACTACATCCTGGAAGCCGAGTTTATCGCATTGCGCCCTATGTTGCTGGGCCTGGTCGTTATGCGCGGCCGCATCGTCCTTTCTCTGCCATGCTGGCTTCCTCGCTACCTTGAAGCTTTCCAGATCTTCCTGTCGGATGTCGCGATCGTATTCAGAGTCGGAGCCTGAGCTCGAATCCTTGTCCTCGAAACTGGCACGTCGCCCGGCCCCGAAAACTGTTGTTCGAGCTTGTTTCGATCCTTTGTCTCGACTTTTTTTTATAACATGTTCGCGGTACAACTCTCCATCCTTATCGAGCGTGTCTAGGCTTATTACGCCCCGGTCGGTCCAGGTAACGTGCTGCTGAGCGGGTACGTTAAGTTGCGTATTTGTATGTACCATTGCCATGCGTCGGGCTCGGTACAAGTCAGGCAGTGTGCTGAAGTCTGAGGCGGACTTTCTCTCGGAAACTGAAAAATGGCAACTCGCATTGTGAAGCAACATATGTGTTGCGACTCCCACAAGGGTATCCCAGGAAAACTCCCCTGCTTTGACGCATTCGTTGGTGAAAGCACAGCCAAACAATTCATCCCAAGTCGAGCCAGGATCAGCGCCGTAGGACAGTAAGAAGTGCGCGTTGTGTAGTTCCTTGCTTCTCCGAAGGACGTACGCCAAGGGAGAGTCCTCAGGCGAGCCACCATCGTATTCCTCAACATCCGTGATCCTGCACGGGTACAGCTCCAGATCAGCTCCATACTCCAACAGCACGGCGGCCAGCTCTAGGTTGCCGTGCTTCAGAGCAAGCTGTAGCGGAGTCGGGGAGAGCAGACCTGTATTGTTGATGTCCAGGCTCCCGTCCTCTAACTGTGGGATGATGAGATCGACGTCGCCAATCTTGCAATAAGCAACTAAGATGTTCTGTCTTTCCAAACAGTCTTCAGGCGTTGACCACTGTAGAATGTCCCACGAGTGGAAAAGCTTCAGCTGAGTGCGCATGATGTCCTCGCTGGCCCCTGACAAGTACTTAAAAGCAGGTGTCCACTCAGGATCTGCACCAAAGTTGAAGAGCAGCTCCGGGATTTTTGTGCCGCCTGACGAGAGCGACGCCGCTATTAGAGACCTATGTCCTACTTTAGCTGTGTAATATTTCTCACCTGCAAGGGAGGTTATTACTGGGTGTCGAAAATAGTCTTGCGTTGCACATTCGGATCACAGCCTTCCCTTAGGAGATACGTGAGAATGGCTTCGCATGCTGCTAATTGGTCCTGCTTCTCCTGAGACTCGGGGTCCAGTGTAGAGGGGGCTGCCTCCAAAGCCAGCTATGAGACTTGGCTGTGAGCGCTGCTGTTGCTCAAACTTGTTCGAGGACAGGAAACGTACTGTTAACAATGTACTACCATCGCCTGCGATGATGTCGTGTATAGATGCCTCTCCATAATTTATTAACCTCTTGACCCGATCGAGGTCTAACCTCCAAATAGCTGCGAATATGGGGGCGTCTGATGGCCTGATGAGATTTGTTGAAAGGCTTACGCCAAGCCATGGCATGCTGAGCCAGGCAGATGCCAGCAGCCGAATCTGGAGTTCTCCCTCCAGGATTCGATTTCCGAGTATGCGCAAACTTGTTCTAACGACTATGTCGATCCTCTTCCCCCTGATCTTGCGTTTAAATCTAACATTCGTCGACAAGATGCCTGGCTGTTGTTCTTTTGACCTGCCGTTGATCGAGATTGGATTTGTGTTAGCACCACCGTTTCTAGACTTCCATTCAAGGAGAGAAACAGTTCGGGTCCAGTCCCAATTCACTATCTGGCTCGTATTTGCGCTGATAGCATTTGCTTCTGCTCCTTTTGAAGTATGGTCTTCCATTGTACCGTTCCTTTCGGGTATTGAGAGGGTGTTGTGTCTGGATACCAGTGTTGATGCTGACGAGAATGAAAGTTGAGACAATTGCATCATGTCTCTCATTCGCTATCGCTCTTAGTATGATTCTTTATACGGAATACTTCAAGTCATGTAGCTTACCAACATCTCTTCGCGCATTGCTTGGATGGCCTTCCGATCCTCAGCCCGCTCCGCTTGCTCCGTGCGTAAAAGATCCGTGTAAGACTGGTTGCCCTACGATGTTTGAGCAATGTTCCCCCTGCTGTAGTTTGACTCAAGCCGATCCAACGCACCTCTTCCAATTTGGATAGTGTGAGCGTCTGCACTCGTTGGAGCTCGTGCATGGAACTCTGCAGCTGTACACCATTGGCGTGGATGGCATCCTGTCCTACCTTGAATGCTCCCAGAGATGTGTGATTGAGAGTGCCGAGACGTCTATTTCACCTCAGCAAAGCTCATTGGTTGCCTGGGCAAGCTGGTCAACGCACACTGAGAAGATTTGCAAGGCCTGATTCAGAGATTCCCCCGTCTCGGCCAAGTCCACCATGATCCGGTCGGCCTTCCGCTTATCAAGAGCTGCCCACGCCAGCTTACCCCGGGCACTGCCTGAACGGCTCGAGTCCCGCAGACTGCGCAGCTTGTTGAGCGACTTCACACTCTCCGCCAGCGTGTTAGAGTACCACAGGCGATGATCTTGTGGGAACAAGGCTTCAATGTCCGTGCCGCGAAGGCCATCTCCAAATTGTTCAATCTGAAGCAGCTTACTCTTGAGTAATTCAACCCTCTTCCTGAGCTGGTCCAAGTCCCTGGGCGCATTGCGGAACGAGTGGTACGTGTCGGCCGCGAGGGTCGACAGGTTGGACGTCTGCGTCACGAGCTGCGAGGTCGCGGCGACCGCACCGAGAACCGTGACGGGATCCATTGACAGCACTCATCTGGGAAACAACTGGAGAAGAAAGAAAAAAGAGATTCTGGAAATATTGTGTGGCGAGGCCAAAGCTGGACTGCTTGAAGATGCGCAGCCTCATGGCATGCATAGCCGCCGGACCCCTGCATGTCTGCCTTGAAACGGCGCAACGCCAACCAACAGTGCAACAGACACCAGGCGGCTAGAGGTATGTTCGTTCAGTGTTTGTTGTAGGCTGACTGATGGGCAGTGGGCGATGCAGAATGCTCCTGCTGACCGGTGAAACTGGTTGCAGCTCGATGAAGATGCCTAAATCAGACCTCAGTAACTCCATGGCCATGACAACGAGGCCACCTACCCACATGGACGGGAAGATGGTCTTTACAAGCTAGGTCGAGGCTACTCAGGGGAACAAGACGGATGCGAATTACGCCCATTCGCTCGACATGTCGCGTTGGAGATGTCGTACAGGGCCAACACAGATCTATATCGACGTCCACCTCACTCCGCCAACCGAGATAGATCCTGGACGTAGCTTACGATACAACACAATACATGATACCGGCCTTGAAAAGCCCCGGCATCAGGCTCGACACTTTTATGCAAATCATCAATTTGACTAGTAATGCCTCGTAGGAAGCAGCCCGTGCATCCTCTATACCAGTCCGTCCGGCCTATGGCACACGGGCGAGGAGGCTCTACATACTCGTCCTTCTCCCTTGGTCGTCCTTTTTCTCATCAGATATACCCTCTCATGTGGACATGAGGTTTAAAAAAGAAAAGCATCATGGTGTAAATGCAGCAACAAAGACGCCAGCCTATGTGACCCAAATCTCTCCTAACCCCTGACGGCCGCACCCAGAGCCCCTCCGGTGAACTGTGTGCCGCCGGCCTGGCGCTGCGTAGCCCCTCCTGTGCGTGGACCGCCCCTGCCGCCGCCCCTGCCACCTCTTGCGCCGCCGCGGCCTCTTCCGCCTTGACGCTCAAAGGCGTTGGACGTGCCCTGTGTGCGCTGCTCCAGCGTGCGCTCGTTGGTCTCGATGAGCGCGCTGGCCTTGTCCGAGAGTGTGAGGGCCAGCGACTGCAGCCGGCTGAGCTCGACGCCCTTGCGGAAGATGACGTTGGATGTGACCTGGTCGAGCGACGCGGCCAGCTCCTCGTGGGAGATCATCTTGCTGATGACGGCAGCCACCTTGGTGTTGTCAAGTTCGAACATGCCGCTGAGGGTGTCGATGGAGAGGGTGTCGTAGAAGGGGGCGTAGGTGAAGAGGTAGGTTCGCAGACCCTCCTCCTGGATCTGTTTGGCGAGCATCGTCTTGATGTCTTCGGCGCTGGGCATCAGGTCCCAGATCTTGATGCTGTGGATGAAGTTGATCGACTTCTTCCACTCGCCGGCAGCCAGCGCCTTGGACGCCTGCATCACGTGGTCGCGAGTGTTCTCTGGGGGACCGGTAAAGATCTGTCTCTCGTGGTACTCGAGCATGCGGCGGTACGTCTTGCTGATGATGCGCTTCCTGACATCAGGTGATGATCCGGTCTGAGCCAGTAGGGGAATCTCCAGAAGCATGCTGCATGTCAGGTAGACGCATTCCAGGAGCTCCAGGTTGATGTGCATGTGGAAAGGAAGCTGTCGCTGTTTCTCCAGGCGCTCCTGCTCGGGAGAAACCTGGTTGAATCGCTGCATCATGACGCCCTGGGCAAGCAGCTCCTTCTGACGGCCACTGCCACATATCTCCTGCAGCGTGTTCTGGGCATCGTACACCAGTCCCTTGCGGAACGCGCACAGGCCCACTTGGACCAGAGTGCGGTTGTAAAGGATCTGGGTCTGCACGTCGAAGTTGGGGATCGTCTCCTGCAAATGCGACATGAGCATCATGTCGCGAGCCCTGTAGTACTCGCCGTGCAGTGCGAGGAAGTAGACCTGACACAACATGGCTCTGGCGCGAAGGATACCATCGCTGTTGTTGAAGAGGTAGTTGCAGATGACGTGGACCAGGGTGTGCGGGTCCTGAGCTTGGCTACGAGGAGTGATGGTCGACTCGACTTGGTCACCAACTGCCTTCCACGAGTTCTCCTCAAAGGTCTTGACCACTTGAGCGGGCTACAATCAGTTAGCATGGCATAACTTTGGGGGAAGGGAGATGCAGGAGCAAAGTACCTTGAAGTAGACGTGCTCTAGCCTCCGCATAACAATGCGGTTGATGCTTTCTTGGGGAATCTCGAGCGAGGTGTCCTTTCGAAGATACTCGTAGTAGAGCAAACCACGGAAAATGGTGTTGAAGAGCGCGCCCTCATCCTGGAGACGCTCGATGTATTCCGATGTGTGAGGGTCGATGTTCTGCAGGGAGCGAACCAGCTCGTCATCCAGGCGCTCGATGTATGAGACGATGCTTCCGGGGACTTTGATGTACTTTTCACCCTCACCCAGGGTTGGCGGCTTCTCGTCGTCGTCCCACTCCTCAGCGTTCTCCACGACCACAAAGTCGTGGTTGTCCTCGAGAACCTTCAACAGAGCCGTCAACTCCTTCTCAGCCGACTTCCAGTGGTCAAGAGGCATTGAGTTGGAGGTGCCGCTGCCGAGGTCGAATCGTGCTGAGACCAATGTCAAGAGGACACGGATCTGCTGATAGGGGGTGGTGGCAATCTCGTGAAGCTTCTCCATGACCTTGATCTGTTCGACCCTGTCGGTATTCTTCTTGCCACGAGATTCGAGGATAACCCGAAGGTGCTTGAAGATGCTCTCGGGGGTGTATTGCAAAGTGCGGCCGCCCTTGCCCACAGTGGCGAACCCACCATCGTCGGCCTCCTCCACCGGCAGGTCCGCCGCGTAGGATACCCTCTTCGCCTTGGGGGCAGTCTTGACCTCCTCTTCCTCTTCCTCAGACTCCATGAAGCCGTCCTTATCCTCTCGGTAAGCGTCAATCTGGGTTTGGTACTCCTTGTTCGTCTTCTTGATCTTTTGCTTGACGGCGTTCAATGCCCTGGCCTGACTGGCGTTCATCTTCTTGGGCGTAACCTTTTGCTTGGCTAGAGCCTCGTTCATGAAATCCTCTAGTTCGGCGATGATGCGAATATAAGTCTTTGGCGTCTTACGTCCATCCTGGACTTTAGCAACCTGGCGGTTGAGTTTGTCGTATTCTGCAGGCAGTGTTAATGGGGGAACAATAAAGTCGTTGTAAATGCATGTTGTCTTACCAGCAGAAATCAGAGTCCAATCACCATTCTTCTGACCGTTCTCAATCTGCTTGATGGATGCATCAAGTTCGTCAAGGCGCTTGTCTTTGGCAGACTTCACCTTGGCTCTGACTTCCTCGTCACTCTCTTCGCTGTCCGACTTTGTAAACGCGTCCTTTTTCAGGAACTTGTTTACCCCTTTCAGTCCATCGTCGCTATCAGAGTCGGAGTCGGATTCGTCCTCGTCGCTGTCCTCGTCCGACTGGTCTTCGTCAGAGTCATCATCTGAGCCGGCCTTGGCCTTTGCCTTGACCTGGCCATCCTCCTCCTCCTCCTCCTCCTCGGAGTAGAGCTCCTCCTCCTCGCTGGAGCTCTCGGTGGAGCTGTCATCACCGCCGCGGAAGAATCGAGACATTTTGGCTTTTCTCTCGTGATGTGAACCGTAACGCTGGGTGTCGGGGGGGTTGGCAACTTCTTCACGGGTCGCGAAATGCGCGGGGTTGTGTCTGGGACAGTGAGGGCCAAAAAAATTGGGATTTTCGGTGGTGGGAGGGTGGGGCTGCAACTTGGGGCTTGCCTTTGTCACTTTGTTAGCCACCTCGAGGTTCTGTGCGGCAATCTCTGATGGTCGATTACCTCAGCGAGATTTCGCCCGTCATTCTCCGACCAATTACCAATACCGTCTACCACGGTGGCATGCCATGGCCGCTGCATCTTACGACTTCAACAATACTGGGCTCATGACGGGTGCGACTATGTCGAACAACTCTATCTAAGAGGCGCATCTAGAGGAGAGAATCTTGTTATTTCAACATGCCACCTCTCCACTGCACAAGGCCAGCTTCAGCTGCTCGATCGTTCGTGCAGATCGCCACACGCAGTTCCTCAACACCTCTCGATTTCCTGGCACCGCGTTGTCTGAGAACGTTTCAATCTCCACGCGCTTCTATTCACGCAGCCACCCTCGTCAGGACCCGGCCGTTCAGGCCGAATGCCGCACCAGGGCGCAGCAAACTCTTTACCACTTCGCCGAGTCGACGAGCCACGGTCTGTGTGCAAAACCCTCTCAAGGACGAAGATGGGAAAGAAATGATGCTAGAGATTACTCCTAGAGCAGCCAAGGTGCGCTCACTCGGCGTGATCCTCTCGCAAGCACTAACATGGTATAGCGGCTTTCGCAAATCATGCTCAAGGATAAAAATCCAAACCTCGCGTTACGAATCCAAGTCGAAAGTGGAGGATGCCACGGGTTTCAATACCTGATGAGCCTGATCACAATACCCGGAAAAGACGCTCAGGAGGGCTCTTCCGTGGTGAAAGAAGACGATTCAATATTCCAATTCATACCTGACGAAGGAAATGCCGACCCTGTGCCCGAGGCACTTCCCAAGATCATCCTAGACGAGCCGTCATTGGAACTCCTTCAAGGCAGCAAAGTCGACTTCACGATGGAGCTTATCGGGTCCGAGTTCAAGATTGTTGACAACCCGCATGCATCGTCCAGTTGTGGCTGTGGGACTAGCTTTGATATCAAGATGTGATTATATTTCCCAAGTCGACGTTGGAGCCATCCCACCGCACTTTCGCATATACTTGCACAGGCATACATTACATAGCTGGCTTGTATACCTTCATGTCATATAATCATAGTTTAGAAGAAGGGCGGATTTGATACATCTCACAACATGACCATGAAACGATTACAGTCAGTCATCCGCAAATGGTACTTCGAGTCATTCAGAAGGGTTCAAATTCCACTAAAGCCTTTTGCCACATAATGAACGCCGAGCAACCATGCCATTTTTGTCCTATTGATCGAGACCCATCGCAAAACAACCGTCTAGTTCATCTGGCGGACGAGAGCGTTGATGTGCTCCTCGCGGTTACCCAGGTCACCACCCTCGATGAAGTGCTTGAACTTGCGGGGCCTGAAGCCGCCGTTGGGGTTGCTGAGCTTGAAGGGCCACAGGAAGTTGGAAGCCTGCTTGAAGTTGGGGCCGACGGTGAAGATCTCGTGGACGAGATCCTCCATGCAGACGATACCGTACTTGCCGAGGTTCTCCTCGATGATGGCGTTGTCAGTGAGGGCAATGCGCTGCTTGTTGACCTTTCCGTATCCACGCTTGTAGATGAGCTCCTTGACGGTCTTAAGGTTGGGGTAGCCGTAGGCGATCCAGGGCTCGACGACCTTAAGCATCTCAGTGGTGGCCTTGGTGACCTTGATGAAGACACCGTTGTTGATCTGGAGGAGACGGAGCAGCTGGAGGATCTTGCGGGGCTTGGGGGGCATCTTGTTGATACTAGCATAGAGTCAGCTCTAGGTCCGGCTTCAGCAGACCTTTCGCAACTTACCCCTTGATGCGGATGACAAAGATCAGGTTGGCCTCGGCGGGGATGTAAGCAGAGTCCTCGGACTTGGCCACACGAGACAGGCGGATCTTCTCGCGCTCGGCATCACGGTACTCCTTGACGTACTTCTCAGCACGCTTGAAGATGACGCTGCGCTTCTCCTTGCTGGCCTAATTGTCATGTCAGCTCAAGTCGCGAAGTGCGTGGCGGAACAAGGCAATTGCATCGAGTGTTGTCAGACCCGAAAGAAGGTATAATAAATCAACAGCATTGACGTGTCTAGTTGATGGTATGTTGTGCATCATGAAGTGTTCAGGGCGGAAAGAGATGGAAGTACTTACGGCCTGCTTCTTCTCGAGAGCAGCGGTGCGCTCAGCGCGGGCCTTCTCCTGGCTCTTTCTCTTCTTGAGAAGAGTCTCAGGGACCAGGATCTGGTCGTTGGTAGGGACGGTACTGTATCATCTAGATTAGCATAGTCCAGCATACCGGAGACGGCATGTAACAGAGCGCCGGTGCGAGAAGTGCAGCTGGAGCGCAGCATTCTCTGCCTTGGCTAACTCGAGCTGTATTTCATTGGTGAGCAGGTCGAGCCGCAGCTGTTTCCAGACATAGCAAGACCGTGTACATGCTCATCCAACAACACCCCGGACCGTAGTCCAGGAAAAAGATAGTCAATGCCAGCAGGAAGAGCAATGCTCAAGCCATGCAGAAGGCACGACAATGCATTTCAGAGAGAAGAACACAATTCTTCAGCTCCAACACCCCACGCAACATCTCTCCATCCGCAAGAACTTGTCATGATCTGAAGCATGGAGGGAGATGCGCGGGAAAGTCGAGCTGGTAGAAGGAGCATCGTAGAAACGGAGCGTCCACTACCCAGCGAGAGGACTATAGCAATCTGCAGCAGCTTCCGATACCGACATCTCGTCCATGTTACCGGTGCTTTCGGGGAGGTGCAACGTACGTGGCGGCCATCTTCGCGACGTTTGGCTGTGGATGAAGGTGGTTAGTATTGTCGGTCGGTGAAGCTGGTGGTGGAATTTTCAAGGCTCTCTGTTTTCTGGGGTGGAGTTGGCGCCTGGTCACAAGAAAAAAAATTGGCCTAGGGCAGGGCTCAGGTGGGCGCCCACAAAGAATTGTGTGTTTACTGCCGACCCTCACCGCCTGCGTATCCACCCCGTGCCCGCCATACCAACATCTTCAAGCACTCTCACGGAACAGTCAAGCAATCTTTCCAACCGTCAGTCACGAGAAACCAGACGTCGTAATCCGCCACAATGCCCCCCAAGAAGGTCGCCCGCGCTCCCCAGGAGAACATCTCCCTCGGTCCCTCCGCCCGCGATGGCGAGCTCGTTTTTGGCGTTGCCCGCATCTTCGCTTCTTTCAACGATACCTTCGTCCATGTCACTGATCTCAGGTTTGTCGATCCTTGAGGACCGAGTAGCACCTGCTACAGCGTGACTCGGCTATTCGGGAATGAGGGCTCTATGGCTAACATCCTGGGTGATTCCAGTGGCCGCGAAACCATCACCCGTGTCACCGGTGGCATGAAGGTCAAGGCCGATCGCGACGAGTCCTCTCCTTACGCTGCCATGTTGGCTGCCCAGGATGTTGCAGCTCGCTGCAAGGAGCTTGGCATCAACGCTCTGCACATCAAGATCCGCGCCACCGTACTTCGCCTCACCCTTAATTTCTCAGTCATTGATGCTAATATTCCCTAGGGTGGTAACGGCACCAAGACTCCTGGACCCGGAGCTCAATCCGCCCTCCGAGCCCTTGCCCGTGCTGGCATGAAGATCGGCCGTATCGAGGACGTTACTCCTACCCCCTCCGACTCTACCCGCAGAAAGGGTGGTCGCCGTGGTCGTCGTCTGTAGTTCAACTACTCTACAGTGGCTCGGTTACATTGGTCAGGAGTTGCGCTATCTGGTTTCTCTGTGGCGTTGAGAAAGACGAGGGGAACGGCTTTTTTGCCTGGTCCCCAATCTATGATACTCTGCCTGGTTCTTTATGTTACTAAGGTGAGATCTAGACAGTTATGAAGTCGCCCAAAGAAGGCCCATGAACAATGCTCCTTGTCAGAATGCCCCATCTCTCTCGGCCAAAGTCATCATCAATCCGCTGAAATTGACCTGAATTGTGACTCTAAACCCATATATACGGTGATTGAACTATTGTTACATGTACTGGCTAGTTTTGAGATGCCGCAACCCTTCTAGCAAGCATTAAACCCTATTGGAATGCCGGTTTCAATTTCCACATGCCTCTGCCAGCTCCGCCGGATTTCTTTAGCACGGCAACGCGGTCCAGTGCATTCTTAAACTCATCACTCTGCTTCTTCCCAGGGCAGTACGGGTTGAAATGGTCAACCAGCATCTTGCTGGGGACTTGTCCGCCATGTCGATTGATGAATGCCTTGATCATCTCTATGAAATCCTTCGCCTTGAGGTTCTTGTCAAGACCTGGGGTTCCAGACCTCGAGCTGCTCCCGCTGGCAGTCTGTAAGCCCTGGCGATCAGCGAGGTTACTGAGGACACCCGCCGAGCTTGGGCCTGCACGGCGCCGACCTCCTGGACGGCCTGCGTACCCAACTTCCCCAGTCCAGGTAACCGTCCCAATAGGCACGCTTCGAGCCTCCTCGCCAGCCTGTCGAAGATGCGCAGCTGCCTGCTGTGCTACCTGGTTGGCTTCTTGACGTAGGATGCTCATGTTAGCCTTTGGCTTTTGTGGTCCGTTGATGATCTGCTCATGGTCATAGGCGCTGTTGACCGAGCGCGCGAATATGCCTTCAAGCATGCGTCTCTCGTCGTGGATAGACTTGTCCTCGTTGTAATCCTCCAAAGAAGCGACAACGTCCATTTGTTGTAGTTCAAGCCGCTCAACATCCTCTTCATTAGCCTCTTTCTTCCTGGGGGGCGCACTGTCTGTATCTTCGACTTTTCGATCCTTCAATTTTAGCTCGGCGCCCCTGAAAACTTCACTTCGCTGGCCAGCCTGTTCGCCGGATGGATTATAACTGAAGAGGTCGTACAGATCAGACAAGTCATAGGAACTGCGTTGTTTTGGATCCTTTAGAACCTTGTTCGTCATGAATTGCTTGAAGATTTGGCGATGGTAGATCTTCTCCTCAATGGTACCCTCGGTCATAAGACGATAAATCTTGACGGGCTTGTTTTGACCTAGTCTCCAGGCTCGTTCTCGAGCTTGAAGATCGGTGGATGGGTTCCAATCCGGGTCAAAAATGATGATCCGGTCTGCTCCGGTAAGGTTAGTTCCCAAACCTCCTGTGCGAGTGGTCATGAGAAAAACGTGTATGCCCGGGTCGGTGTTGAACCTGTCGATCATGGTCTGTCGTTGATCAACTGGCGTCTCTCCATCCATCCGCAAGTATGTAATACCACACCCCCGCATGCACTTCTCGATAATGTTCAGCATAAGCTTGCCTTGAGAAAAGAGAAGCGTTTTATGTCCATTGGGAATCATCACTTTCTGAAGCAGATCTTTTGTTAATTGCAGCTTCGACGAGAGCTTTGGGCTGCCATAATCGTAGCCAGCCTTGCTGCCGAGACTTTTGTCAAGTAGATCAGGATGATTGCAGATTTTGCGGAGTATGTCAATGCCATAGAGCGATTGCCTGGTTCTACTCAGTATGGCTGAAACCTCTTCCGATCCCAGAAATGTCTCGTAGGCGCTGCGCTGACCCTCGGTGAGCCTACAGAACAATACCTGCTCCGTTTTTTCGGGCAAGTCCGCCGCAACATCAACCTTCAGACGCTGCAGCAGGTATTCGCTGATGGTTTCCTTGAGTGCCTCTGCACACTTCTCCGCGGTCATGACTTGAAGGTTAGAGGCGTTCGCGTACCCTCCCTGTCGAATAGGGATTTCAAATTGCGATTTGAAATGAACCAGAGTGCCAAGCCGCATGGGGTAGATGAAGTCGAACAGCGACCACAGCTCGGTCAAGTTATTTTGCACTGGAGTTCCAGATAGAATGACCCGATTTGGAGTGTTCAGTTCCTTGCAGGTGACTGTGATTGCAGCGTTTGGGTTGCGGATCTTGTGACCCTCGTCCAGAACAGCGTAGTCCCACTGGACAGGAATGAGAAGATCGCCATATGTCTGAAGACCAGTATAAGTAGTTACCAGCACATGGCCCCTCTCAACAACCCCTTTGACGATTTTCCGAGCTGCTTTTTCGGACTTATTGGCAACGGGACGATAATTTTCGATATCGTAGTCATCTTCTACGCGAGGGTCCATCATGCCACTCCCGGAAGAGTGCAGAATCGCAACTCGCAAGGGTGGCCACCAGCGATGAAACTCGCTGACCCATTGACGAAGAAGCGTTGCTGGCGCAACGACAATCACCGGTCGCTTGAGTCGATTGCTGTAATGTAGTGCAGCAAGAAATGCTATTAGCTGAACAGTTTTCCCTAGCCCCATCTCGTCACCGATGATGCCGCCGACATTCTGCTTATAAAGCTCAGCCAGCCATTGGACTCCTGTTTTCTGGTAACCAAAGAGGGATGGGTGAATGTCGCCCGGTAGTCTGAGATCTTGGTCTATCTCGTAGTCTTCATGGTCTGGAGACGGCTTCGTCCACTCATCTCCATCTGTGTCGCTTCCCTCGTCACCATCAGCACTGGGATTGGCATTGTGTCTCCGAGCTCGTCTCGCGCGACTCCTTCGTGTAACCCAGTCCTTAAGACGTTTCTGATAGTACATCTCATGGCCATCATCAAGCTTGCTAAGGTCGATTTGCCCCTCCTGATGAGCCTTGGCTTTCGCTTTAGTTTGCCTGCGCTCCTCGCGGACGAGATCGTCTTCTGTGCCCTGCTGCCAAATTTTTATATCTGATGAATCCGAGTAATCCGAGTCCTGCGGCTCAAAGTCTGCAGAAGGACTGCGCTCCTTTTGGTGTTTTCGTTTCTTCCGCGGGCGCAAGGAAAATTCGGCTTCGGCTCCTGTTGCTGTGGGTGTCTCCTCGGTATGTTCAGCTTCATCGGCAAAGCCTGGCCGGCGCAGTAGCTGATGAGATGCGGGTTCTGGATTCTCAACGGAATACTGCTGTGCTGCCGCTTCCTCTTCAGCATCTAGTATTGTGTCTGCAAGCTGTCCTTGAATTCCTTCGGGGCGTTGCCCGCCAACTTTCGCAAAGGGAGTGATCTTGCCTGTCCGTATAAGATAGTCCCTGTGGCTTTCGCCTGGAAGTCTGTGAGACTTGGCTTGCTCCGGATCTTTCCCGTTATCTGCCTGATGTCTCTTGTTGATGCGTGACTGGAAATCCGACATATCATTACTGATCTGATCAACCTGCTCCTTCAGGTTTGCAACGACCTTCGAAATACTGCGGGATTGGTAGGGGTTTCCCGCTACTCGTTCAAGGCGTTTTTCTTCCTTGTCGAGTTGAAGCTGCAGGCGGTGTCGGGTAGACTCAAGTTTGTCTATGCGATTCTGATCTTTCTTGTCTTCTGCTTCCATCAGAGCGGCATTTGCCTGGTTCGTGATGTCCCTCTCCAACTCATCCTGATCTCTAACGGTTCCCGTGAGGTTGATCAAGGCCTCCTCCTCGTTCATACCAGCAGTGTCTACTTTGGCAGGACTGTCATGGTCGTCCGTGTGGGCGGCCTCAACGACTCTGTCGAGGAGTGTGCTGCGGTTGGGGGTCTGTCTTTCAACATGCTCCTCTGTGTCGGAAGTCATGATGATGAACGAGAGGTAAATATGTCCTGGAACGGCTCGATAACCCTCTATCAAAGAACCAGCTAGGCATGCACCTACTCTTGGCGACGCCGTTCAAGATCGATACCTTGACTTGAGGCTACTAGATCCCTTAAAACATGATGCTTGACACCTCGACATCACTGGGGGGGGGGGGCGAGACGCAGACTAGCAATCCTTCGAATTGTTAGGGATACTGGGTTTCGAGCCAAGCCGTGCCAACTTGGATAATGTTCAATGAGGAAGAGATCGAGTCTATCTGCTGCAATGAAATGGCTTGGAGTGGGAAAACATCGGCCATGCGCAATTCAAGTAGAGGAAAGACAAAGAAGCACAACTAACGGTGAGGAAGGGGGGAGGGTGTGAGGTTGGGAAAGGCAAAGTGAGTGTATTAGGCGCACGACGATGGCGATGACGCACTGTGACTCCGTGAAGCTTACATCCGAAAAGGCTTGTACTGTAATGTACGGGGATGAAGTACCTGGCTGACATGTGGCAGGGTGGCGAGATGTTGTGCCATGATTGGCCAGTGTGAGCCGTGACTCCCCATTGCTCTTCTCCACATGCACGTGCAATGCAGGCAGCAACCCACTACCTTACCTAACCAGCTTCACGAGTGTACGGTGCAACCACACCTGACCACACTCTATTTTGCCTTGTCTCGTCCTCCTACCAGCCGCTCCGTTTGGAGTCCCTATATCTCTATTTAGCCCATCATGTTCTCGCTGCTTCCTGTCTGACCCGTGGGAAATGGGAAATTTTCGTTGGCCCAGCCGCTGAGGAGTTGGCACTTCCACGCAGGCCCTGTCTTTGTAATCCACCCGACTTGAGGGTAAACACCGTTATTGTATCACATTTTGGCCACCGTGCGACCATCTCAGGCCTTTTTTTTTTTCTTGGTAGTCATCCCAAATAAGTTCATATCCTCTTCCTATGGGACTTGTGGCGCTGCCATTGGCTCCCATGGCTTTCCGATATACTCTTTGCCGTCTGTCACCCACGACACCCACCCGACGTACTGTCAAATCCATGGCTTCAAGCAGGCAATCCTGGCTAAACGTCATCTTGAGAGATAAGGGACAGCCCCCAAAGTTGTTCGCCTGGAACCCGAGCAATCTTGGCTTAGGGAGAGGAACCCACGAGCATGAGCCTCGAAATGACCTTCAGTTGCACCGCCGCATCTACATACTTGGCTTGGGAAACCTTGGTCGTCTTTTTGCCAACCAACTCTGCACATCCGCCGACGCACCTCCAATAACCTTGGTGGTTCATCGGAAAGAGCTTCTGTCCAGCTGGACACAAAGTGATGGCATCGAGATCCTTCGTTCTGGAGTCCTGGAGAAGAACAAAAACTTTGATATCGAATGGTGGGCTGATGATCCCCCAACTCACGGCTCAGTCAGAGAGGTTGCAGACGGCGACAAGCTCGGTAATATTATCATCGCCACTAAAGCATCAGCTGCAATGCCCATGGTTGATAGGCTTCGCGCATATTTGGACAGAACCAGCACGGTTGTGTTCACTCAGAACGGCATGTGTCGCCTTTGGCCGCCACATGGCGATGACTACATTTCCAATCGTTATTCGGCCGGCAATGCGCCTAACTTCCTCGGTTGCGTCACGACCCATGGTGTGACTTCCCAAGGTTTATTCAAAAGCCTGCATGCCTCGCAAGCTGACGTCTCAATTGGTCCGGTGTATATGAACCCGACATCCGCAGATAGCTCTGGCTACGTGATGCAGGCAATCTCTTCAGCTCCTCACTTAAATGGATCACGGGTTAGTCGAGCTGATCTATGGGCTTTGCAGCTAGACAAGCTGGTTATCAACTCCATCATAAACCCATTAACAGCCATACTGAGATGCAAGAACGGCTATCTCTTCTCCGAAAACGCCGTTATCATAAAGCAGGTCATGGACAGACTTCTGAAGGAAGCGAGCGATGTACTTCAGGCACTCGTCAGCCATCCAAGCTCTAGTGATATATTGAGGCCCCAAACTGACATAACTTCCGCCCGTGCGGACGAAACGGGAATTGACTTGAGCACAATCTCAAGGGACGCGCTTCTGGCGAGATTCACCGCAGACCAACTCAGGACCATGCTGTACGCGGTTGGCCACAAAGTCGCAGATAACGTCAGTTCCATGCTGCAGGATGTGCTGGCTGGCAAACCTACAGAAATAGGGGATTTCAATGGCTGGTTTGTGGATGCTGCTGGCGCTATAGGTCAAGAACTCGATGTCTCTACTCACCGAAAACTGATTGAGCTGGTCGAGCAAGGCGTAAGCATGGACATCACAAAACTTGGCAGACAGCTTTTAGCATGAGACGCCTCGAAGCTTGGTCCCCCCAAAACCGGGTGAAGCCTGACATGGAATAGAGAATCGTTGATGGTCACGTCAATTCTGAAACAAAGGCCTCTTGCCAGGTCCTGAGGGGTGAGGCGTGAACAAGTATGGCGAAGCATCACGATGTGCTCGGACCGCATGACAATGGCAAAGCGTACATTCTGTGCAGCAGCACATGCAAACACTTCTTATGGCGGCCCTCTCAGGTGAAATGAACATGCGCAACGCGCCCATCTGATTTTACTTCAAGGGTCGGATTTGGTAGCCAGAATCTGCTTGACACCTCGGGGACGGCATCAACGGACGCGACAAGGCCAACGCTTCGCCAACAGCGCAAGACAAGGAGACTTCCGCTCAGATCTGAAACAAATCGGCAGCAAACCTCAGCCGCGCGGCAGCCTCGCCAAACATGGTCTCTACAGCGATGAGGTGAATCTGGTAATGCCCAGGTTTATCCTCGGTCCAACGCCCGAGCGTGCCAGGCAAGATCTTGGAAGAGCGGCTGCTATAAAGATATCGATTCTACACCACTATTCGTCATAAATACCTCGCCGTTCTTCCTTCGAGTACCGAGGAAGTAGCAGGAGGGGGGAGCTGTGCCCTCGTTCTAAGCTAAGATCCGGCGAACCAAGCTTTCCTGAGCACTGCCTGCCAATCAAGCCGATTTGTCTTCACATGGCATCAGGCCACTTCTGCTTCCCCGCTTATCCGTTCATGGGTTCTGGTCAAGATGCTGAAGACTACTGCACCGTGATGGCTATCGGAGATATGACTACGCAGAGCGTGCCACGGAAGAAAAAGAGGTTCCATTCGCTTGACTAGCACATCTTTCTCCAATCGTCTCTCCGGGAAGTGTCCGAGTACCCCGGCAACTGGCAAGCCAAGAGACGTGCCTCGACCGTTTAGCAACCCCCCTGTGACCATGCAATCGGGAAATTCTTGCGCATGCTCTTTGTTAACGAATCCTTCCCGAGACCCGCCTGTCGCGGGGTTGTGTTGGTATGGTACCGGTTGGCCTCGCTTTCTGGTACACAGGCTTGATACACAATGACAACAGCTCCCTACTGGCTTGCGAGGAAGCTACCCGCATTGACCCTCGGATGAAACAGAAGCGGACTGGTGTCAAACATGCTGCCTCTCCCGGCGCTGCGAGCTGTTGTTCCTACGCCATTGTACGTGTATGCTCCCGTCTGCAGTGGGTGTGCCTAGCCCACCTGGCGAGATCCTTGTTCATTGTAGCCCCGGGTTCCGCTGTTCGAACGCCATTGCAATCCAACGTCGCAGCGGGAGGAGCGCACCTGACCTTAGCTGCCGGGACAATCACACTGTCCACTACGGCCTACCGCCGGTGTGGAGGACAACAGGGCAGGACCGGATGGAGCAGAGTCTTGGCACGGCCGTTGGATTCCCGTCCCTCTCTGTCCTCTGGTAAACGCTTTCACCGCGGCCATGAGTTATATGATAATCACATATGCCAAACAGGAAGTAACTGAGGCCTTCGCGGAGGGGTGTTCAACAGGGGGCTTCCTTGCATGCCCGGCCAAGTCTACATTCGTCGACCCGGCAGGCCAGCCCGATCATCCCTTCTGGTGTGGCGAATCCTACCAACATTTCATCACGAAGGCTACATCGACATCCGTACCGGGCAAGGGAGCAGCTGATTTACATCGAGAGGAGCTGTTTCCTCGTTCATGTCGACGTATCAGCTTGACACCTCCGCGGGCACCGACTCCCTTTGCTCCGCTTCGGCCACATGAAGAGCCAAACTGCTCAACACTTCGACAGACGTGACTTCGATCTACCCGCACCTTCTCACCGAACCCGCCGCAGGCTGCTAATGTGTGGTCCCAGAAACACTCCATCAGTGGGTCAGACTAAGCCAACGGTCAACCTAACCAACCCCCCTGTCCCCTTTCTCTCCACACATGCAGACGTTGCTTCGCTTTCCGCGCCCTCGAGCCCCAGAGTAGCGGTAGAAGCTCCATTCACCGCAATACCAAGGCCCATTTACCGCATCCCGCACGAAGTAGGCGTCACTAGATTCCTCTTTTGGCAAGGGGGAAGGGGGTTACATGGTGCCTGTTCCTGGGGCGACAATTAACCGCCGCCCGTCCGCTTCACGGAATCCCTCCCTATAGCACCTTGTTTTAGCGGTAAGAAAAGCTAGCTAATAGCCAATGGCGTCAGCTGGCCGGGGAAGAGGAAACAAATGACCCTCTGGGGGGGGGCAAATCGTACTGAGATAAAACAAATTTGTTTCTTAATACAACCTACTATATACCAGGGCGCCGTGGAAATGTGGGTAACAAGACACGCCATGGTTGTCAAGAACGGTGATATAGCTCGGGTAGCCATCAACATCGTCGTTTTCAGGACTCGTATGACATCGAGCTTCCACTCATTCTGTATTAGCTATACTAAAAAGCAGCATAACAATGTGACAATGAATAACGTGCTTGCTTGCTCCCTCCCGCCCCCCCCCCAAATGCAATTCACCTAGAGCCTCGCGCCGCGTACCAAGTGATTGATCCCTCTTTTCCCAAATGCTGCCCGGCCCGCCAAATACCGCCCGTGATGGTCTGGACCCCCTAAACCTGTCAACCAGTCGTGTACCCAATGAACCAACTATTGCCAAATAAGAAGAAGCAAACATTGCCAGCCTTGAGACGCCCCCGCTCTTCGTGGGAACCTGTTCGCGAGAACGGTAGATGGTACCGCGAACCCACACCACCTCCAGGGCAAAGGAGCTATGCAACCATGGAAGTGTGAAATGAGGATGATCGAGACCATGTCGCCAACTCAGTGGTTGGGGTAGGTGCCGGAGTTGGCGTGTGCAGGTCGAGGCTCGCAAAGGCCCCCAGCCCCCTGACCATCAGCAGGTCTATGGATTAGTGTGTTGTCGTAAGCATTGATAACAAAGGAAATTCCTTGAAGAATGATTTGTCGCGTAATTAGGTTCCGGTTGAAAGAATTAGAAGTGGTATGTGTCAAGGCGGTATTAAACAGAAAGGTAATGGTAAACAGAAGAGAATTAGTAGTGAGTATTTGCACAAATGTCGAAAGAGCCAGTGCCGGAGGGTATCTTTAATCTATATCGATCGTTCGCCTCGTGATCGTAAACATCGCTAATGGCATTCTCCAACTCTAAGCAGGGGATGATGCTCCCTGGTTTTGCCAGGACAAGATGATACCAGGCAATACAGCTTGGATCTTTGCTTGGCAGGTAAAATTTGTGGTGACCTTTCGGAAGTGGAGGTCCCGTGGTTGTTGGGTTTTTGTTGTTGTTGTTTTTGTTTTTTTTTTCCTTTCATCGGCTTCGGTTGAGGTTCATGATGACGGTGATATATCCAGAGACTGCTTCTGCACCAGAGCTATCAACAGCGAAGCTCTTTTTGTTTTCACGGCCTTCGATAGCGTGTCATCTCGGGGAGGCCTCGTCCCAAAGCTAGTCTTATCGTCAAACCGGTTTTGTGTGTTCTTTAGCCCAACAGTGTTTCGCTAGAAATGTTGCGAGTATGTGGTGTCCCCGGCTTCAGCAACGGTCTCTGCTGGAGGGGACGATAATTGCTATAAGTCCACAGAAGTATCGCCCATGAGCTCAGCTGCGCGTTCACGGCACGCGACTGGGGTGAAGCCGGTGCCCACCTTGTTGGCGACGATCCTCCACTTCTCGTTTTCGTAGTCCTGTAGAGCTTGACGAAGTTTCTGGTCCTACGCAGGTCGATGTCAGCCTTTTTACAGTCATGCTAGACGAATGACTTTTTGCAACGAGTTTGGGAGAATTAAGGGTAGTTTAAATTATCAATAAGCAATGGCGGACTACATACCGTTTCGTCAGTCCACTGGGTTGTTTTCGCCTTCAGCTTGGTGCAGTATCGAACTTGTAGGGTGCCCGAGGAACGGCCGGGAAAGAAGTCGGCAATCTGCTTCCAGGTCAAGTTTTTTTGTTCCTTGAGCTCGATCAGAAGCTGGTCGTCTTCAGGGGTAAACTTGAGTTTCGGTCCTCGTGGTCGGGGTGCGGGGGCTGGCATACCAGCCTGCCCTACCACACTAGGGGCCCCTCCCACGCCGTCGTCTCGACGGATCATCTTGGACGGTGGTTCTGGGTCGGGCATGCGGTGGTGATGATGCGTTGGCGGCGGTTGCCCAGGCCCGACGGCGGCTACCGTGTAAGCTGCGCCTAGAGGTGTCTGGAGACTCTCGAGATCCGAATGTTCCAAGTCAGGCATCCCGGCGACGGAGAGATCAAGGTCATCTGGGCGCGGTCGCTTGGTCCCGGGCGCTCCATGGTGTTGGGCGTGTGGTGTCTGGCTGGTTGGGGAGATGGCTTGGTATAGGGGGTTGACGACGGAGTCGGACGGCCCAAAGTGAGTCGGTCCCATACGAGGGTGGCCCATATGGGTAGGGTCCATTAGCAGGTGAGGCGAGTGGTGTGGCGCATGTTGACCGAGAACTGAATGCTGGGTTTGCGAAGGGCCATGATGCGGGTTGGGTGCTTGGTGGAGGGTACCGGCCGGATCCCCCGCATGGTGAAGAGAGCCGCGATGCTGAGCGTGATGGGGGTGCGAGTGGTGATGCTGGTGGTGAGCGGACGATGGATCATACGAATGTTGTGACTGGCTCTGCTGATCGGTATGTGAGGCTTGGCCAGAGTAGTCCACATTGTAGTCCCCGACTCTGTAGTTGCCCGCCAGCGTGCCTTCGAAACATGGGTTCCGCCAGAGCGAACCGCTCTGGACGGTCGCCGGGATCTGTATAGAGAGAATTTGATATGATGGTGCCCGTTCGGGCAACGTCGCACAAAGAGTGAGAGTTGTCGAGGGAGAGTGCTCCGCGGTAGACGTTGCGGGGTCGCGAGTCTCGGCGAGGTGGTGTGTAGGTTGGGAAGCCACAACAGGTACAGGTAAGCCGTGGTGTTGCTACCTAATGGGCATGGCAACGGAGGCGAAGTCAGCACGCTGATATAGATGGCGAGTCTTCGTAGGGTATCCCTGCTAGAAAACTTGTTTTGATCAGACTGCAGTGACTTGTACTGTATCTGAAACTGCGTCTACTCGATAATAGACTTGGTTTGGTCGCCGGCAGGAGACGTTAGGTAAACAGCCCTAAATGTGAACGGCCTTGCCAATTAAGTATGCTTGAGTATGTCCGAAGTGGTAGAGGAAGTACGGGACGCTCTCGAGGTGTATATAACACTATCAACGACTGGGGCCAGTACACTTCCGCGTCCCAAAGATTGCTCAATGTCAAGGCAGAGAGTGGTACAAGGAAGCGTGATCGGGAACCTCTTCCTACTTGGCGAGTAGACCCGATATGACAGGGTTTGGAAAGTAAAAGCGAGTGATAGCGATCGGGAGCTAGTGAGGGTACTATGAAGATGGGGTGGGTAAGGCTCGCACGTTATATATCGTCTAATATCGATGGTAGCAGAGGGAGGAGGGGGATGGGTATGGTGTGGATCTCGTAGGCTAGCTCTGCTTTTATGCCGGGAGTTGAAGCACATGAGATTCCGCCATGCACGAGACGTCTGTGGTTCCTGAGCTTGCGCTGACAGAGAGGGTGTGTGCCCTCCGTGTACTGACCCTGAGCGAGTGGCATAAATCATGAAAATCATGCCATGACGATCCCGGTTGGGATGCCAGTTATAGAAACATGTCGCCTCCACCCGGCACCCCGGACCTTTTGGGAGCCACTGACTTTTACCTAGAGCAAGCATGGAGGTCGACATGACGAGCTAACATCATGCAAGTTCGAGAGACATGACGCTCGGAAGCTACATTGGAAGGATTGCCAAACAGCAAGGGGTAAAGGGTAAGCCATGCAAGGCGAAGACGACTGCCCAGGGCTATGTGCCAGGTACTTTCGTGAAGTCCATTGAGCATCTGAGCGCGTCAGTGAGCGTCTGTAAGTTTGTCACGGTAGACAAAACCAAGTCAATGCATGACCAGGGACCAGGATGAGACGAGGCCAAAACCAGGACACGGCACTAGGTCCGCTCGGCTCAAGGTCCACGCCTTGCTCATGATGGCACCTGCGAGACAGCGGAGTGGAGAGGAGGGAACTCTCCAGACTGGACGCTGTCGGTTATAGGACCGACCAGGAGGTACCGGAGGGAGGAAAGAAAGGGGGGGGGTGGGCTGTAATTGGGGGCTTGGAATGGGAGGCTGCGCAGGGGTTGTTGTATTGACGGATTGGGTGTATGTACCGAGACCCCAGGTCCAGTGCTAGCCAGGAACCCGGCGTTGAGGGTGCATGGTGGAGGAAAACCTGGCGATTGCCGAGAGTCGAGGGCAAGGAAGGGAGCTTTGGGGGCTCAAGAAAGAAGCCAGCCTACAACGTCATGGTAGCCGCCAATACGAAAAGATCAACAGTCGGCAACTGCTAGAGATGTGGCTGGGGTATGCCACTTGCAAAGGACCGTTGCGCCACGCGACAAGCGATCCCATAGCCGTTTCTCAGGCTCCCCGGTTGGCCATACAACATTGACGAAATCCATCCTGCCCAGCCGCGAGCCAGAAGGGGTCCATTGCACTCCTCCACGGAGGCGAGTTGGAGTATGCCTTGCCGGTAATTGTGTCGGCAGGCCCGCCCGGCCGGGAAGCTCAGAGAAGCGCTGGGACTGTGAGCCGAGATTAGCAAGCTATCGAAAAGAGAGAATGAAGCTGGAGAAGCACCCAGTCACCATGGCATTGCTAGATCCCAATTCGGAAAGTTGCAGATCTTACGGGCCACGTAGCCGGACCTAGCGACTTCGCCCAGGCTTCGCGTCTGGCTCTTCAAGCTCTAGGCTAGAATTAGAAGTCACCATTGGTGGTGACGATTCGCACTCACTCCGATTCCAACATCAGAACTGATCATGGCATAATGAAGGATACGGCTTCTGGGTGGCAGGCCTAATTTCAACGGGCCACGGCTGAAGGCATACGTAACAACACAGCCGCTACACCTCTCATCGATCCGGCCAAACCACGACACCCTCCGTTGCGACTCTTCCCGGGCGCTTGTGGGAGGGTGGGGATGGCATTCCGAGGATGGGATTGGACAGCAATGACAAGACTGAGCGATACTGTTGAGGGCCAGTCAGTGGGAGTGTCAGAGAACACAAGAAAGGGCCGGGGCAAAGGCTGGCAGCATAACCATGCAATTAAAAGATCAATTAAGATCAAATGGACAAATCATGCTGCTCCCTGTAACAACCCCTGTGGTCGTCTTGAGACCAGGATGAGGAGCCCCTAGGGCTGCTTGGCAGAGTCCACAGACACGGAGCTTCTAGAAGGCGAGCACGGACTTCTGCCGAACAATGCGATGAACTGTAAGAGCTGGCGGATGCGGCGCGAACCGAGCCTCGTGAGACGCCAAAAACGGCGCGGCCGTCTTGGGTCACACCCCAATGATGACGAAGCCAATGATGAAGGTTGGCAGAAGCTGGATCAAGGTGACTCCGGTTACGAGATGATCATTGAGAAGGACGTGGACACGGACGGGAAAGGTGGGGTCACGACTGCCTCAACTGTGGGAATCTTCCAGGCTACCTTCCGCCCTTGAGAAAGGCTGCAGTACTCTACAGCGTTTGGCTCAAGGTGGTTCCTGCCCAGCTTCCCTGCTGCGACTACCTTGACCATCCTAGGAAAGTAAGTAGTTCGGTAAGGTAGGTAAAGTTGTAGGTAAGAGGTAGTCAGTCATCCTTGCCATCATCATCACCACCATCGACATGCCTCTCTCTCTCCTTACAAACACCAGGTGGGCGACAACGGCTTCCGACCGACTTAGTGCCTCTGCTTCGCTCTACTATGCTTTCCTACCCATGTCGACGACAGCGCCATTGCGGGCTTTGATGGGGCCGATGGAGCATGAACAGTCCCTCGACGCAGGCGCGTAAAGTGATCTTTCGGACATGCGTCCATCTACAGGGGCGCAATGCGACGCACGCAGCTCGACGCGACGCGATGCAATGCAATGCAATGCATGGGCGCAAAGAACAGCTCGATAGTCAGATGGAGTCCGGCTCTGCCGTGGGCCAAAGCTCCCATCCCGACAGGCACCGCTGGCCCTTCCCGGGTTGGGACGAACTGATGGACAACCCTCCACGCCGCTCCAACTATCCGTCAAGGCTGTCAAGGCTGTCAAATCTGTCAAGCTGTCAAACCGTTGACCCCCATCATGTCGCTTTGACCATTCCAGGTTCCGTGCTAAATCACCACCACCTAACTCCTTGCTCTACAGCATAGTACGAGCAGCAATGATGACCAACAGCGGTCAGCCTCGTCATTATCTACTGCGTTCACCTCCATGCCCACGACTGCCAAGCACAGACAGACCAATGTGGGTGTGCTGGCTGGGTCCGGAACCAAAGCCGGAGCAGGTCGCACACCTCGTGACTCTGGAATACTCCGAGCAAACATACATACCCGTTGCCCGGGTTGGTGTCAAATCCCTTGATCGTCTGTAACCCCTCCCCTACGTGCCATCCCCCCTTTCCCCCAGCAGGTACCTCGATGACCCGACCCGATCGCTTGGGGAGGCTGTCGGCGGGATCCTCCCAAGTCATGCACGATCCGTCATAGCCCGGAAAACCCTGCCCAGCAAGCCATGGACGTGGGTACGGATGTGCATGTCCACTTTCTCACGAACCTCGGGGCCAGCTTCCGTTATTCCTCTCGAGACCGTGGACAGCATGGTCAGAGAACGGTCATGACATCTTTGGGCAGGGAGAGATGAAACAATATCGGTCTATAAGGGATAAAACTCTGTCAGGCCATGGTTTCTTATCAACCTTCGTCCAGCCTCCGTCCTCCACAGACATCAAACAAGTAGCGATTGATTGCCTGTCGTCGATGAAGATGAACTAAAAGCGCTACAGGAACCTAACCTTCACGATCGTACTACATGCCTAGACAGCCACCCTCAAAAGCCTTGTTCCGGCGTGAGGCCCGATCGATTAACCGCATCTCTGTGTCTCCATGGGTAGGCTGACTTGCGCGCTCTCTAGTGCGCAGGGCCCTTGCCAGGTCGTGTGTGCGAACTCTTGACAATGGTCGATGCTGCTGCCCACGTTGAGCAATATCGCTTCTTATCCCATCTCAGAATTCAATATTGTGCGTGCTTCCGTAATACTAACTTCTACAAGGGATCCCGGCTTCGTCTAGGTAGCCATCGCCCTGGCCCACAGACTTTAGACGCTTCTTCATCTAGAACACCTCACATTGAGTGCTACACGTATCATAATGATGCCTTTTGCGCGCGCCAAGGTTCGAGGCTTATTTTGTACAGATTTGACGGGGCATTGCGCCCGGCGCCGGCCCATCACAGCAGCGCCGACGCCGGTGCCGACTCGGTTCTAGAAGATATGTCTCTCGTTGATGCTTGAGACTTAACCAGTTCCCACCCCAGGTTCCAGTCTTACCCCCATGTCTTTCCTACAGGCCCTTGATCTTTGGACCCCTTACCGGCTGACCATCATCCGTGCCCCCCCTCCCCCATAGGGGCCAGCCCTCTCCACCTCTGTTCCCACGACGCATGAACGCATAAATATCGTCAATTTCCTTTGGCCCATTCTACTTGGTCTTCTACCCGCAAGACTATCGACGCAGATCCGCCAGCCTACAAGGCTTTTTGGCGCGCGCGCGCGCCCTCGGCCTATCCGGGGCTGTGACATTGGCTACATTACTACGTAAAGATCGCTTTTTGGCTATCGACTCGCGGGCGCACAATGACGCCACAAGGAAGTTCTCCCCGTATGCAAAAGAAGCTTCCATGACAGGGACCCTGTGTAAGCCACCAGGATCCTCCCAAGGCAGGGGGAAGCTCCAAGACATCGTCACCATTCATTTTGCTTCACCATATCGACGTGAGATGAAATCGTCAAGTACATAATTACACTTTTTGAATCGCATACTAAATTACAGGTGCAAGGATCATTCCCTTGCGAAATGGTAGGCAAACTCCAGCCGCTGCGACGCGAGCCCCGTCCGCAGGCTCCCATATGCTTGCTCATCACTATTTTCTCGGCCCTCCTTTGAACGCGTGATGCGAGGCCACGCCTCAAGTGACTCACCCGTAGCCTCTGCCTGCCCATCTGCGGATCAAACCAGGCCCGCCTCCTCGATGACCAATTACGCAAAGTTGTCTGATCGATCCACCCAAATGTCCTCGAGCTCTGCGAAGCTATCGAAATGAATTGGACGATGGTGGTCCCCGTAGAATGGCATTGGCGTGTCCAGCTTGACATGCATGGGCTTCCTCTTCAGGCCGTCGAACGCGGTTCCCATGAAGCTATAGTTCCATTTACCATCGTCAGGTACCAGGAAGAAACCCTTGAAACGAGAGCTGAGCAGCATCTTTCGCTTCTCACCCATAGTCGTCGTGAATCCCTCAGGCTGGTCACTGTAGCGGTCTGCATTGTCGACTCCCCATTTGAAGCCCTCGGGTGTGAGCCCCCACGCAGACAACGACACGCTGCCGGGTGTGAACGACACTGAGACGGTCAATGTGTTCTTCTTGTCCCACTCTTGATGAGCGTCCAGTAATTTAGCATGTTCTGTGACATCGGCAGCGGACATGTAGGGCAACTCATTGCCTGACATGGTGTGAATAATGCCGAGTGGCTCCATGCCCTCCAGGAACTCGCTCTTGGGTAGCTGCTCTGGTAACTGCACATTGCGCAGACCTCCCACCTGTGGAATCATCACGATGCATTTGATCTCTTTGACCTCCTCGTTGTCTGGCGGGGAAGATCCATAGAGATATCCGGCAACTTGCACCCTCAAGTCGGCAATGGTGATGAATTTCTTAAGAATGTTGGATGGCATCACGTACGTGATATCATCAACATCGTTGTCCACAGGTGAAATGTAGACGTTCTTCGCCCTGGTACGTAGATTTGACGTAGCGATAGCTCTGGTTCGCCACTCGGTCTTGGATGCAAACGTTTCCTGCTCGAATCGTGATGTCGTGGTAACAATAATTTCTTCACCGTGCACGTTTTGCGTCTTGGTTGTGACGGCGGTCAGCTGCTGCTGCTCCTGCTGTTGCTTCTCGATCTCCGCCGCCTGCTGTCTCTGCATAGATGGAGCAGATATCTCCATACCCAGAATAATGTCTCGCACCTCGGTGGTGGTCAAACTTGAAACATTGACGTTGTTCTTCTTTCCATAGTCATTCAGGATGAGATCTCGGAGCTCAGTTTCCACCTTGATCCAGTTTTCGTCGGTCAAAGACGGCCAAATATGATGGTCGTGGGTGATCACTGTCTTGTCCGGGCGAAGAATCAACTTGGTCTTGTCGGGATTGACATGGAGAGCACGAAGAATCAAGACCAATCTTGAGAACGCGGTGTACGACGAGACGCTCTTGAGCCACTCGTCATATAGGTTGAAGAGCACCATTTGCGGTTCGGTGGCACGTAAGATCATGTCTCCCAACTTCTCCACCTTCATGGCAGCCTGGAAAGGCAGCTGTAGCTCTGATGCCCTGATGGAGATGTTGGGGAAATCCAGCAGATGGACCTCCAGAGGATCCAGCAGACCCTTTCGGGTGACGATAAGCTGTTTCGGCTGCTCTTCTACGGGAAGCGAGCGGATCAAAGCTGCTACTTCTTCAGCAGTCTTCCACTTCGCAAGTTGTCCAAGACGCTTCTGTCCAGCCCAAACACTAGTGTGGATGATTTTTAGGAAGAGCTGTCCAGTGCGTGGGTTGAAGATGAAAATAGCACCATTGATCGGCTTAGTCGTCAGATTTCCCTCAAAGGTCTTGTGGATGGTCACGCGGTAAACGTTGGTGTCGTCGATGAATAGCTGGATCTGTTGACTGAACAACTCCGAGTAGTTCTGCGAGTTCAGGAATTCCTGGTTGCTCTCTGAAGCGTACAACTGTAGACCCTTCCGGATACGTTCACGGAGAACATACAACGCCGGATTGGCCTTCATGATCTTTGCCATGGCCTGTTGAATGAGAACCTTCAAACCGGGGAAGTACATGCCGTAGGCTGAATACAGGTTGTAGGCCAGATCAATACCGATCATCAGACCTGTGGCTGATGGGTAGATGCTGGAGCTATCAGTGGTGTAATCAAGGTATTTGGCACGGGTATAGCGCTCGATGTCGTGCGAGTCGTAATCGCCATATCGCAGCTGAACATCGATCCAGAATTTTGTCGTCGTTTGAGGCTCGATGACGTCCTTGGTGTCGTAGAGAGGTGAAGGTTTGGTAGTGTTCCACTTGTGACTGGCAAAAAGCAGGATATCGGCGCAGGAACTGTTCATCTTGTACGACTTTCGGGGGTGGATGGTTTCTTTTTGTACCGTCTCAATGCCCAAAGCCTCCAGCTCCTGGTCGAAAACCTGACAGAGATCCATGACAACCGATTCATGGATCTTTTGCCACAAATGAGCGCGGAATATCTGAATCAACGATATCTTCAGAGTTGGAATTTTACCATGCAAGAAAATGCCGGTAAGATCAAGCTGGACCTGGAAACCAACATAGACGTTGGCTCGGTTGATGGTAGGGGACCACCAGAGGGTAAAACGACGATTGGGGATCTGATTGAGACCGGAGCGTTGAGCATTGGTGAGCTTCTTGAACTTCATGGATTCTTCGAAACCACTGTTGTGAAGCACCAGGTAATCGTGCCTCAGGTACAACTGGTCTCCATCCACTCGGAACCCGGCCCATTCAGTAGTGTCTTCCTCGAGAGAGATCTCTTGGACCGAAAAGCTGTTGCTTTCCTGACCAGCAAATTCGGAAGGCAGATCGATGCTAGAAGATCTGAAGAGCTTGTGTTGACTCCTTTCCTTGCTATCCAGGGCGGCGAACTGCGCAGCGGTAATCTCGATAGTGTCGTATTGCCCGGCAGATTCATCTGACCTGCCAATGTTCCTGTGCTTGTAGAACACCAGGATGTGATTTGAGGTGACAACAAGATCCTCTACTCCGTTTCCAACCTTGAGACGATACAAACGATCTTTGCCGCTAACTATGTTGAAAGCCCGGCGGGGACCTCCATCAGGGCCCAGAAGAAGATCGCCTTCCTTGACATTCTCAACTGCGACCTGTGTGCCATCATGTCGAAGTAGCATTGTGCCGTTGGCAAGACATGCCTTTTCCCAGAAAAGACCTTCCCAGGAGGGGAAACCAGTGGCTTTGAACAATGTGTGCTCCAGGATAGTCTCTACACCACCAAGGGCCTGGATGACATCGGTACGATAGGCGTTCAAGTTCCATAGTTTACCATCGTGCCGTTGGCTGGTCCACCAGAACGGGTTGCTTTTCATGAGCTGGTAAATTTTAAACTCAGCTCTGGCACGGAACCCTTTATCGAAACTAAGCGTGCTTCGATCCTTCTGGAACAGAGTATTGATTCGAGGCAGTCCACGATCCCAGCTGTCCTCCAGATCTTCTAGCGTCAAGCGACGGTTTTGCTGGTTGGCTTCGAGACGCTTCTGAGAGTATTCGGTCCACACTCGCTGAGAGTCGATGAACTCGGCCTCCCAAGGGATGATGTATCGGGATATCTGAGGGATCAGGGTAGCGTCATTGTGTGTCATACCGGCTCTGTAGTGTGTAACACCAGTGTCAGTTTGTTTCGACCAACGCTTGTCGCTTGCCGGGATCAGAATGTGGGATCCAGAGATCATTCCCAAGCCACCCAACTCCTTTGGCGTGTAAAAGACTGCTGGGGGAAAACGTGAAGGCATCTTCGAGTTCAGGCCAATCTTAACACGTGTCTGGATCTTGGTCTCGCATTTGACGATCGTGTCCAGTAAATCGACAGTAGAAACTGCAGCCTCGCGGTAGTAGGTGAAAAGTGCAATCAAGGCCGTGTTCCACTTGTTGGCAATCTTGGTGAAGGTTGTCGATCCTGAAGACATGAGGATTTGCCTAATGCGGTTGTTGAACTTGTGTATGTCATCCTCGGTAACCTGTAAGAATGCATGGGCAGTTCTCTCCTTGGTTGTATTGTCCACCAGGGACCAGACATTGTCCTTGACTGGGAATTCTCCGTTCTGGTTCCTGATCTTTGGCAGAATGCGAACCTCAAACCCGCACATCGAGAAGAGCAGGTTAGGGTTGTCCCGACTGTACACGCTCACAAAGCTTTCGTCCCAATCAATTGTTGTTACCGAGCGTGGCAATCGGTTCTTCAAATCCCAAAATACTGCGCGGCCAAGGTTGACATCGTGACGCATCAGCCTCATGCGAGAATCTCTTGGCCAGCATTTCTTGCTCTTGTACCCAATCACATTCTCGAAATTTGGATCAGGTTGCTCGGTCAAGAAGCGCTGTATGAGATCTCGGGACTCTTCAGCCGTAAAGCGCAGGAAAACCCAGATCTTGTCGATATATCTAGAATAAAGACGAATAGGATGTCGGGTCTCTGTCTCCCGGTCTCGGAATTGCAGGAAATCATTAGGGCTCTGTGGTGGCCCGGCGATCTCACTCGCTCGCTGCGGGCCAAGCAAGAGTAGATCAAGGACCAGGCCATAGAATTGGAAAACGAAGGCCGAGAACTGCAAGCCACGAATCATGCCATAACTGTTTACATGGTTCATGTCTTTGTAGGTAAGCTGTACGTTGTTCTTGGCAGTGATGTAGTCAGCCAGATTGTGATCCATAATTAACCGCAGGAGAGAGTTCAAGAGCGTGAGCTCCATCTTCTCGTATACTTTGGAGAGTTCTGTCTCGATCATGACGTTGCACTCGCCGTTCTCAGTCTCCCAAACGCGATCCAGGTTGTTGATGCCTTGGGCCCATTTGTAAACAAGAAGTGGAGGCACTTCAGAATCCGAAGGCTTGATCCAAGCAGGGAATAGATGCCTCTGATCAGCCTGGTACCACAGATATTGATCAAGGTAAGCGTCGCTGATCTTTTCGATAGGCTCGATGTCGTACACAGGGTTAATTGTGCTGTAGTTGTCGTTCATGTCGATATTGACTTCCTTGAAGGCACGTTGGGTGAGCAAAAATCGCTTGATCCGCTCCAACGTAGTGCCAGGGCTGTCATAAGCCTGCTCGATAAGGGCCAGCTCCTCGCGTTGGCTTTGGTTGAGGCGACCTTTCACCGAGTACGCCTCTCGCAGCCGTTCAAGGGCGAGAATCAAGATCTTGGTGTCGTGCTTGTACGAAACACTCGGGAAGGGGATGGGTGAGAACTTTCGTGACTCTAGCCAGTGAACGGTGGTGGTGTAGATAGCCACTGCTTCTTCAGACGAGACGTAAGGCCCGTCCTTCATATGGTTATGCTGACGCTCTTGCTCAGCCTTAAGCCACAGTCGAGTAAGACGGCCAACATTCTTCTTTGCTACGGTCTTATCGACGGTAGCACCTCGTCGGATACGCTCTCGGTTGTAGTGCGCCACGGAAATCCACCAATCCGCCTTAGACTTGACATAACGGAGAATGATATTCTCGATGGGCGCCGGTAGTCCAGGTACTTTCCAAGGGATGTTACTCTTCCAGCACCTCCAGGCTTCGGACAAGTGCTGCAGCACTGTGTTTACCTTGCTCTGTTTGATGCCTTCCGGCATCATATCCATCAGGTCAGCCATAACTGAAGCTCGGAGCTCTAGATCGAAGTGCGATTCGACACGCTGCTTCGTTACGGTCTTGGCAACACCTTTGCTGTGTCGTCCCTCAAATTGACGGGAAAGAAGGTTTCCGAGCCATCGCTCAAGTAGAGGGATGATACCACGCATGAAGAAAAGCCACACTCGCCACGCGGGTGCCCAAAACCCACAGCCCGGTCCCTTTCCGACCGGACCGGAATTGAAACGGTAGTAGATGAGGTGCTTCAGATCTTTACATGTTCGGATCTGGTGCATAAGCTTGTACTTGTATCGATACATTCCAGTGAGCTGGCCGACGTGATTGAAGGCATATAAGATTCCGTCGGCTAATTGAAAGGCGTCAATATTACCCAAACGGTACTGAACCTGAGCGTCAACGATCAGCTTAGTCAACCGCAGGATTTCTCGCATGAGGTGAAAGGCGTTTCCGAAACGCGACTTCTTGCGTTCCTTCGTAGTCAGGGTCTTGACAGGTTTCAGGTTGAAGTTGTAGTCAAGATGTAGGTAGGTCAAGTTCTTGCGGTGAATCAAGAGGTTCAACATGTTAAAACCCTGACGGCAGACCTGCAGACCTGCTTCCACCCAGTCGATCGTAGTTTGTTGGAAGAACTTGGTTTGTTTCAGAGATCTGAGTAGATTCTGATTGTTCTGGGCCTTAGGTTTCTTCTTGTGCAGCTCATTGAGGACATAGTTCTTCAGCAGCTTCTGATATGAGACGCGAACTTTAGTAGGGGGATGGTCCAATGACGGGTGTTCCAGATACCACTGTTTGATAAGAGGAACGTCCTGAGCGCGAACCATTCGACCAGACCTGCGATCAAAGGGGAACGGCGCCCACCAAAGCTCGACTGCGGAGGATGTGTTTTCATTTTCGAGTTCTTCCTCGGCGAGAAAGGGTTCGACACCTGCAGGCAGCTGGAAAGCTTCGTCCTCGGGCTCCTCGTTCTCCCCGGGGCCAAAGAGTTCATCCTCATGTGAAATCTCCACGTTCTTGGATGCTACCGTTCTTGACGATATCGGGTTGATGCGACGATCGAAATGGAACGTTGGCAGGTCGGGATCATCAGCTCTGTTGAACACAACCTGCGGGTGTGAGTGCCAAGACAAGTGAACACTTCGCGGAAGAGAGTTGTAGAGATACGGGAACGCTACACGAAACTCTGTCCGAATAGGATTGCGGAAGATGATACGATCGATTGCGTTGAACTCTCCGAAATCCTCGTCGTTGGGGTTGATGTCCTTGTACAACGGCTCAAAGCGAGGACCACCGGGCAAAGCCACGTTCAAAGCTTTGGCCGTCAATAAGCTCTTGAGGTCAAAGAGGTAGAAGTAGTTATCGTCCACGACGTCGGAAATGAGTGGTCGACTCAGACGGAATAACGTTGCCATCTGGGGGAGCGTCAGATTCCAGGACTTGTAGCTCGGTCCGTTCACGTGTGGCGTGTCCACCAGTGGGCGGTGGTCGTAGAACCACTCGTAAACCGCTTCATCTTCATCTTCGTTGAGCTCCATCTGTATGGGCTCAAGCGGTTCGACGTCCTCGATGTTCTCGGACCACGACAAGGGCGGCTCTTCATCATCGAACGGAGGGAAGCGCATGCGCTTGAATAGTCTTCGGTCAGCTTTCTCCTTTCGCATAAAAGTCCACATCATGGCCCATTGCGCGAAGAAAACTGGTTCGATGACTCTCGGGGTCTCGTTGACTAGGGTCAGGCAGCCATTAACGTGGTAGAGAACTTTGACCTCACGGGCGGACTCCCAGGGCATCGGCATATTCTCTAAAAGCTTCAAGACCGCGTGCGGCATGAATTTCAGAGCACCAAGGTAACTCCTCTTGTCGTTTGTGTATTTTTTCTGCGACACATCGCCAATGTCCTTGACAATCTTTCTTAGGTGTTCTGGCGGCATATCAGCCTTCTGTGTCTGAACAAACCCGCTCTTGCGCTTCTCGCCGAATCTGTTGCGCTGGGTTCGAAGCCATTCCTTCTTCTTCTGGGCGAACTTGGCGACGTGAGGATCGGTAGGGGGGCGATAGCCTGGTGGTGGGGGAGCCGGTGTCGAAGGGGGAGGAGGAAGTGATGATGACGGCGGCGGAGGTGGTGGTGGCGGGCCCCAGCCCGGGGGCGGAGGAGGCACTCCAGCCATTTTCGTTGACTTGATGCGCTTCGCTGATGGCGGGAGCGTTCGACCTTGCTGGGCCCTGGCAGTCACGCCGCAGCGCGTTTCGTGACGCGCCGGCACGTGCGAGAAAGTGGTACCGCTATGACGATGACCCGAATCTGATATATACAATGCGTTTTGGGGTTCAGCGGGGATGGCGCTGCAGGTCTCGCAGATGAGAGATGCGACGACCAGGTGGGATGGTTGGTGTGAAGGTTTGGCGTATGCGATCTACAAATTTCTAAACTTCCGCCTCATGCAGCTGGTACCTGCACCTCAGCTAATCATGGTCACGTGATCTTTCTGAGTCCGCCATGCGACATCTGACAGCTACTACATCTTCGATGATTTCATGGCCAGAATCAGTCCATGGTCTGATGAGATTTCTAACTTGACTGTTTGGTCATGTTGCTTCCCTTGGCTCGCTGCGAGTGGTACGGTGCGATTGTTATTCACGATCCTGAGTATTTCCAAATCGTACTATCCGATTTGGATTGAGCCATCGTCAAACGACTAAATTTTGTGCGAACATGCACTTCCGCGCGCGATACAAATAAAAAGGTAAACTGCGTTTAAAGGAATCAAGAATTTCAACATTGACCAAAGCTCTCACACCACCTATTCATGCTCAACAGAAGCTTGCCTACCTATGTTGGCCTTCTGAGACCACGGAAAGTATAGGGTAGGCGTCCGGCCCTGTATATCGCTCCGTTAAGAAGGCACGTGGCTCGGCCAATTAAGCTCTGACAACCACATTACATAATCCCAAGTCGTGATGCATTGCCGCTAAGCGTCCCATCAACCGCAACTCACGAACGACAAGACAGACCATTTACTCCATCAACACACCCTTGGGCAGAACCTCCCATTGGACCGTCAAGATGGCGCACCTCAGTATGGAAATGAACCCACAGTCTCCCAATTGACCCTGCTGACTGCTGGTGATAGACGTCAAGCCGGATCCGGCTTACCTGAAGCTGCAGGGTGCGTTGTATCGACATCCATCGTCACCATGCTATCACTGACGCGCCGTATAGCGATGCAGAGGAACCGGGTTCATTACTTCAGATGGACACCACGCACCGCTCGAATTACTTTCACATACGTCTTCGTGGTTCCGGTCATCTTTGGCCTCATGGCATACAGGTCGGACGTGAGTGAGCCTCCGTATGGGAGCGAAGAAGCCGAAACTAAATGCTTTAGGGTCTGTGGGATCTACGAGCGAAGCGAAAGGGCGATTCGATCTACGAGAAGTGAGCGGGGGATAGCCACCAAACCGGATGATCTGTACATATTAAGGCCCCAGGAAAAAAATACCACGGTTGCAAGCCCGAGTACCACCGATCATATAGGTAGCAGACACTTCACGGTCTCACGCTTTGCGAAATTCGGAGTCGAATGATTTGCATTTCCTGGAAACAGCACATGGGAGTAGCTGCGTCCGAAAGGAGACCACCCACGTGTCACTGTTATTCTACCACCGACCTCGTCCTCTTGGTCTGGCGGTTGAATTTTCCGGTAGTCGTTCACCTCTTCTCCATTCGCCAGCAGGAAAAGCAACGCCGCTTCCATCCCGCCGTGCGTTTCTCCCACCGCGACCGCTGTCGGGCGGGAGATTGTGACTTGAAAATCGCCCACGATACCCGCCGCGCTCGTCTCGAGGCCTTGTCATTGTTTCTCTTTTCCCGCTTCCCGCAGGAGCTACTGAACCATCAGGGAGCGGTGGAACAATTGCGCAAGAGACATAATCCCCCACAACGAATCTAGCACTGCCCAGTGTTTTCTTCCCGTCTTTGGTGTCTGTCGTAGCTGTTGTGTCCCCATCGTCTGCTTCTCCCGCACCTGGACCGCCCTCGCCAATAACAATGGTACCAAGATCCTTCACAGCATATCGAGGGTGCATATTGTTTATGGCGATTGGTGAGCGTAGATCAGGGTACACGAGCTGAAACTCCAATCTTGTACCTACACCTGGAAAGGGAAGCGCGGATGGCTCGCTCGCAGCAAGCTCTAAAGCTAGCTCATCAAGCGTGCAGTCAGGCCATGTGTAGATCGATACATAGTTTGACGAGGAATGCGATGCAAACTCCTCGGGTCTACAGTGCGGCTGGGTCAGCACAAACTTTTATGGGAACAAGACCATGGGGTAGGAAGCTCACCGATAAAATGTGCCTGTTCGATAAAACAACTTCAATAAGAATGGCGTGTCACGTTGTCGACTGGGTTGGGCAGACTCCAGAGACATCCCGGGCGAGCGGCGTGCAGGAGCGAACACAAGAGGCCCACGACTGACACTTCGCACAGCTATGTGGCGAAAAATAGAAACTAGTGATAAGAAAGTTCAGGACCTCGGCTTCTCTCGAGACACCTCATACACACAACAGGATTATGTGTAGTTGCTAAGTCAATCTTCGTGGGTCTGCCACGGCGACAACTGGTTTTCAAGAGATTGAGCGCTCTTGGAGGAATCCTTGGCCTCGATGCAACGGCCTTCTAAAAAAAAACTTCTGAAAAAGAGACAGTCGTGTAGGACACGAAATTGATCGAGCGTTCCGAGCTCAACGAGTATGAAATTGACACGATCCGTTCAATGTTGCTGTTGTCGTGGGTAAGGCAATGTAGCTTATCATCGCTCAAAGCGTTCTGGTCACAAATCTGTGCCTAGCAAAGACATGAGATAGCGCAAATGTAAAGAATCAAGAAGAATATCTGAAGATTCCTGAATCGTCTGCAACCACAAGGCAGTAGATGTGGTGTTGATTGATACTTGTTCCATCCACTAAGGTTACCCTATGCGGAGCGACCGGTATTGGCAGTCTTATCGATAACATAATGCTGTTAAGTGGTAAGGACATTCTGACAGTCAACCAAACTCTTCCTGATTATTTGCCATCAACACGACCGCAAACGAGCTGTAGGAAACACTGAGCTATTCTTGCCACCAAAATGGATTTCGCGGCGCTTATGGGAAAGGAGCTTGGAAAGTCGAGCAAATCGGCCAGCACCGACAAAAAGTATCTGAAGCGATCCGAAGTGGAAGCCCAGCGGAAAGCCGCATACGAGGCTGAGCAGCGAGCGTTGGAGCAGGACCGCGAAGCCAAGGCAGCAGCCAAACGTAAACGGGAAGAAGAAGCCGCGCTGGACAAGGCTGCACGGGATGAAAAGCGAAGGAAGCTGGCAGAAGAATCGCGGAAGCGGCAAGAAGAACGAGACCTCGAGGAGGAGAGGGCACGAAGGAAGCGTTTAGGACTCCCGGATCTTCCAGATGGCGCGAAAGACGCGGTCCAAGACGATATTGAAGTCGACGATGAGGATATTCCCGATGAAGAGCTCTTGGGTAAGCTCCGGGCGCTTGGTGAGCCGGTGAAGCTGTTTGGAGAAACACACAAATCAAGGCTACGGCGTTATAGGAGGTTGACGACGGTGGTCACACAAGGTCCAATACCTACAACGCTGCAGCTGGTTGAGGAGAAGGACATGAAGGTCGACGAGAAGGTGCCCAAGGACAAGAGCGGCAGGAAGTGGCTGTTCAGACAACTGGCAAGTTACTTCACTCTGGTCTTGACGGAGTACCAAAAGGCCATGGATGCGGAAAAGAGCGATACCACGGCAGGCAAGCAAGCTTACAATGCCATGGTACAAACCCGAGAAAACATGAAACCGGTATGCATACAACAGCCAGCACCCTGTTTGTCGAACTTTGTACTGACAGGAGGCGCTTTAGCTGTTTCGCAAGTTGGAAAAGGGTGATTTGGAGGATTCCCTGCTCGAGCCAATCGTCGAGATAGTCAAGGCCCTGCAGGAGCGCCGTTATGTCGACGCTAACGATGGCTACCTCCGGCTCAGTATTGGCAAAGCGGCTTGGCCTATCGGCGTCACCATGGTTGGTATTCACGAACGCAGTGCTCGCGAGAAGCTGCATAATGGGGAGAAGGGCCATGTCATGGGTGACGAGGTCACGCGCAAGTATCTACAGAGCATCAAGCGATGCCTAACGTTTGCGCAGGTGCGCTGGCCTCCGACAGATCTCAGGCAATTGATGGGCTGAGGAGTTATGCTTCTGACACCTACAGCTTAGAAGCTTTTGAAAGCCTTTTAATGATTTGATACCCCATTTGCTAAATACAATACCATGAAAAGTTCAGGGATAAACGCTTGTTCCCGAGGGCACTCTATCTTGTCTTTGTCAAGCTGTGCCGACTTTATTCGTCCCAAACTCTCTGCAAACCCCCCAAGTAACACCAAGGGATGCCGTCCTCTTAACTCCATACTCCAGATCGAGCTCCTGCTGCTGCGTCCCATGACACCATAACGCAATTTCAAAGGCAGTAGGATAAAATCTCAGCCACCTCTATCGGCGGCAGACGCATCAGGAGATAGGATGACCTAACGCCTATCCCCTCCGTCAGCAGCTTAGTGACTTTCAGCTTCGGTGGTGTGTTGTGTGGCCGCCGGCCAGTTCCCTTCGTCTCCATACCAGGCTTCATCAGCTTCCTGGGAGCCCGCGGTCGTGTAGTTCTGCTTCTTCGTGGCAGGAATATCTAGTCCGGCAGCGATAATGCTGATACGTCGAAGGCGCTCTTTCGCCTCTTTTTCATAAGCGCGCGCAACATCAAGAGCATTCTTCTGCATCTCTAAACGTGAATCAGGCCGCATGGCTACTAAAAGCTGCACCAAAAAGAGTGAGTTTTCTACATCTCTCATCTTTCATCTTGGACGGGCACGTACCTTATTCTTTGCGTCAATCCTGGCGCGCAGTTCGCCATCTCGGATCATCGTGACAAGTTCTTTGTGAACGGTCTGACCCGGTTGCGCAAAAGCAGTGTCGAGGCTCTCCAACGTGACGCATGAAAACGGGATGAAATACTGAACTATGCATTTCGTGCGGATACGAGTGTAGATGGCAGGAATGTGTTTCTGCAGGTAGATGTCTAGAAGGTAGTCTGTGCGAACAGACTCCAAAATGGACAGACAACTCGAGTAACGACCATTGACGAACAGGGAGATGGCTTTACGAATGTGCGGCTCGTGCTCAAGGAATGTTCGGAAAGATTGGTTTTCGAGCACTCGTGTCTGCAGCTCTTTCCTGTCCATTGTGGCTAGGGCTAGCAGGCCCCCGTAGATTGCAATGTCATTTGCGGATATGATGTGTCGGTATTCAGAGGAAGGGACAATAAAGTTGATCTGAAGGAAGTTCTTGGCTGCCTCGCCAAAGTGCCCCAGGCCTAGTAAGGCCACGCCGGACACGACCTTGGCGAAAGCCTGCAAACTCTTTTCGTTCTCGCCCTGAATGCCCGTGATCTTCCCTACATTGTTCATGGCGAGGGACCAGTCGCGTCGCTGCAAGCAAACGTTGACAAGCCGCATGCCGCCGTCAATAATCTGTTTCGTGGTGCTTACGTCTTGACGCATCCGACCGTATGCCTCGATTGCCTCGTTTAGCTTGCCGATGCTTTCAAAGTGTCTGCCTAGATCTTCGTTGCCCATCTTTGGAGTAGCGTCGTCAGTGAACTCCTAGCTCACCGTAGAATCATGCTGTCCCAGACTTACTCGGATACTCTCTTTGATCAGGTTGTGTCTGTAACCCTTGAGCTCTGATTCCAAACGAGCGGTCTCCGCCTTGTTTGCTGCCTCTGTTTTGTCTATCCATGCATCATCCCTCGCCGCCTCGGGCTCGTTGGGGGCCGCAATACGAATACACTCCCATGCTTCTCTGTACTGTGAAACGTTGCGGCCTTTCTTTGATTCGACAACGGCAGCCTTGAGAGCATCAACGCTGAGAGGCACACAGCATTTCCCTATGAGGAGAAGCCGCTCGAATCGCGTGGGACCTGGGCTTAGTCAGTAACATATTTCGCGAGCTAGGCGGAATATTCGACAGAGCGCACCATCGTAGTTCTGGATGTAGAGGTCAAGGTCCAGCTTTGGCTGCTCTGTGTTGCACGATGATCAGCGCGGCTCGCTCGAACGGAGGGGTATGCGGGGAGCGCGCCAACCTCTGACGACGACGCCTCCCAGATTCTCCATCTGGTGGAAAAAGGCGGTGAGTTGACTGGACACGGCCATTGGATTCCAGTCGACTTGATAATCTTATTTGGACTGAATGCCAGGGCGATGCGAGCTTGAAGAACGTGGCTCGCATTGGGTCGTCGTTTGGGGGACGGGATTGGGGTGAAGTGGGATTCCACCAAGGCAGCTCTTATCGATAACGAATTACAGCTCATCATAGGACTTACGTTCAAGTAGGCGCCAGTGGAGCCGCTTTTGCTTCCTAATCGTCAATTCTCGATGTGACAACAAGTGCTTCACAGGCGGGCCAATAGGTAACGTCTACCACTGGAACATGATTCATCTGAAACTAACATGGGCTGTTTCGGGCTTGTCGGGCTCTCAGGGAAAGACCTTCGACGCACCCGCAGGATTGCTCAAGGCACCCGGCGCGTAATTTGTGCATGATGGAGGATTCACCCAAGATCGAAGCTACCTTAGCTTGAGGGCAAGGACGCATCATCCACATGCGTGGATGCGTTACAAATTACCAGCCAGAAGGGTAACGCTGGGCAGCCTGTCCACAGCCCTATGCACAGCTAGTAAGGATGATGTTCAAGCTGGTTCTGGGCGGCATGGATATATTTCCTTTCGCCGAAACGCTCTAACCTGGTTCTCGGAGCCGACCGACCGCGGACACGGGCCTACAGTCTAAGCCCGCACTTGTCATGCAACTCAAGGCGAGGCGACATTAGAGGCACTTAGACCATAAAAACATACGTAAAAGTGTGTGGAGTTACGTGACCCGGCAAATATTGCATTCAGATGAAGATTTGAAGATTGCAGTATAAGCCTGATTGAACATTGGACATACCTGGTCAGCGATGCTCGTTGTGAAGGAGCACCCTTACAACCTCAATACCCAAGGACGCCAGTTATGAAATTCGATCAATCACCCAGAACTGGAAGGTATCTGGGAACCTTTGGGGACATTGTTGCTTTCAAGTAAAAGACAACTACATGTGCCTAGCTTCGGGAATATCGGAGGGTTGCCGAGGAGGCGCGTATTACTAACCACTAATTAGATGAAGCACAGTCCGCCTACTTTCCAGGCAGTTGTTACGAATCATAGTTGTGAGTGCCCGTCGCTCCTATTAGTGGGTAGGTCTCCAAATTGATGACGCGGACATAGAATAAGTCTGCCCAGGTGAGCCAGGGTAGGGCTGTGCGTGATGGCTAGGTTGAGAAAGCCATTGTTCGCGTCAGATCGCTGTCATAGCTAAAAACTTCACGATCAGCCTAGAGACGCTGGCTTCCCTGCCAAAAAAAAAACAAAAAAACAACCATCATCCCTAGGAAGATCTAGGATCTATCTCGCCAAGTACGGGGTCCCGGCTCGGCCCTCAGCAATGCCTCGTTTGGTAGTCAGACATGCATCTTGGCATTGACAATGTATGATGATGCAACCCTTCCCAATACAGTCTCCACCACCGCCTAGAAAATTGACTACGGCACACAGTATGAATTGCGGTGCTTAGAGCCATTAAGTTGCCTCGGATTCTTGAGACGCTTGACTCGTGTCCTGCCTGCCAACCAAGGATAGGCGGCTTGTAACATGTCGGGGTTGCTTCAAGATTGACATGCTCTTTCAGCGCCAAGCTTTGTTTTCTTGGCTCACCTGCCCTACGAGTTATGACCAGATAAGGCTGGGCGATCATAGCAGGCCGAGCAAGCCGGCTTGGGTAATCCGAACGATGCAAAGACAAGGCTCTTTTTCTCTTTCTTGACTTTGTAGTAGGATTAGTGACGCAGGCCTTTCATTCGATAAAAGCTAGTCCACCTCTGCCGCATATCCGCCATGACATGAGCATCTTTGCTCCCGCAGACGGGTGTGCAACTCACCCTTCCCCAGCATCATCCAGTCATGTAAAGGACGTGCCTGCAACTCTAAAAGAAACAGTCTTCGGGATAAGCTTTAAGCTTAGGTTGTCTCTCCGCAGACCCAATGACTAAAAAGCTGGACTCAGATGAAGCATGACACGACCCATAACCAGCTAACGTATCGACTGCAGGCCCTTTGTCGACCGCAGCATGCTTCCAGGAGGGAATATACGATGAGGTAAAAGTGGCGGCGTCAAAGATTCGGCAGAAGGTCTTGCTGATCTTGAGTGCCGATTTTCCGATGACATCCTGGCTGCGTCCTGGCGCCCAGATCCCGAGCCATATCCGGGTAAATGTCAGCTCCAGTAGCGAGGCAAGGTGGCTTGACTCGAGTCCGCTGGACGCCATTTTGAGCAAAATTTCTGTCTTTTCATCCAGCGCAACGGGCTTACACCACCACACTCAGGGTTGAATGAAGCCCGGGTCTGCACGGGTCTGCTCGGGACTCGGCGCCGCTAATATGACAGGCATAATCCACTCCAGCTCCAAACCACGACTTGACTTGTACGAATGACGAGGGACGGATGTCTCTTTATGGGAATCCCCTGTCCGGCCGGCGCTCGGCCCTGTATCGGGCAGTTTGCCCGCTCGCCAAAGGTTCCTGTCCTTGCCTCTTCCGACATTTGGAATCTCTCGATGCGCCGCCGTTTCTGTTCCTGTCTAGGTGAGACTGTGCCCTTCGTGCTTATTCGAGGTTACATCCCGCACCTGGCTCTGCTCTTGGAGAAGACCAGACCGGTCCTTGGTTGACCGAATCGAACCTACTTGCCTGATTAATGCGGGATGAGTCCTTCATCGGTTATCCCATTGGATGCCTTTCTCAATATGCGGTGCCGAGCGGACCTCTGTTGCACGCTTCTAGCTTTCCCACCCATTCGTGGGCATGCAATACTACCATCACTCACCGCCGCAATTTTTGACAAGAGTTGAGTTTGCTCTTGGGCCCTCGGGATGAGATTATCTGCCACATCCTGTTGTTTGGTTGCGGTCGGTCCGTCGCAGCGTGTGGTTTGGTAAGGTAGTAACGAGGTGCTAAGGAGAGGAGGAGACCTTGAATGAAATTGCCTAAAGGAGGAATGTGTGGATATTGCTGGCGATGACCCATATCTTGGTAAACAATTGAGATGTTGACGCGCCTTTGTAAGGCACTGTAAAGGCAGGCAAGGCAAGGCAAGGCACGCACTTTCTTCAGTCTTCTTCTTAGCCAAACTTCAGTTTCAAGGTGCATCAGACCCATAGATTCGCAGTCCGACTCTGGCCGATGTGGATGAGTCGTGCACACTGAGGTTGTAGGCATGGACTGCGGACTTCCAGAAGGGGTTCTCTCAATGCCGGGCCCCCATAAGTATATGGAGACGAGAAAAATCGGATTGGATCCATTGATCTTTAACCACGAGGAGCGGACGCAGAACCGCTGGCCGCCCTTAACGCCCCTGAACCTAGTTTGCTGCAGTGCGTAGTATTGAGCTTTTAGCGGACGTGGCCGGGTGTTTTGCAAGTTCCCCTCCACGGGCACCCCAGCCAATGCCCCCCCCCCCAGCAGAACGCGCCTAACAGCCCGCCCGTAGAGCCCGCCAGACCAGGCCAGACCAGGCTCAACAGGGCTGGGCTGGCTCATGTTGGCGTGTCTCGTCCCGGCCCCTTCGCCTGAGGCAGTTCCATCTCTCCTCCATCCTACCCTACCATTCCATTTCGTCTCTTTGCTCCCGCCTTTCTCCCACGCCGCCAACCCTTTCGCCAGCCAAGAGGTTCCCTGTCTCGATTTTTGGGCCCAGCCCGCGCGCGCTGCGTCTCTGATGGCCTGCAGCCCCCGACGTCGAGGCAATTGAGATATGGGCTATCGCTGGCCTCGCCTACTGCAGTTGCACCACATCCAACCCGCGCCTGGCAGTGCCCCGGTGTCTTCTCGTGTCTAGCGCTCAGCCCCGCCCCTCGTCCAGAACGCCCATGCCGCCAGTTTGACGACTCCTTTGCCCGCAAAGTCCTCAGTCAACCCCTTTCCTCCCGGTTTCTTCATCAACACTTGTTCCCACCGACTCCGACGAGCCCTACATGGCCGGTGACATGTCCGAGGATGACCCCGGGCGGGCATCGGCCAGCGACTGGCCTGCCGACGCCCATTCCCCTGCCGACAGCACCAAATCCGAGTCCGATCACGACGACGCAGGTCTCGACGCCCCGTCACAACCCATTCAGAAGCGCCGACGAGTCACGCGTGCCTGCGATGAGTGTCGCCGCAAGAAGATCAAGTGCGACGGGAAGCAGCCCTGCACCCACTGCTCGGTGTACAGCTATGGTACGCCTGCACCACATTCCAAACTCGCTCTGCGCATTGCATATTCTCTCTATTACTCGTGGCGTCAATCACTAACCTGCGCATTTAGAGTGCACCTACGATAAGCCGTCGAATAGGAGGAGGAATCCCGCGCCCCAGTACATCGAGGCCCTCGAGGGCCGACTGCAGCGTGCCGAATCTTTACTGAAAAAATTTTTACCCGATGTTGACCTGGCTGATCCTGATCTTGACCCTGCAATTCAACAGGAGTTTCATAATCGCGAAAAAGCCCGGGCTACTCAGGTTGCAAAGCCGCGTCCCAGTCCGTCTGTCGGGCTACCAGAGCAAAGTGACGCCAAGATCTCCTCCATGATTGATTCCATCGGCCAACTGGACATGGACGACAAGGGCGGCTGGGACTTTCACGGCATATCCTCCGGCGCCGTGTTCTTGAAAAGAATGAAAGAGCACTTTCGCGGCATGCTCGGTCCCGTGTCCAAGACTCCTTTTCTGCCGCGCTCTGACCGACCGGTCGGCTTGGCGAACCTCGACTCCCCTTCCCCTGGAGGCAATTCTCCATTCTCCACTGTTTCAACATATCACGAACTCCCGTCAAAAGAGGTTGCTCGAAAACTATGTCATTACTCTCTGAGCTGTGCGACATGCCTCGTTCGCATCGTTCACGTTCCTTCGTTTTACGAGAAGCTTGATAGGTTGTACGACCAGTCACTTGACAATCTAAATTCAGAGGACACTCATTTCCTTGGACTTGTTTACTCTATACTTGCCTTGGGTTGCATGTACAATACTTTACAGGATCCTGTCGCCGAGAAAGAGGCATATAAAGCTGCCACCGAGGAAGGGTACGTCGCAGTTCGCAATCTAACTCAGGAATCAAACAGCAGCTTTACTAATCTGGGACGAATAGCATAAAATACTACTCGGCCGCAAGGGGCCTGTTGCAAGATATTACGCAATGCCGCGATCTTACCTCATTACAAGCGCTTCTGTTCATGATTCTTTTTCTCCAAGCTACCTCCAACCTCAGTGGATGCTACTCATTTGTTGGTATTGCGCTTCGCTCAGCGATGCGGATAGGTCTGCACCGAGATCTCCAGCACGAGCGTATCGGGACTATCGAGAGCGAAACTAGAAGACGAGTTTTCTACGTCATTAGGCAAATGGATATCTACGTCTCGACTCTACTAGGATTCCCACTCATGCTAAGCACGGAAGACGTCGACCAGCCATACCCTACTGAGGTGGACGACGAATTTGTCACCAACGAAGGACTTCGGCAGCCACCATTTGGAACGCCGTCTTTCTTTCAAGCCTTCAACGCACATACCCGTTTGATGGAAATCTTGGCCAAGATCACCAAGCACGTATATCCAATGAGGGGTGTGGGACAGGCCACGCTGAAAGGAGCCGACAAATCTGCCATGACCTTTATTAGTTATGCCCGCATTAAAGAGATCGAGGCTGACCTCCACACATGGTACGAGAGGCTTCCGGAAACATGGCGGCCGAGCCCCGACGGTCCTGTTGAAGTTCTTAGGTAAGCCTCGCGACGTTTTGTTCACAAATTACCGCGGTAACGACAACTGGCGCTGACATGGCTGAATGTTAGGGTACGACATCTTCTGCGATTTGCATATGCTCACGTGCAACTCGTCTTATACCGCCCTTTTCTTCACTATGTATCACCACGTCTCAGCCAAGGCAGCAAGGTGGACGAGCTTTCGTATGCTTGTGCAGCGGCTGCCATCAGCGTGTCTCGGAATATCGTTCACATTGGCCTCGAAATAAGGAAACAGCGCGTACTTAGCGGGCCTTACTGGTTCATGCTCTACACTGAGTTCTTCGCCGTTTTATCGTTGGTGTTTTATGTCATAGAGAATCCCGAGAAGCCGGGGTCTGCCGAAGTCCTTGCCGACGCCTGGGCAGGACGACAAATGATTGCGGATCTGGCAGATAAGACCCAGTCCGCAGATAGGGTTACCAAGTCCCTCGAGGTATGTCGCGATGGCCCAGCATTTTGTTCCTAAGCCTTGCAGCTCATTAACTCTTCCCCCAGGTGCTATTCGAACAATTGCCGCAGACACTCGACCAAACAGTGACACGACAAATTGCCAGCAAGAAGCGACCTGCTCCAGCCTCGAAGTCTAGCAGCGCCTCCATGTTGCATGGCGGCCTGCCACCAAATAGGTCAGGATCTGTGTCCTTGCCAGAAGAATTGAGGCGGAGCCGCGCTGGGATCCCGAGTTCCATGTTTTCCAGCCCTTCATCTGTTACCTTGGGCGACACTATACCGCCCACCTCGGAGCCAGGGTTTCAGGATCCAGGCTTCTCCTCAGGGTTCGATCTGCTACCCATGGATCTCGGGTCCGGCGCCACACCAGACTCGGCGAGCACAGCAGGTAGCTCTCGCCAGACGCCATACCCCGTCAACCCAGTGCACAAGCTCTCCACACTCATGTTCCCGTCCGAAGATCCCTTCGCATACCCCAATCAGCCAATGATGGAACTGGGATACCAGCCGGGGGCTCCTCCCATAACCATGGCAAACCAAGGTGCGGGTTCACAATTTTTGTTCCCTGGTCCGATGGACGACATTGAGACCCAGTTCTTCGGCCAACCACCTCCATACATGATGGGCAACCAGCAGCCGCAGGGGCAATCATTCATGAACTTCCAGGAACCGATGTTTGACGCTGGTAGTCTTGCGGCAATGCACGCCCAGCCACAGGTGCACCCCCATCAGCATCCGCAGCACCGGCAACACCAGACCCCGGGCCAAACACTGCAAAGAATGCAACAACAGCGACGGGGCCAGCCACGGCGACAACAGGACAATAGGCAAATCGAGCAGATTTTCGAGGAGCAGGGCATGCAGGCGGACTGGGGCAGTTTCTTTGGATCCGGAAGGGGCGTATTTCAGGGGCTGTAAGGGACGATTAATTGATACCCATTTCTTTGTCATTAATATTCACCACGTTACAGTTGGAGTGCTTCTGGGGCAAGGGATTTGGGAGATGCGAGCGACGGCGGGATTTTTACAGGTTTTCTGAGGGAGCCATGGGTGGCGTGCCTCGGATTTTTGCCGGATCTTGGATAGAAACGACATTGGAAATGAGAAATGACTCAAGCTAGTAAACGTACACGTCAAATACACCGGTTGCTGACGACTGAAGGCGGCACGAGTTGAAATGTGTACCTGAGCGCTGTTGACGAGCAGGGTGACATTGAACAGATCCAGCCGTGTTTGGTCTCCTTGGAGTTCTTGAAATGCGACCGTTGCGTAGGCTTACCGCCGGACCATGAAACGAACAAACCGTCTAGAAAAGGCAGCCGATGTGTTTTGATTTGTGCAACTCATATCAGTAGCTGGCCAAGGCTTCTTGATCTGAGATGAGGTGGTAGGATGCTGCCTTTGTGAGGCGTGGTATCAGAACCGCTGCGCACATCTTATCTGTCAATAGAATCTTGCGTGTTCAGAAATCTTGATACCTAGATACCAAGTCAATCATGTGCGGTTTTGCTAGATATCGGATAATGTAGTTGTGTTGCTGGTGCGGTGGTGAGTCTTGAGGTTCATATCTGAGTCAGCGGTGTGTTGCGTACAGGTGATCTTCTGGGAACCCCCCATGTAGTAGCTAGCTGCCTCTTGTCGTCCCTCAAGTTTCACACGACCGACCCTCTCAGCTCATCTGGCCCTTACCATGGATTTGAGATACGATCTTGTACCCGACAATGAGTTTGACGCTCTGTAAGTCTACATCGTTTGGCGTTGGCCGTGGCGACGTTGCTGATTCGGCAAACACAGGTGTCTGGATGTGAAACAGGACAATGCTGCTCCCACGATAAGGGAGCAAGAGAAATATCCTGGTACGTTACCATGATCTGCTTGGTACCGGTCTGGCCGACATGATTGCTCGTGGGCGCCAATGACTCAACTCTCGCGCGTGTGAACAGCCAAGCTTCATGCCCACAAGGTCGTCCAAGAACTCGGTGTGGAGGACGGCCTCATCTACCTCCCCGGCGAGCCCACGCGCTCCTACGAGGACTCGGATATGGGCCCTGCGTTCCGCCAGCGCAAGTAGTGAGTTTGACCAGCAAGCCAGGGCCGGCAGGGCACGCGAAGGGACCGTCGACGACTAACCTCGCCGCGCGTCTGCGACTGTAGCTTCTACTACATTACCGGCGTCGACTACCCCGACTGCGCCGTGACGTACGAAATCGCTGCTGACCGCCTGACTCTCTGGATCCCCTACGTCGAGCCGCGCCAGGCCCTCTACTTCGGCTCGCCCCCGGACGCCGCCCGCTGCCTCGAGCTCTACGACGTCGACGACGTCCGCTACACGACCCAGCTCTCCAAGTTCCTCGGCGTCCACCTCACGCCCTCGTCCCCGATCCTCTATATCCTGCACCCGAACCAAGTCCCACGCACGGCCGACCATGACCTGCGCGGCCAGTACCAACTCGACTTCCTCAAGCTGCAGCCGGCCATGAACCGTGCGCGTGTGATCAAGACGGTCCACGAGGTTGCGCGGATCCGTCGCGCCAACGCCATCTCCAGCGCGGCGCACCGTGTTATCGCCGAGTCTATAGTCGGCCTGCGCAACGAGAGAGAAATCGAAGCCATCTTCCAGTCTATATGTACCACCCACGGCGCGCGCGAGCAGGCCTACCCCATCATCGCCGGTGCAGGCGTCAATGCCTCAACGCTGCACTACGGCGCCAACAATCAGCCTCTCGCAGGCAAGCAGCTGGTGGTGGTGGATGCCGGCTGCGAGTGGCTGGGCTACGCGAGCGACATCACCCGTACACTGCCCGTCGGCGGCTTCTTCACCCCCGAGGCCAAGGCCATTTACCGGATAGTCGAGCGCATGCAGGAAAAGGCTTTTGCCGGGGTTCGGCCAGGCGTCCCCTACTTCCATCTTCACCTTGATGCGGCAATGGTCGGCCTCGAAGGTCTGCTCAAGCTGGGCATACTCCGCGGCGACATCCGTGACGTCCACGCAGCCGGCACAGTCGGCGCCTTTTTCCCACACGGCCTCGGGCACCACGTCGGCCTGGAAGTGCACGACGTGAGCGGCGACGAGCGTCTGTTGTATCAAGCAGACAGTTTCAAGGTCGAGGGCGGAAAGAGGGAGATGATTACTCCCACGGCACTGATTTCGCTCAACCGCGAGGCAGAAGCCACTATAGCGTCTGCTCCTCGTAAGAAGCTACAGGTCTTGCAGCCAAACATGATTGTTACCATCGAGCCGGGCATGTAAGTCTTCAACCCCCTCCTTCCACCCGCTGCCACGACACGCAGATATCTAACACGAGCAAACACAGCTATTTCTGCCGTCCGTACATTGAAGGGTACTTCCTCAACAGCCCTTTACACTCCAAGTTCATCGACAAGGATGTATTGGAGCGGTACTACGACGTCGGAGGCGTGCGTATTGAGGATGATCTTCTTGTGACGGAACATGGTTATGAGAACCTCACGTCGGCACCCAAGGGTGCTGGATTACTGGACATTATCAATGGCGGTTTCGAGCGAATCTGAAATGTCATGTCGATACGATGTTTGTACATTATCTCGCTTGCATTTTGGATTTCCAAACAAATCTCTACAACCCCGTATAGGCGATTCACATCCACGCGTAACGGCTGGGTTTGATGTGAGACCGCATGGACCTACATAGCTTTATTGTCGCGGAAATCAGTATATTGTTGTACAAGATGTCAAAGAAACTATCGTATGCACAACCTGAGCACTCATAATTCAACAGGGTCATCAGAGCTCGTCATCCACTCGCCAATTGCGAGCAGGACATGCGTACCTTAGCAACACGCCCACAACGATGTAGCAGCGCCCTCGCAAAAGATGCAAACTGGTAAATCATGAAAAATCTCATACCAAACACCGAAGGGATGACGAAAACCGGCTTATGCCTGCTATATTTTCAAGCATGCCTTTCAGCTCCACCTCCTCTCCTTTACTTGGTTCTTTGTGTAGCCCATTACAAGTATTTTTTGGGAGTCGTGGCTAGTCGTCGCTTGAAGAGGACATAGCCGCCGGCCAGAAGCAACTGTAAGCCGACGAACAAAAGCACCAGCTTTGTGTGACGAGGCATGCCGTCGATGATGGTCTGGGACAATGTGGCGTGGTGGTCGGTGAGGTAGCCCTTTACCGAGCGCTCGTTGGCCTGGATCTTGTTGCTGACCTCGGCCCTCATGCTGCGGAACTCCCTTTCCAGGTCCTTCATCTTCTTCTGGAGCTCCGACACCTGCTGCAGCTGACCCAGATCCTCCTTGACCTCGGTCATGAGCCCCTTGAGAAGCTGCTTGATTTCGTGGTAGCGCTGGTCATCCAATTGGTTGTGCTTGTTCACCATACGATACACCGCGGATAGCTGATGGTTGGTGGTTTGCAACCGGTTGTGCAAGTCCTGGAACTGGGTCTTGGAAGTTTGGAAGATGTCTGCATCCTCGTCGGCAGTGATAAGATCCTCGAAATCCTCGTCCTCGAACATGTTGGACTTCTTGGAAGTATCTTTGGTGTTGTCCTTCGATTTCTTCTTGGGCGGCTCCTGTTCCTTGATAACCTGCTGCTGACTTCCAGCATTGCTGTTGGTGTCGCCTTGAGGCTGCAGGGAGTCTGCCATCACCACCAGCTTGAAGATCTCGAAGGAATCGGGGGTGTCCGGGGTGCCGGCGCTGACACCAAACTCGTATCCGGCAGGAATCTTGATCTTGTCGCTTTCAAAGCAGAGGCGGCCGTCAATCTCAACCTTGAAGGTAGTGTCCGTCTGACGCATCTTGATCTGCGACGGACGGCCAAGGTTCCTGTACGAGTACAGGCAGTGGCCGAAGGCCAGTTCATCGATATTGTGATGCTGCAAGTAGTCGACGGAGCCGTCGTTCAAGAACCCGCGGATCATGCCGCCGGATCCCCCGTGCTGGTCAATCACCAAGGCCAGACCCTCGAACCTGCCCACCGTGTAGATGCTGCTCGCACCAATGGCATGGTGTCCGGCACGGGCAAGCCATATGTTGAGGTTACCGCCTCCTCGTTCGGGGCCGCTTGCTCGGAAGTCGACGTCTGCTATCCACGAGGTGATCTTTAGGGGGTTCTCGGCCCACACGGAGCCTCGCTGGTTGCCCGGGGCCACGGGCGTGAGGATGATCTTGTTGGATAGGATCTCGGGGGGTTGCGGGTTGCCCAAAACAACGAAATGGGGGATTTTGCCATTGCCTTCGGGAGGACTCAACCTAAATTGAAGGACTGCTGGTTAGGTTCGAAAGTGCCAGGGGAGTATTGCAGCAATCGTTGTCATGGAAGGAAACTTACCTCCCCGAGTAGCCAAAGCTCTGTTCGTTGATCAAGTACTGAGCTTGCGAGAGGCTAGCTCCCAGCAGCGTCACGATGGAGGCGCTTAGGCCGCTGGCGATACGCATTGCGACGGCTCTACAAGACTGGCAACAACACGGGTTGGAGTGTCAAAGTCAAGTCGGAATTTGGGACTGGCCAGTCTGTCCACAGCGAGATACAGTATGAGAACTGCAGTGACCTTCCCGTCTGCTCTTCTGTAAGTACCTACTTACCTAGCTGGCAAACCCCAGTGTGGCAGGTGGGTTGAGGACAGTTTGCACTAGATCGGCCTCTACCCCTGCGCACCCTGAAGCAGCCAAGCAAAGAACCCTTTGCTCCAGAAGGAAGGAAATCGGTTCGGATCAGAGGAAAGACAGCACGAGTCTATGTCTCTGCATTTGCTGGCGCCAAACGCTACTGTAATTTGGGCAAACGAAACCAATCCACCGAGATTCAGGAAAAAAAGATACGCGGTACATATAAAAGACCGTCAAGCTCCTGAACCGAGAGACGAAACGGTAAGCATGACGAAACGGGTCAGGCCTGGCCGAGCTGAGTGAAACGAGGCGACCCTGATTGAATGGACACTTCATCAATGGCAATTAACGCGGATAAGATAGGATTTACCTCCACTTTATTTTTTTTTTGTCTGTTCCTTCTTTTTCTTTTTCTTTGTTTTTTTTTTTAGTCCACTCTGGGGAAACTGGATCTACTCTTGAACTGTGCGAAAGGGCGTCTTTCCTATCAAGCCTGTTTTATACAAGACATACAATCTCCTGTGTCTCGATACTTCCCAATTGATCTGATATTGGCATGACTTTATGCGTTTCGAATCATGGATTATGTTTCATCTTGCATCGTATTGAGCCCTGGAAATCAATTGTGAATGGCACCCAATGATGAAACTGCTGGGCTCCTCATCCGGCTAGCGCAAACCATCACTACTGTAATAGGTGTAGCGCAGGGGCTCAAGCTTTCTCTTTTTTTGTCTTGTTCTTCAACCGCCAGCTTGGAACCACATCATTAGTGCCCACATCAATCGTTCGCTGGCGGCACCTATCACGTCTTGCCTACCTTACCTACTTGGTAGTGATGGGCAGATCTCGCGCTGGAACCCGAACGCAAGACGTCAGCAAAGTCATGGTCTAGATTCACCCGGCGTCATGACAGAGACATACCCGACCCTCGCGCAGTGCGCCCTCGTCGCCGCTGCCTTCAAGGTCCTCCTGTTTCCCGCCTAGTACGTCGACGAGCTCGGACGCCCTCTGCTGCGAACATGATCTGACGCAGGGTCTCTAGCAAATCTACCGACTTCGAGGTTCACCGGAACTGGCTCGCCATTACGGACAGTCTGCCGTTATCTGAGTGGTACTTTGAAGACACATCGGAATGGACGCTCGACTACCCGCCCTTCTTTGCCTACTTCGAATGGGTCCTCGCCCAGATCGCCCGACTGGCCGACCCTCTGATGCTGCGACTGTACAACCTTGGGTACGATAGCTGGGAAACCGTGTACTTCCAGCGCACCACCGTCATAATTACCGAGCTACTACTGGTCTATGTGCTCCAGCTGTACATCGACTCGACGCCGTTGTCGTCCAAGCGTGCCGCCCAGGCTGCTGCGCTGTCCATTGTCCTCTCACCTGGTCTGTTCATGATCGATCATATCCATTTCCAGTACAATGGATTCATGTACGGCATCCTGGTTTGGTCATTAGTCTTGGCTCGGCGCAAGTCCACGCTCCTAGGCAGCGGTCTCGTCTTTGCAGCGTTGCTTTGCTTCAAGCATATTCATCTGTATCTAGCCCCGGCGTGGTTCGTCTACCTCTTGCGAACATACTGCCTATCGGCAAAGTCGATTTTCAGAATCAGATTTTTCAACTGCGTCAAGCTCGGCGGAGGTATTGCCGCGGTGTTTGCCGCGGCCTTCGGTCCCTTTGCGGCTATTGGCAAGGACCAGATTCCGCAGATATTCAGCCGTCTATTTCCCTTCTCGCGTGGGTTGTGCCATGCGTACTGGGCGCCCAATGTTTGGGCGCTCTACTCTCTGGCAGATCGCATCCTGATCCACCGTCAGTCTATCCCCTTTCACCTTTTCTGGGACTTCGATGCTAACAGCTCCTCAGTTGCACCAAGATTAGGACTTACAATCAGAGCCGAGGCACTGAAGAGCGTTACTCGCGGCCTTGTTGGCGATTCAACGTTTGCTGTATTGCCGGAAATTAGCCCTAGGATTTGTTTCCTCCTGACTTTGTTCTTCCAAGTTCTTCCACTCATCAAACTCTTTCTGAGCCCCAGCTGGGAGAACTTCGTTGGCGCTGTCACCCTCTGCGGCTACGCCTCCTTCTTGTTTGGCTGGCATGTCCACGAAAAGGCCATACTTCTCGTCATAATCCCCTTTACTCTTATTGCCATCCGAGACCGTCGCCACCTCGGGGCTTTTAGACCACTGGCCGTGGCTGGCCATGTCTCTCTGTTTCCACTGCTGTTCACACCTGCCGAGTTCCCTCTCAAAACGATCTATACGGTCGTCTGGCTGGTGCTCTTCCTCATGGCCTTTGACCGACTGACACCCGCTTCGGACAAACCGAGAATCTTCCTGCTGGACAGGTTCAGCACCCTGTACATTGCCGTGAGCATACCGCTTATCGTCTACAGCTCGCTGTTACATCAAATCATGTTTGGCGACAGCTTTCAATTCCTGCCGCTGATGTTCACGAGCTCATATACGGCTATCGGGGTGATTGGGAGTTGGCTGGGCTACATGGTAGTTTATTTCACGGCATGAGGACGTTGTTGGCGTATGTAGGCCTAATGGACTGGAAGCTGGCGATACCCAAGTTTTTCTTTATTGCGGTCGTTCTCGAAGCAGGATAAAAAATGGTGATGGTGTGATGCTATTCAAGCTGTGGACTCGCAAAGAGTTTTGAGCTTTATACCTGCCACATACCGCAGTTTACTGGTGCATAGCTCCTCATGTATCCAGTTCAAGTGTTGCATGTAGGTCGCGGCGGGGCTGATTCAGCCCGATCATTGGGAGGTGGTGTGGGGCGGGCCCACGTGAAATGCAAGGCTGAAAGGCTTCTGTAAGCCAAATATCGTCGACCTTTAAAAACCATCCGCCCCAGCCAGTATGAATAGCTCATGAACGTTTGGACACATGAGTGGTGAGTAGCCTTTCGAACTCACGTGCACCATGTATTGAATGAATCCTCAGAAGTTTTGGATCAGAAGCGAGTATGTTGCATAGGTTGAGACGGCGCGGTCCGCCGATGGCAGCCGTGCACGATTGGGAGCACACCCGTATCATTTGATATTGCGGTTGAGACGGCAGAGGAAGCATCAATGTGATAGGCATTGCTAACAACCATGATGCTTATCGTGCATTCGCGTTATTTCATGTATTTGTGTGACCTGAGGGTGCGCTGTTGGGCTTCCCAGAGGTCTCCCTCTTACAGGGCCACAGAGGAGGCCAGCCCCCGGAACTGGACCTACTATTCGGCGGCCGCAACCGCATCAGACATACACGGCTATATCTAGGTGAAATAGTGTCGGATTGTACTGCTTCAGAGTTTGACTTGTTCGCCAAATCGAGGCGATCAGAATGAGCCCATAATTATGGGTGAACGCAGCGCTCGTGAAGAGGTGTCGAGGTAGAGAGGGTCCAGCAGGTGGAGGAGTGTCGCGGCGGAGGGGAGGCCGACGAGGGCCTGTGCCGGCCGGGGCGAGAGTAGGGGAGGCTAAAACAGCAGGGTGTGGTCCAGGTACAGTTGACGCTGGGCCCGAGCCTTTGTCCTCAATTCCAACGGGAATGATTCTTGTATCCTGGCCCGTCTCGGGCTGCTGTTGATAAAAATGTTGATGCCTCTGCCCCTCGCGCGTTTGGCGATGCTGCAGTGTGCTCTGGACGCCGTGTCTTCATGCTCCTGCGGCATATGCCCGCGACGGTGCTGCTGAGCCCAGGACGTCCTCGATCGTGTTTACAAGTAGCCTCTACCTCCGTCGCGACGTGCTCCCGGTCCACCCCCAGTTTTTTTCCCCTTCCCCCTTCAAGTTCCTTTTTACCTATGGTTACTTTCCGCGTTGCCTTTACCTTTCCCGTGGGTAATCTAACACGGCCGGTACGTACTACTTTGCTTTCCTGGGCCCCGGCTCACCTGCCTTACGGGTTCCGAGCTGGGGACTTGCCTTGGATCCTTTTCCATTGTACCTGCACTACTTGACCTACCGTACCCACGTAATTCCCCTTCCTACCCGTGCAAGCCGTGGCACTTCTTCCGTCACTCAAGGCGCGTCCACCTTGTTTTTTTTTTCTACCCTTCCATCTTCTAATCCTTCATCTACCACCTCCACCGCCGCCACCTTCAACAACGGCCTTGCTCGATTCATTTCCCTTGAGGAATAGACTGCAGCCTTTGGCATTGCTCTCACTTATACTGGCGCTGCTCACCTGGTCTGTCCGCGCCGTCTACGTCTCCGTGTAAGTCGTTTGCCAGCCTGGGAGCGCCGGCCTCGTAGCCGCGACACATCCACCCCCGCCGCCCTTGGGGATAGTTTGAGGCCACGTCAAGTTTGCCAGGCATCCGATACGCCTTTGTAGATGATTTCTCAGGGTCTCTGAATCCGAGACAATCACTGTTAGTCCAGAAGGATCCAAGGCTCGATCGCTGCTGGCCCGTGGTTTTGGACTGATTTCTTGCCGTCCCCGAGGCCTCGACGGAAATCATGGTAGGGCTCATCACTCTTCAGCTACTTCTCACAGAAAAACTAAACAACTCTGTCAAAGGTTCTCTTCAAGCGGAAGCCGGTGCAGTTCCTGCCCCCACTCATCGTGGATGACGAAGATGTAGAGGTGTGAAGCAGCAGCCCCCTCATCTTCAGAGCGCTTTTTAGACTGACCGCCATTCAGGTCTGGCACATTCCCCAAACCGGTGAAGTATTCGCTTCTTACGAAGAGTATTTGACTCGGTGAGTTGTACCGACAGCTTAGCTCCTTCTGCGTCAACAGCATTACTCACATACACCACAGCATGGACTTTTATAATCAGGTGCGTTGTGCTTGCACCCCGCTAATCAAGTTTTGAACTCGACCGATTGACTCTCTGCAGCGACGCTTCAACGACCAAATTACCGGCCATTCTGGCTTGACCTTTTTTGAGGCTTACAAGAGCGAGGTTTGTTGTGTCCCTGAATCCTCGGCAGCCTTGGCGACTCACAACCCGTCACAGCTCACGGGCGGCCGAGAGGTTGAGGCAACCTTTCCCGAGGCTTTGAAAGGCCCAATTCTTCGGAAAGTCCAGTTCCAAACCATCTCACGTTTGGATAACCTGGTGGATAAGATCTTCGACGAATTCAAGCAAGAGTTTTTCCCGGGAGAAAGGGTCACCGTCACAACCCACGTCGGCGATAGGGTTCACGGCCTGGTGAGAGACAAGATGGCCTTTGGACCTCGCGTATTGCCCGACGGCACCCGATCACTACCGACTACTCGCTATCATGTCACTTTCAAAGACTCCGGCGGCGAGGCTATGGTGACCGATGAGCACATTTGCCGAGAGCGGGGCGTCTTCACCAAAGCCATGCTCAGGTCGTTTATCAAGAAGACTGTTAGCAGAGAAGCGTGGAACGGCGCCCCTTGGCTCGTCAAGCACGAATGCGCTGAGCAGTATCAAATAGACACGCGAATACCGCCGCACCTCCTCCATGACACCAAGATTATGGAGCGGAAGCAATTGCAGGCCCAGAAGCGAGCCAGCTTGCCGCATGATTTCAACGGAATCAATGCAAATCTTCACCAAGGGCCTGTCCGTCTACCCGAGCTCAAGCCGGCGCCCAAGGCTCATAAAGTCAAACCCGGCCAGAATGGCCACGGGACAAAAGGTCCACTTCCTGAACACATCAAGGATGGCGACCACCACCACAACATACTACAAATGCACGATCAGAGACATCAAGTGCGAGAACCCACCCCTCCGCCGCCGCCTCCACCTCCGCCCAAGTACCCGATTGAGGACTTGCAACTGGAACCGCGGTCGGGAATGGTACGCCCCAGCCTGAAGTTCATGTGCAAGGATCCTCCTATGCACGCGGATCCTATCGATCCGTTGTACGAAGACATCGAAATGAACTCTGTCGGCTATTTTCTGGAAACATGGGATACGCTTAATGTCTATTGCGAGATATTCACGCTAGACTCGTTCACATTCGACGACTTTGTGGAAAGTATGTTGGTCACTTCGGAGCACGTTCGGCCTCAATTGCTTGACGAGATCCACTGCTCCGTACTCAAGGTCTTGGTCGATTCCGAATCGGATGGTGGTAGGGTTCGAATCAACTTACCCGAACTGGATGAGGACGGAAGCGACGAAGATGAGGACGACGAGAACGCGAAGAGCGAAGAGCCAGAACCAGAGCCCAAGCCGGTGGGCCGTGCGACTCGTAGCAGCCTGGCAAAACTGGAAGCTGAACGATTGGCCGCCGAAGCTGCGGCGGCAGAGGAGGAGAGCCTGAGAGCAGAACTTGCAACGAAACACCGCGCCGAGGAGCTTATGCAGGACTATGATTGGATCGATCACCTGCGGAAACGCGACTTCGCCAACGGAGCTTGGCTGAGAATCATGGTCGGCTTGTTCTATCAGCTATCAAAAGGTGAACGGCACCAAAAGGTGTGCGAGCATCTGCTGCTGCAATTAGTGCCACCAGACGTCGAACCTACCCAAGAGACGGTGCAACAACAATACGCGATCATGGACGTAAATTCCCGGATACAGGCGTTGCAAATCATTTGCATGCTGACAATGGAGACGAAGGCTGTCCGCGGCTACATGGAGGATTGCGCTGAGACAATGACCAAGTATCGCAAGGATAAAATTGAATGGCAGAGACAGAAGCGACAGGCGTAAGTGGACTTGTGTATTGATGCTCTGTGCCTGGCATACTAACAAGTATTCCAGCATTGAAGAGTTGCGTCCACTTAACGAGCAGCGCAAGATACTCTTGCCCGACAACATGCCTCCCTCCCCAGCACGCAACGAAAACGGGGACTTGAAGCAGGTTGATGGCGATGAGTCTACTATAGACAGGGAGGAAGACGGGGACGAGAGCCTTGCAGATGCTGCGAAACGCAAACGTCGACGTCAATCGGACAAGCAACGGAAACACGAGCAAGAACAAGAGCGCAAGGCAAAGGAGAAAGCGCAGAAAGAAGCGGCTAAACTTCCTCCGGGGCAGAGCAAACAATTTGTCAAGCTTCTCAAGGACATCCAGAAGAAGGAAGACGTGATCAAAAAGTGCGAGGAGGAAATAGCCATCATCGAAAACGACCTACGCGAGGCCGACTGCCCACGGACTCGAGTCATGGGCAAGGACCGGTTCTGGAACCGCTATTATTGGTTTGAAAGGAATGGCATGCCGTATGCCGGATTGCCAGACAGTTCGACAGCTTCGGCCGGGTATGCCAACGGATGCGTCTGGGTGCAAGGGCCCGATGACATCGAACGCGAGGGTTACATTGAGGTGCCCCTGCAATTGCAAACCGAGTACCAGGCCAAATTCGGAATGACAATCCCCGAACGAAAATCCTTGGAGGAAGGGAAGACGAGTCTTTTCACGGCACGACAGTGGGGTTACATATCAGAGCCAGAGCACCTAGACGAGCTCATCAGATGGCTAGATCCACGGGGTTTCAACGAGTCCAAACTTCGTAAGGAGCTGGTGACGTTCCGTGACAAGATGATTACGAATATGGAAAACCGAAAGAAATACATGGGCAGCGCAGGGGAGAAGGATAGAAAGGATGACACGAAGCGGACAAGTCACCGAATCCGAGATAAGACACCGGAATCGCGCAACTACAGATGTCTGCAGTGGGAAAACACGATGGCCTTGGAGAACCTTGGCCACCTCCACAGCGATCCTCCGCCGCCGCCACGGGCTAGGAAACAGACGAAGAAGCGAGAAGCAATTCAAGAAGCTGGACCAGCTCCAGCCATGAAGACGCGACGTCGCTAACATGAGCCATCGCGCTCGGCATAGCATGAACCGGTGGTTAAGGGGCTTGTGGAAAGGAGCATCTGGATTGTCTACTAGCAGGAGTCTTGGTCTACAAACGAATTCCGGACTGGCGTTTGGTCGAGCGGTGTTTTTGATTGGCCAAAGGCTACATAAAAAGTAGATGTGATGTAGTGTGTAAATAGACCATGGACAAGAGGAACCAGAAAATATCGACCCCGGTAACGCGATGTGCCATGCCATTTCGAAGAGGGTGCGTGCAGGAGAAGCCGAGGCTAATGGGGTGAAAGCGCACAGCACACGTCAGGTGACCCGCCGCGTGCGGGTGATGATACCTACCTACGGTGTTCTAGCGCTTAGAGCCTTCATCATAAAGCAAAGAAATATGTCGAGTTAAATCATACTGAGCCCATCTTCACTGCATTCGTATCGGAAAGGAATCGCAAACCTTCCCACGATGTCCAACGAAAACCAAGCTACCGTCAAGCTCTATTGGTACGTACGTCATTGACCCGCCTGTCGTAGGCAGACTGAGAGACCCCTCGGCAGCTGATCAAACCTATCGCGTAGGCTGAACCAGTCGCGAGCCGAGAGCCTGGTATGGCTGCTCGACGAGCTGAAGATCTCGTACGAGGTGGAAACCTTCCGGCGCACCGAGTCGTTCCTGGCGCCGCCGGAGCTCAAGAGGATCCACCCTCTGGGCAAGTCGCCCGTCATCTCGGTCACGGCGCCGGGCCTGTCTGAGCCCGTTGTACTCGCAGAAAGCGGTTTCATGGTACAGTATCTCTGCGACCACTGGGAAGAGGGGAAGAGGCTGGTGCCGCGGCGCTGGAAGGCTGGCATGGAGGGGAGGATTGGCGGGGAAACGGAGGAGTGGCTGCGACATGAGTATCTCTTGCACTATCGCGAGGGGACATTGATGCCCGTAATCACCATGTCACTTGTCATTGGGCGTAAGTTCTACCCCTAAAACCGGGCGCAGTCTGTATGCTTGTGCTCGGATACTTACAATGGACATCGCCCAGGGCTCAAATCGCCAATGGTGCCCTTCTTGGTCCGTCCCATTACCACCAGCGTGGCGAACCGCATATTCGGGGCCTTTGTGCATCCCAACGCGCGCAAGAACCTGGCCATGCTGAACCAGATGCTCGAGACCTCGTCAGGCAGGTACCTCTGCGGCAACTCGCTCACGGCGGCGGATATCCTCGTCGCCTACCCGCTCATCGCCGGCAAGGAGCTGCTGGATACCACCGGGGAGTTTGAGGGCGGGTCGTGGACAATGGAGTTCCCGCTGCTGGGTAAGTACATGGAGAACATGAAGGCTGAGGAGGGATACCGGAAGAGTCAGGAAAAGGTCAAGGAGCTGGACCAACAGTCCAAGGCTTCGCTTTAGGCAGTTAGGAGAATGTACGCTGGCTGCAGCTCGTATAGGCATGAAGAAGCTGCCAATAATGTAACATTATTTATTCATGAAAAATATGAAAAAAGATTTTTTTTTGTTTTTTTTTTTTTTAAAAAAAAAAAAACAAAAACAAAAAAAAAACCTTTGCATTAAAGTAAGCCAATGTCAACACTTGCTTGCGGAGACCTACAGACGAGATGAAAGTTATGGCATCTGGCAATATAGCTGTGGCTGTGCAGTTGTGGCGCAGTCATTGGCGCTCATTGGCTAAGGTTTCAACCTCACCTCAACCTCACCTCACTCAACCAGGATCGATTTTGACATCGCACGGTACCCTCTCCTCAGGTCCTCCCAGCGTACTGCGCGCAACGTCATGTTTGCGCCGAGGACTGTATGCCTCAGGTGTGCCTCTCGAGCCTCGTCCACCGCTGCGCATAATCTCAATCACGGAGCTTGGTTCACTTCCGTAGCCGGTCAGGCAGAAGCAACAGCAAGCCCGCAGCAAGCCCATCGCCGCCAAACCCGCCGGCACTTCACGCCGCGGGGCTCGCAGTCTGGTCCTCTGAAGCCTGCTGAAGAGGCGGCCGTCGCGCTTTTCAACGATGTCGTCGGCGCCAAACACGCCACCACGGCTGTTCCGAGCTCTCATTTGCATCTCTGGGAGGTGACCAGTGCGGTTCAGGCTCTCGTCCACAAAGATATCGGCGCTGTTGAGAAACTAGAATCGTTCAAGACCGATATCCTCCCGCATATTACGGACTCGGCCAGCCACTTACCAAAGCATCTCAATGTGAACGTCAGGAACCTCTTCGCGAGCATCTACCAGGATATGATTGACACAGGACAATTGGCACGGGGTATCGAATTGTGTGAAGCATTCAAAACTCTCGGAATTACCTCTTACAACTACAACAATGGCCTCGTTATGAATATTTGCCATGCTCTCCTGTCGGAGGCTGAGTCGACAGTATCCAGGGCAGATGTTTTCAACGAGCTTCTTGCCATGTGGAAGTACATTTCACAGCTGGGACGCAAATTGAAGCCGGGAGAGAAATCAAAACTCATAGTCCCAGAGGCCCGTGATGTCGTCCATGATATCAAGGCTGGTCGAACAGGCCACACGGTGCGCAAGGACTTGACGACGCGGATTTTCGCAGCAGTTCTCCTTCATTTACCGTTTACCGGGGCTAAACAGCTTATGCCTGGCCTTTTCGCAACCCTCGCTGTCTTGTCAGATGCAAGACTCGCGCCACAGGCTGCAAGGGAAGAGCTTGCACCACTTCTCAACCTGGTCGGTATTGCCCTGGACCGGGTGAGGATGCCGGAGGACTACATCTCGTCCCTATATGCTGCCGATCTTTCCTTCCCCCCGGCAAAGGTGGCTCAAATACAATCATATGTCGCAGACCAATGGCCGCAGGTGCTGGCCATGCTGTCCCCCGAGGTCGAATGGCGGAGCAAGCTGGGACCCGTGGCCACTCCCGAAGGCAATACATCAAAGAAACTCGCCACCTTTCACAGACACCTTCGGTTGGCAAACCGGGTCCGCGACATTGGCGGCATCAGTTCTGTATGGGTCGAATTCAAGTCATACGTACGGAAATCCTCAACGGCAATGCAGCAGCTTCGTGACGACCCGGAACTGCTCGACTACTGGGTGTTCGTATGGTGCGGGGCCCGTCGTCCCAACCGGCTGCATGAGACTCTGGAGATTATGGCTGAGATTGGGGTGCAGCCCTCGGTGAAGACGTACACCAGCATGATGCATGGCTGGAAGAATTGCAAGGACGCCGAAAAGATTGAGGCCTTGTGGAACCAGCTCGTGCACTCAGGGATTCATCTGGATCATATTATCTGGACTGAGCGCATATCCGGGCTTATCGAAGGCGGCAAGCCACAACTAGGCCTTCGAGCTTTGGGGGAGATGATGGAAAACTGGAAGGCGGCGTACCAAAACGATCCCGAAACGACCGTTGCAAGACCCCAGATCGAGGTCATAAATGCCGTCATCAGCGGGATCGTAAAGCTGGATCCCAAGGCCGCGCAAGAAGTACTTGATTGGGCCAGCCGGGAGGGCATCGAGCCGAATATTAGAACATACAACATTCTCTTGCAACAGGTCTTGCGGCGCAGCTCGCCCTTCGAAGTGCAGAGCCTGCTCAAATCGATCAAAGACCATGGCCTGCACCCAGACGCAGCCACCTTTACCATTCTCCTCGAAGAAGTCATTGGGACGATGCAAGACACCTCATCGGCAGAGCTTGTGGCGAGCGTGCTGGACATCTTTGATGATATCAAGGCAGCAGGACTGAAGGCAAACCACGAGACATACGGCAAGATGCTTTACGCCGTGGCGGGGCTTCGCAACTCGGATGCTGCCATTGAGGCCATCCAGTCTCGCATGCGCGCCGACAACTTCTCCGTGACTCCGCAGATGATCACCATCCTCGTCGAGCGCGCCAGCAGCCGCTCCCCGCCCGACATCGCCGCCATAGAGGCGCTCATCCAACAACACAAGCTGACGAGCGTGACCCAGGGCGACCAGACCCTGTGGGAGCGCATCATGAGCGCCTTCGCCTGGGGCGGCAACATCGAGCGCGCCCTGGAGATATTTCGCGAGCTTGAGCAGGCAGGGCGGCCCGTGACGTCCCTGTCCTGCCTCAAGGACTTGCTGCACGCGCTGGTCAAGGCGCAGAAGTGGGAGGACGCGCAGCACGTCGTCGCGTCTGTCGTCCGCTACAAGGAGGCGTCGAGGGAGGATCCGGATTCGCGGTACTGGAAGCATCACTTTTGGTACCTGGCTCGGCAGCATGGCTTGTGGACGCCTAACCGGGCATGATTGGACTCGCCTTTGATGAGCTCGTCACTTGATGGACGGGGTGTGTATAAAATTGTATAGAAATGTTTATGGAAGCACACCAATGTTATGGGCTATACCTACCCTCGTCACCAAATGTACCGCGGCCCGAGCCTTACTCGTCAGCCCCGATACCCTTATATCTAGAAAATTTGTATAGACAGAGCCAGAGTGGTTATTTCTCTCAATACGCCGTACGCCCCTTTTACCCAACCCCATCATGATGAACATGTCAGTTTCGTCATCCTCTTTATCAAGACTCGTCCATGGCATCGTCCCGTTCCTCCGGCCTAGCAGCAGCCCTGGGCTCGCCTGACGTCGCCTCGTCCTCGCGACCCAGCAGGGCCGCCACCTTCTCCAAACCCTCCACGTCCCCCTTGGCCAGTCGATGACCCTCGCCCTGCCACTCGCCGTCGCGCACCTCGCCCTGCCGGCCCAGCTCGAGGCCCCGCGCCGTTTCCAGGTACTTGCGCGACGCGCCCTCCACGTACTCCAGGCGCTCTCGGCGCCACGACTTGCCGACCCTGTCGGGTGTTTGGGCTGTGCTGGCGTCTTCCTCGCCTGGGCCGAGGTCGGGCAGGATGGTTTGGAGGGAGGATGATAGAGCCCGTAGGGCTTGTAGTTGCGAGAGCGTGAACTCGGTTGTGGTGGTGATGGGCTGCTCTGTGCCTGCTTCTTCGAGGCCTCGCCGGTCGCGAAGGAACCCAAATGCGCTGGTGTGTCCATCCGTGCCCGTGGTCCCATCTCCCGGATCCTCCTCCTTCTTGACAGCATCACTATGCGCGCCGACCGCATCACGTAGCTTCCGCAGCAGCGCATCGTTCTGCGCCCGCTCCGCCTCCAGAGCAACATGCAACCGCTGACTGGCATGAAGCCGCCGGCGCAACGCAGTAAGAGACTCGTCGGTCGGCTGATCCACCGCCGCAGCAAAATCCAACCCCTCGTAATGCGCCAGCCGCATGAAAGGCTGATCGGCAGGCGACACAGTCAGGATGTTGCGCATGGTGTAGAGCTCAAACAGGTCAAAGTTCCTGTCTATGCTGGCGTTGAGCAGCGTCTCGAGCTGGTGGGTGCCATTCTCGATCTCGAGCTTGGCGGCCTCCTCGGGGGCGGCGGCGGCGGGCGCGTGCTTGGAGGGCTTAGGGGCTGTGAAGCCGAGGTTCTGGGGCGGGATGGAGAGGAGGAGGCGTTCCACGGAGTCGAGGGCGCGGTCGGCGAGGACGTTGACGGTGTTGATGATGTCGTCGATCAGAGACTGTTCGGCAGACGGGGGTCAGCAGCCACACCAAGCCAGTTCTAGAGAGGAGGAACTTACCACAGGCGGATAGCCAAAGTGTTCGGTCAGCAGCTCGTATTCGGAGCTCCCAGAGGTGGCCATGATGGGAGGAGGGGCAGAGGGGATGGATCGCGACGCGACTCGACGCGTCCTGGTTCGGAGCAGAGGTTCTCGGATCTTTACGATGTGGGCATTAGGAGAATATCGTCATGCCGAGTGCGAACGACATCGACAAGTCGCTGGGTATTCGCAAAGATCACGGCATCAATTGGTGGGATATCGCAGAAAGCGGCATCCAAAAGAGCAGACAGGCTTGCAACCATGGCGGTCCCGCGATTGTGTGGACGTGCACACCTGGAGTTGACGTATCAGCCGCCACGCCAGGACCTGGCAGTCCCACGCCGCAGCGCCTGACGTTGAGCCCCGCCGCATCTACAACGTTAAGCCATCCACCTCCATCTAATCCCACCTCGTCCATCCATGTGTCTTGGCCTATTTCCACAACTCTCGGATATATTTGTCTTTCTTCATTCGTATTCATCATCATAGAACAGTTGCCTGTTCGAAGAAGAAGTCCGGGAGCATCACTGCGATACGTCCACTCTTCGTCAAACATATCCATTTCGTGCTGTTTATCCACGCAATCCAGCTCCTCTTCCTCCTCTAAACGGAATAGGACCAGCAAGCGCCCATGTCCAAGTACAAAGATATGATGAAGAACGGGTGGCACCCGGAAAAGCCGGGTAGCAACCTCAGAGGCCAAGTCGTGAGTCCCCCGGTCCTCCCGCCACGACCCTGTCATGGGCGGCTGGCTAACTCTTGCGGGCTCGTCTCTGTAGTCTGGCATGCTCGGCCGGAACAAGTCGAATGGAAGTGACGGCTCTGACCACGTCGCCCAGCCGCTCTCTTCTCTTCGCGACCCTTCCAGCTTCGCACCGCCTCCGAAGCGCACCGGCTCTGGCCTTGCACCGGCACCTCCAAAGACTGCGCCCGCGCCTCGCAAAGTCGTTACGGCTCCCTCCAAGTATCAAGATCCACGAGCACCTACGGCTGCAGAGCCGGCCCAACAGTACCAACAACCGCAGGATGAAGGTGTCACAGAGCCACCCGCACCCCGGCCGTACCGGACCAACACATCGGGCCTATCCACGGATCACCTACCGCGCCCACCCGGCAGAAGAGACGGCGCGGGCGGCATGTCACCTCCTCCGCCCTCGTACGATTCCGTCGTCGCGGCGCCTGCCAAAGCCTGCCCGCCGCGCTTACCGCCCCGTCTTCCGCCCCGGACCGGCTCAGGTGGTTCGACGCCGGTACAGAGCCCCTCTCCCACAGGCGGCGCCGGCGTCCTGAACCAAGGCGCCATCAACAGGCTCGGCGCGGCCGGCGTGTCTGTTCCAGCGTTGGGCATCGGTGCTTCGCCTGGCCCCGCCACCGAGCCGTCGCCCATGTCCCCGCTTCCTCCGCGCGCTGGAGGGGGAGGAAGCTCGCACGTGGACGAGCTTCAAAACCGCTTTTCCGGACTACGTACAACCGCTCCTACAAACCCTCCGTCTAACCAGGGCACCACATGGGCTCAGAAACAGGCTGCACTCAAGACAGCCTCGAGCTTCCAGAAGGACCCTTCCTCCGTTTCGTTGGCCGATGCGAGATCTGCTGCTTCCACGGCAAACAACTTCCGCCAGCGCCATGGTGACCAGGTTGCCGCCGGGTTGCAAAGTGCAAACAACATCAATCAGAAGTATGGCGTTGCCGATAGATTAGGGGGAGGAGTCAATCAAGGCCAACATCAGAACGTGAGCCCCGTGGATGGTCAAGTCACAGGAGGAGCCTTCCCAGCCAAAAAGAAGCCACCTCCTCCACCTGTCAAGAGAAAGCCCGTTATTCCAGTTGTTTCAAGCCCAACTGCAGAGACGCCGGATGACGGAACGCCCCCTCCAATTCCATTGTCCACGAGGCCGACTTTCTAGGATTATGTCCATGACGGACGATTCGATAATTCATCCTGTATTGGCGCATGGCGGATTTTGGGTTACATTGGATCATCGGTCATTCTTCCGTAGCTTTTCCACATCAAGCGAAACACACAATCAATTGCCTTGGGTGCGCGACGCGACGCGCGAATCCAAATCCATTTCTTCTTTCGTTGCTACGTGTTGTCGTCAAGCGCTAGAAACGCAAAAGTGCTTTTCCGTCGTCTCCTGTTCCTCAAACCCAAATTGTGCCTTTGCAGCATGGGATATTCATTACCATAACTTAGACCTTCATCTCCTTGAGGCCGTGCTTCCAGACAACGATGTAAGGGGTGACACCGTCATCGCGGTAGTTGAGTAGGGCGACCCTGATTTCAACGATTAGTTTGCGCCAGTATGGGTTTTCGAGGTAGCGTATGGTTCTTACATTCCGTCGGGGTTCATGGACTCGCCAGTGTAGAACTCAAAGTCCTTGAAGTTAGGCAGGAGCTTCTCCTTGACGTAGGCCTGAGCGCCCTTCTCGAAGGCGGTGATCTCCTCAGCAGGGGCATTGCGCTCCTGAAGAGCAGCCTTAACAGCCTTCATGTAGCCTAGAAAAAGGTCAGAAACGTCATTAATCACATCTACGAGTCAATGCGAACCCTTGAGGTAAGTCAGGTAGCCCTTCTTGTCGAAAGAGGTCGACTGGAGACGGAAAGAGTGAACAATGTTGTTGACCTTGACGGCGGTGTCCTCGAGGGCCTCATCAGCCTCCTCGGCGGACGCGTTGGCACCGATATCTATCATGATGTTAATGCACGCACGACTCGGGCACGGCTAAAGGGGCAAAAGAAATGTGTGCCAACGGACCAATCTCGACACCACCCTCGGTGATCATGGCGCAGTCGGCCTCGTAGACAATGTCGTCAACCAACTTGAGGTCGTACGAGTCCGAGATGATCTCGTCATCGGTGATAATGTCCTGTGAAATTGATTTCCGTTAGCATAACCCAGCAAAATATCGTGAGAAGATGGCGCAGAAAAGACAGCGCAACACAGAGGCGGGGCAGCCGAAGTGACCCTGGAGGGGTAACAGCATCGCTCGCGCCAGAGGCCGCAGGCTAGAAGTCGAGGAAAGTCGGCTCATACCTTGAAGATAATCATGATGGCGGTCTGGGTCGAAGACGGGGACGGAAGATGAGACACACAAAGGAAGGAAGTGGTTGAAGGTGATGGATTTTTTTTTCTCCTCAAGGCGTGAAGCTGGAGGGGACACTGGCTCCTGGAAATAAAATTCCAAGGTGGGAGGGGAGTGGCGGGCGTGGTGGGGTTCAAGGGACTAGTCCAAGTCTGGCTAGACACCTCTTCGAAAGCTGGAAGCCCACCAGTAAATGCCTTGTGTCGGGCACATGCATGAGATATGCTTTAATCGAGGCCCACAAGTTGGCCATGCACGCTTTGTCTCGGCCTGCCGTGATCTGTGGGAAGAATACAATGTCCAATTGCGGGATTCAAGGGTTTAGGAAGTCGGTTACGAGACAATCATTCTCTTCTTCTTCCGTTTGGGAGAGCCGCGAAGCCTTGCAAATGGCTCGGACGAGTCCATGCCCGCGAAGCACTTATAGTTTGATGGGTGAAGCATCACATCTCTCTTTACTTCAACAGAATATCATGTGGTATGCTCAGGAAAATAGGTATTTCAAGGACACTGTCATGATTCAAAGTCCAGCCTTAATGCCGAAAGAAAACATGCCATGTTTGTTCATTCACACCACCTAACAGCGCCATCATCTCTCACGACGTACTGGCAGTGTGGCCTGATAAGTACTCGTAGCACCAACCTCGGACGACCCGCTGCCCGAGATTGATAAAAAAGAAAAGATACAAACAAAAGGGTGGGGCCTCAAATGACCGCGATCAGAGCGGAAATGGGATTTCCTCCATGCTCTTGCCATATGAGGAATAGTGGCCAGCGATGCGCCCGACCAACCGTGCCCAAGACGGCTAAGCCCCTCAACAGCATTGATTTGGCCCAGGTCAAAGCCGTCTTGTTACGGACAATGGACGACGCCACAGATACATCGGGAGCTTTGCCTTGGCGCAAGCGTTCCCTGTCACACATTCTCCTTCTCTTTGCCTCCTTGACCCTCATTTGTACTCGCCTCTGCCCATCTCCATCTGACTCTCGCCGACCTTTACACTCCTTTATTACAGTAGATGAGGAGGCTATTACAACATCGATCCCTTGGAGTCCCCCTTGGTAGCCGCTTTCCCTCTCCGACTGCATCTTCTTTGCTCGCATCGCCCCCTTGAATCGTTCGCGGACCCGCGTCATCCGGCTTCCGAGAATCACTCTACGCGACACCACCACGTCCGAACATCTGGCGCGCGAGATTGTCGCCGATTCGAGTCGAAGCATCGTCGGCGACATGGCCACCAACATCTCGGCCGCCTCGGCTGCGGATGTCGCCATGGCGAACCAAACCCTCTTCGATACCGCGCTTCCGCCACTGCCGACGTATTCGTTGACACCTCAAGGCGACCTCCTCCCCTTCATCACCGACATGTACCTGTCTCTCGCCCTCCCCGTTGTCGTTTACTGGATCGTATCCATGTTCTTCCACGTCATCGACGTATACGACTTCTTCCCTCAGTATCGCTTACACACGCCCGAGGAGATTTCCCGGAGGAACCGCGTCACGCGCTACGAGGTTGCCCGCGATGTCATCATACAACAGGCTCTTCAAGTCTTCACCGGTGCTCTTCTTGCTATGACGGAGCCCCAGGAAATGGTTGGCAAGGCAGACTATGACGTTGCCGTTTGGGCTACCCGAATTCGCCTTGCTCAGCGTGCTCTTCCTGGCTTGCTCGGCTTCGTCGGACTCAACGCCACAGCAATCTCCAAGAACATTGCTGCTTCGCACCCTCTGATTGCTGGTGCGCTTGCTGGGGGTTACTATCCATTCCTCTCAACGGAAGCATCTGAGCCGACTTTTGCTTCCTGGGAGCTATACGTGGCCAAACTCATCTACTACCTTTTGATTCCCGCTCTGCAGTTCTACGGTGCTCTGTTCTTCCTCGATACTTGGCAATACTTTCTGCATCGGCTCATGCACACCAATCGATGGATGTATGGTGAGTTGTCCCATTCCACCAGTGGCTACCGCATAGCGAGTCTAATGGCTAACTTTGCTGTTCTTCAGCTACTTTCCACTCCAGGCACCACCGACTCTACGTCCCATACGCATATGGGGCCCTATACAACCACCCTTTCGAGGGTTTCCTGCTCGACACCCTCGGCGCCAGCATAGCCTTCAAATTGACAGGCATGACTGTTCGCCAGGGCACCCTGTTCTTTTCTTTCTCGTGTATCAAGACGGTTGATGATCACTGTGGCTACGCTTTCCCATGGGATCCTCTTCAGCTCATCACCAACAATAACGCCGCATACCATGACATCCACCACCAGACGTGGGGCATCAAGACCAACTTTTCTCAACCTTTCTTTACCTTTTGGGATACGTTGTTGGGTACCATGTACAAGGGATCCCGAGCCGACCGTATTGCTGACAGAGACCGGGTTCAGAAAGGGAAATAAGGAAAATGACACAACGTTTCGATTTTCCTCAACCCTCTTTTAATGCTCTACCATCCCAGCCGCCATACGCGACGTCATCGTCATCATGATTCCTTCTGAAGAAGGGCTCGAAACACATCGGTTCGCCACTTAACGCGTTCCGTATACACACGCCTACAGTCGCTCCAGTCGAGAAATGCATCTTCAAGACCACTTTCTTTGTGTATATTTTCCTAATAAGAACTCATGCCACTGGGTTATAGTGCCTATTTCGGAGTTCTGCATTGGTTGGGTAAACGCGTTCCCCTTTCGTCCATTCTCGGATCGTCAAGGCACTGTTTTGTATTAACAGGTTGTACCTACTATGAAGAGCGTTTTCCAACCCATCGATTGGGATATGGGCTGTAAGAATGAGCGAGCGGATACGCCGTAGTGGTCCGCGCTCGTTTGCCAGCCAGATTGGATGTATGGATTATGGCCAGCTCGCTATCGGTAGATACTAGTAATATGATGTGGATTAATCGGCACGTTTATCTTGCCCGGTGTACGTATATTTCAGAGTAACAACAATACTCTTCAGGCGAACGAGATCAGATATGAATACTGACCAAGTCTAACTGCCTTTGGTCTCGTCATGGTTTGTAAGTCTGACTTTCAAGATGTCGCCAGGAGACAAGTCATTCACAGCAACGTCATCAGCTGATATGCTGCGGTGAGGGTGAAGTATATCGGAATAAGACGGCATGCCAACCAGGAGCCCCAAAACAATCTACCCTAGAGCTTGAACCCAAATTACCTAAGTAGACTGTCCGTCACGATGCTTTGTGGCGAATGTTGCTTCCAATTTAAGGGAAGACAACGCAACCTGAGTAGTATGAGGTGGCCATGACTTTCTTCATTTGAACCATTTGTTTGTTGACGACGTTGTGTTGCTAGTTAGATGAGGTGTTCCTACTACTCTATTGTAGACTTATGGGTGCCCCCAATGGTCCAAAAGATCCCAAAGATGAAAGGAAATGCCACCGTTCTGACCCCTGTGATACACGCTGTAAGCCAGGGTATCCTTCCTTTTCGGGAAACCCGGATCGTTCATAGGAATTTCAACAAATTTGGCCCGGCAGAGCTAAAACCTCGACCGGGATGTACCGGCCCAAGGGGGGCGGCAGTGGTAACATGGACTTGAAACCAACCAGACAAGCTCTAACCTTATGCCCTGACGCCCGTTGCTGATCAAGATGAGAATGTGCCCTTGTATGTCACCAAAAAAATCCTCGTCCCTAAACAACAGTGCGTGTTAGTGTCCACTAGGAAGTCATGCCTTCCTACCCGAGCTTGAACGCGGCCTGAGGTATACGAACCCCGTAGACAATATCGAACGTCGAATTGGTCAAGGTCGAGTAGCCCACGAATACTCCTAACGAGCGACATGGTGCACCCACTCCCATGACATATGTTCCGAATTGTTAATCCTCATGATTCGATGACGCCGAATATCGATGAAGGCGGCTTGGTTCACCTACTCATTCGTCATCCTGATGCCATATTCCCCTTCCGATCGCCGAAAGATGATAGTTTTTCTTCCGAGAGGCACATGGTTTTGGCTTGAAGAAAACGGCGGCACAAGGCTTCAGGATTGGTCGATAGCGACGCCTCGCGGCTGACAAGCGACTGTCTCGAGACGTCAGCGCAGTAATCGCCGTTGGACTATTCCGCAAGCGGCGCATTTGCGCACAAGTTCGTCAGCGGTCCTGCTAGAAGAGGTCTCTTTAGCTGTTGCTGTGCAGTACGTCACTACTATCATCCTAACCTAGTAGTATGCCATGCGTGAACAAATTGGAAATCCAAGATTCATTCCCATCAGGCATTCCATTACGTGTATGATTCACCAAAAGGTTGAATAATGTACAGATTGTGAATGTGTACTCGAATCCCATCCAGCAATGAGTTATAGTACAGCCTCATGAATCATGTTGTTGTACACTACCCATGCACAAGAAGGGAATTGCCTGGAATGAACAAGGCTGAGACTTCCTACTATGTAGCGGGGGAAAACCTCCCGGCTTGGATACGGTTGACAAGGCCACAACGTGCCGTTGTCGGGACAACACAGGGTTAGTAGGCACCAGTGCCCGAACGATCGGCGCGGCATCTGCTGTACCTGACTCTGCCCTGTACCAAAAGAAGAATGTAAGCCGCGATCACCGGTTGAAGCAATATATTGCAAGTTGGTCTGATTCCATCAACTCGATTCTCAGCCAGTGTGCCTGGTTCTTGCTCGGGTTCGGCGACTGGCCAAGTGCATGAAGATCAGCTTGGTGAGACAGTGCTACCCGTCTGGCCCTGGCCAATAGCAGGGGCAAGCGGCGATTGACGGCTGTGGAATGTGCGTCGCTGTTTGACTTGGTGCTAGCGGCCGCTGGGGGGGACCCTGATCATCGTTCCGGATAAAGATTGCACGGGTATTGACCCATCCAATCTCCTGTGCCCAAGGCCGTGCAACATCGGAAAAGCTAAAACAGTGGCTTTTCGTTTTTCTTTTTCTTTTCTGTACGATGCAAGCAGCCCAAAGGGCTGACGGTTTAGGTCCGTGGTTGTAAGCCATATGATACCGTCCGAGCAAGCGCGGTTCGAGGCCGGCACGCAGTCGTTCTATTGAGTCGATGGTGGGTTTAGCCTCATCAGCCTTAGAAAAGAAAGAAATAAGTCGAGGCCGACTCGCTTTGAGTAGTCCGTTATTAAGCCAATGGCCTGCCTTACCGTTTCCGGGGATTTGAGGAGCTGCGATGGCTCCACAGTCCATATTCCACCGTCCACGTGGGCCTTAGCCCGGGCCTAAACTGGGGGGCGCACTTTCCATCCGCTGCCTTCCGCCTGTGCAACGTGCACTTGCACTTCCACAGCGGTTCCTGCCGAGGAAGTTGGAGCGACCGTCGAAGAAGCGAGGGAAAAAGGGGAGGAAGAAAGGAAGGAAGGAAGGCAGCGTCAGATGAAATACAGATCAGGTCTGACCCCGTGCAGCTTTAAGTAGGTACCAAGCAGTTAGTGGCTGCTCCAAACTGCTCATGACGGCCCAGTTGCATCATCAGCCACCCTTTCCTTCCCAAAAGCTGCTTGCATACTACCTTTGTGAATAGAACACTGATCTCTTTCACTCATGAGCATCCATAATCACACCTTTACCTCCAATCATTTCTCCAGCTCTCCAAACGTGTTATTACAGGCAGTGACTGCCTTTATAGATCACACTTTTTGAACAACATTTTAATATCCCGCCTTGCCTAGCCAAGATCACTAGGTTCTGAAGCAGCAGCGGCCTCGCGACACTATGCGAAATGAGCGAGGAGCCTGCTAGCCCCATCGTCGTCTGGCCCCTTACCGTGATCTGACCTCTCTGCCAATTGCGCTCGTGGGTTTCATCAGTTTTCCAGAAATCTCCCTTTCCCTTCCCTTTCTTCCAACTCTACTTTTGCTTCCTCTTTCTCTCCATCTCCGCTACCCGATCAACATCGATCGTGACTCGCGGCGGCTCGGAGAGACCTTTCGACGGCAAGAACAGGACCGCACGTATCCTGCCGACTCGTCCGACGGATTGCGCGCAGCTAAAAGGTACACGAGCGTTGGTAGGTGAGATTCACATTCAAGCTGATTCTCACTGTATGTTCTATATTTATTGCTTATCAGTCAATGCAGGGACTGCAAGCCTGGCTTTTGCCCCTTCCTACATGCTTGTTACGCCCATTCTGGAGACCAACAAGCTCCCTAAACCAAGACCCCTGCGTGTTCACACTGCTCATAAGCGCTGCGACCTCACGGCGTTGCCAGCGCCTAGGGCGTGCTGTACCTGAAGGCCCCATAGCGGCGCTTCCGTGTCCAGAGACTTGCGCCTCACTGGACGCCATTTCACGCCCAACCAATCTGCCTGTCCGAACAGGTGCCAATCGCTTCATTGTCCGGCTTCATGCAGCTCTTGTAACGAGACCAGCCGTCGCGCAACCACAGTCCTGGGATCGTCGCAATCTATTCCGGGAGTTTCAGGTCCCTTTTGTGCTCCGGGCGACCCGAGTTGGCCTTGATAATCGACACTTCCACCGTCACTTTTTAGACTACATATTTACCGGTCGACCCCCCCTCCCCCAACCAGCTGCTTCATCATGGACTTTTCTACAATGACTCTCTTTACCTTTCTTCTGTAAGTCCAGCTTTCATCTTCTCGATGGTTCTCTGCATGCACCTTTGTACTCCCTCCATCCCGTCCTGAGCAGGATTCTCCCACTTCATTCTGTGTTCATGGTGCTTCGCGTTCACCGTTCCCAAATCTCTGTCGAAAGGCTGCACTAGTCGACCACTTGCGAACCCCTGACATTTGCACGTCGATCGAGCATCGCCAACTCAGCTCTTGTGGTTTGCTTTCTTATTCCCTATTGCCCAAGTAAAGCCATTGCAAGATTGGCCCTGAACTTGCGCCTTCTCTGTCAGCAATTCATTCTCTGCCAATTTTTCCCAACCCCTGCTCTTACATGGCATGCCATGCATGGCTTGGGCTAAGATTCGCGCATCTCACCCTGGTAGCCCTATCTCCCATTGTCTTGGTACCCCGTGTTCTCATCACTGCCAATTTACCGTCAATGTTCAATCCACGTCGCTTGCCCCTGCGCAAAGTCCAGCCCGCCGCAAGTGCCACTGGCTGGGATGAGGACCCAGCTAGTTGCCCGGCGAGGCTTATGCCGTCCCAATGTCACCATGTTGTCTGTATCTGATACCTTGTCTCCTCGCTTGTTAGGATGGCGTTGAGCTGAGCTGACTGCTGACATCCACCCAGTCAGACGGAACCTGGTGTTCAGTCCGTCCATCTTCTTGGGTCGTGGGACAATTTTTCCAACCATTACACCATGGAGCGTGATATCCGCCGGGGCCGGGATCAATGGAAGGGATGCTATTCCTTCAAGGATGTGGCCTGTCACGACCACGCTGTCGGATCCTATCACAGAAGTGGCGGCCTGGCCATGGGACATACATATTACTACTACGTAAGTCCCTTTCGTTGAAGCTGTCCAGCCTAAAGCCTTTCAGCTGTGGTCTCTGTCCTCGTCCTTGCCGTTTGCTCTTTCTAACAATGATACTCCAGTTCGAGGTCGATGGATCGATTGAGACGTACGATCCCTCAGTCCCTTCGACCACGGCCTGCCCCTACCTTCCGGGTCAGACTGTCAACACGCTCACCATTCCTACCGAGAAAATTCTTCGGTATCGAAGTGCCTCTATGAACTCTATGCGCCAAGAAAGCTTCAAGACAATGGATCCCGAATCCAAATTCATCACACCACGACCCCCCCCAAGAACTCCTTTAGACATTCCAATTCTACGATTAGCCTCTCCCCCGGCACGTCTACGCCACACGGCCTCCAGTCGCTCTCTATCCCCGGCTCCTGTTTGGAAGCGCATTTTCAGTCGCAAAGCCTCGAATCGCGACTTGACCAGTGCACGATCCCCGGAACAGGATGAGTGCCAGCAGGAGGCTACTCAACCTCGAGTTGAGGAGCATCGAAGCGTAACTCCTCCATCTGAGAGCTCTCGGGCGAGAGACTTGTCGCCCGACACTCTGCGTCGCTTTCTTCAATCTGAGGACCTGCCGAGTCAGCTAGGACATATGTCAATGAACCATCCAGCTATAGAGACATTCCAAGACAATGAGTCGGGCGCGATTGAAGACACAGTCGATGACAATGACGACGACGACAACTTTGCGACATCTGCCATTTGCGAACATCAACCATACCCAACCTGCCTATCGCCGCCACCTTTCAGACGATCGGGCTCGACGGGCGCGAGTCCTTTCATTAATGACAATTCCAGTTCTCAGACTCTTATTGCAACACGAACATCGAGCAGGCGTCAGCCCAGGGATCAATCTTATGTCGAAGTCCCTGTGACATTACCACTACCAAAACTGTCGACGACACATCTTCGTCCTTCAAGTAATAAATCGGCTCCAACGAGCGCTTCAACAACTCCACTTTCCCCTGATACTCCTTCGGAGGAGCTGCTGTCCTTCTACGACTCAAACGACGATGACGATATCATCTCCAGTCATGGCGACGACGCTTACTTGCCTGAGCGTGCTGCCAAGTCACCCGCAAGGCCACGCGCTATAGAGGGCTATAGCCTCCCCCGTCATTGTGATGAGAAGATGCTGGATCCCCATTCGGCCCTGAGCAACCTTCCCGCTTCCCCTATGCTCGAGAGACACGGTACAAACATGCCCTCGGACACTTCGAGACTTCTCATGACGCCTATAAACGCGGGTCTCGATGATTTTGCTAGTGAGCTTAGATGGGTGGCTGAGGCCATCAGAGAGCGGCATCACTAGACTATGCCAACCATGATCTGGTTCGATGACAAGCCAATCATGTTGGCACTGCACCCTGACTCGACTTGTCACTGAGTATAAAATCTAATCGGCGCATTGGAAGGACATTCGGTGCTCCTAACGAACATATGCGCAACCACTCTATATTTCATAATCATATCCAAGGCGTATATACGGTATTGGAGAAATGGTCAAGGGCTGGACTCTGAACATTTTATCCTGGTGGCAGTGCAAGCAATATTTTGGCACTTAAACGACAGCGTTTTCTTGGTTGGAGACTTGTACTAGATCTACGCTTCACGGCATATAAAGAAATACACGGCTGGGGTTTGGGATGATGTATGTACAATAATACATGGGCTGCTAGTGGGTAAAGAACCACGGGCTAGGCATTTTAACAACTCTTTTTTGATATCAACTCGTCTGTCATCAGTGTTACAGCCTCTTGTTGAACACGCATCGTAACTTGTGGCCAGGTTGAAATGTCGTTGCTTTTTACGACGGGGTCTTGCTATAACGTTCTAGATCCTCTGCAACGACAACCCTTTGGACAAGTTCAAAGTTGAAATTGATTTTTAAATTGGGTATCTAGGGGCGCTTACGGCAAAAAGTTTACAAGAAGATGACCGCCAGATTCCATCAGGTTGCCACACTTGCGGTCGTAGGTGGCTGGGCCGCCGCGCTTGTAGTCTGCCCAGCCTCTGCTGGCGGGACGACGGTACCAGCCTCCCTTGACTGCTGTGCGGCTCCAGTAGACGCAGCAGCAGCAGGTGGTGGTGCAGAGTTCAGCTCCTCAGGGACAGGGTTCTTAACTGCGACATGCGGCTCCAGCTCAGCCCGCGCCTTCTTGGCATCTGGATTCAGGAAGCGCTCGGGGACGCCGCGAGCGGCCGCGGCACCCGTGCCGGCCCAGGCGCCGAGGACGCTGCTCCACTTGTACTGGCCCTGGCTGAGGCGTTGGATCTGGCGGTACGCGTACGCGTTGTAGTATGGGAGGCCGGTCTTGGGGTCGCGGTACTTGGCTGGGTGGTTGGTGATGACGCACAGCGGCGCGGGCGCTGGTTCTATTGGGAAGATGAGTTGTCAGCATGAGGGTTTTGTCTGCGCTAGCAGAAGCTGGAAACGCAAGGGAAGAATACGGGTGGGCATGTACGTACTGGGTAGTTTGTTCATCTTGCGGCCGAACAAGATCTGCGTCTGGATCGTCTTGTCTTTGATAGCGTTTTCGTCGAAATTCTGGTAGATGATGGCGTTTTGGGTGATTGCATGGGATCGCGAAGGTGGGTTAGGATCAATGGCTTCTTCAGATTGAGGCGCATCGTCTGGTTTGGCCAACTCCTCGACTTGTTCAGGTGGCGGTTTGCCCAACGCAGTGTTTCCCTGAGCAGGCGCTGGTTTCGCAGCCGGCGCCGTCGCTTCACGAGGAGGTGCCACTGAGGAGTGCTCCATATTTGGCGGGGCTAGAACATTGAATTTGGGAGGAGCGTAGTTGGCAGGCCGATCGGCACCTGGTGGCGGTGCGAGCATAGGGGCTGCAAGGACGCCGGAGGAGTTGGGCTCCATCGGTCGAGAGATGACCGGCGGTGCCATCAAAGGGCTCTGGCCCGAGCCGAGCGGTGAAGGTGCCGGCGCAGCGAGCCCGGTAAGCGGCGGCGGTGGTTGCTGCGGCTTGGGCATTGCCAGGCCTGAGACCTCCTTCGGAGCCGGCGTGGCGAGAGGTGGTGGTGCTAGTGAAGGGCTAGATGAACGATTCGCGGGATTTGGAATTGTCTCCAAGTCTGCGGGTGCCAAAGCAAGTGTATGCGTGGTGTATTGCGTAGATGTAGGGCTGCCGGCCGCTGTAGGCTGGTCTGTAGGCAAGGGAGTATCGTGTGGCTTCACCTGAGCGCCGTCGAGTGTTTCGCGAGCCTGCTCTGTAGTGTTCTCGTTGGCGGCAACACTCTGAGAATCAGCATCGGGCTTTATCTTGGCCCCGTCCTTGTCCTTGTCCTTGTCAAGCTTCTCTCGCTTGCGCTTCTTGGGCTGCTCCTCAATCGCAATATGCCTGCCCACCAGCTTGAGCTTATCATCGACCCAGTTCCCAATGCCGCTCCAAAACGTCAGGACCGGGCCGTTGAGGGTCCTCCGATGTAGAGCGGCTAGCTTTGCTCTCCTCTCCTCCTCGCGCTGCTTCTCCGCCTCCTCCCACCGGTTTAGGCTCTTGCTGTTGCGCTTCTCCACGGTGGCGGCCTCGCGGAGACGCTCCTCCTGCGTCATGGGCGGCTTCTTGAGGGCTTCGAGCCTGGCGGCCTTGCTCTGCATCTGCGCCAGCTGCTTCAGCCGCTTGGCCTCGCGTTCCACCATCTGCTGGTGCAGGGACTCCTTGGACAGGCGGGTGGTCTGACGCGAGGAGGCGCGCGTGGGTAGGTCGGCCGGAGATGGCAGCCATGAGGCTCGCTCCGACTTCTTTTTAGGCCTCGGAGCAGGGGCGGCGGGCGTGGTAGGATCGATGCGGACCTTCTTGCGAAACTTGGCTGGGATGGCGTCCTGGGCCTTTCGCTTGCGCTGGGCGGCGCGGCGGTCCTTGGCCTGCTTCTCCAGTTCCTTCTCGCCTTCGAGATCGTCGGCGGCATTGTTGTCGTCCTCTTCGTCCGAGGAAGAGTCCATGTGCATGTCGGAACCATCGGCGTCGAGGTCGGAGAAGCCCTGGTCGTTCTCGTCCTCGGCAAAGAGCAGCTCGAGGTCGGAGTCGGGGTCCTCGTTGGCGAGCATCGACTTCATGCGGTTTCCGGCCGTCGACCGCTTCTGGCGGGTAGTGGCGAGCCATTCCGTCGGCGCTGTGGCAGCTGCGGCGGCGTCGCTGGCCGGGCTGTCGCTGTCGCTGTCGCTGTCGCTGGACAGGTGGGATGAGCGGGACTCGTCCCGTTCCGAGGGCTTGGATTCGGAATCCATCGTGGGATGTTTTCTGGCGGGGGCTAATCTGGAAAGTCTACACGCATCTCGGCAGATAGAGGAGAAGGCGTGGAGATGCTTGGTTGTGGCTGTGGTTGATTTCAGCGATGAAGCAGAAGCACGGCTAAGAGGTGTCGATGGGAGGGATCGCGTTTTCCCCTGGTACACTTTTTTGGACCACGTACTAGGGGAAGGCGCTAAGTGGATCGAGGGGCACCGGATCCGTCACTTCGTCATTCTCAATCCAGACAGTTGACCAAGTAAGGCAAGAGAGGGGCTGAAGTAGACGTCAAGGCCCTCACGCTCAGGCATTGACAGACAATTGGGATACAATTTTATATGGATGGGTAGGCCGCAGGATGCAACATGTTGCGTTGCCTGAGACCAGCACAGACTAAACAGCCGACGCCCACCAACTCCTCGAAACCACCCAAATTGATCGAAATGGTCGACTGACTGTAGTTGGTTGACCGTATCTTTTCGATAGTCTATCACTATGCCCATCTCGAGCACATTCTGCAGCTAACCTAGGGATGCGACGCAACAGGGACCTTTCAAAGACAATTTCTAAAACTTAAAGCAGTACAGTATGTATGCAGCATATCCTAATGCACGACACCCAGCGCCCCGAGACAACCATGCTTCAAAAACACTCGTCGCAAATGTGGCTTGGATCTTCGGCGAAGCCGTCAGTCCAAGTAAAGTCTCGCAAGTAATATCAGACCGCCCATGCGAATTCGTATCGTTACAAAGTATACGACTAGCCATATACTTGGCTCTTCGAGGCCCATCAACGCCTCGACGAAGACGAAGGCGACAATAAAGAGCAGGGCAGGCCGATAGTCCTACATCTCATCGGGGGAGAATCCACCTCTGTCGTCGGCCCATTCCATGCAAACGCCAAGCCAGTTTCGGTAGAGGCACGCGTTGCCCTTGGATACCTTGTCTTCTCCCTGCGACTGGCTCTGCTCAGGCACCAGGGTGGGGGCCGAGGTAATATCTGGTGTGGCGGCAACACCCGTCGATGCGCTCGTCGAAGTCATCTCGTCCTTGCATCCCCAGAACCTACCCGGCGTCTTGCACGTCGTTGTCGTAGACGTTGGCGTGACTGGCAGTGTTGACGTCATGGTGGTCATGATGGTCGTCTCATCCTTGCATCCGAACCAGCCAGGAGTCTTGCAAGTTGACGTTGTCGATGTGATTGTGGTCGTCGTTGATGGGCCCGTCGTCGTTGTCGTCGTATCCAGGCAGCCCCACCAGCCTGGCGTCTCGCACGTCGAAGTCCTGGTCCGTGTGCGAGTTGTTGTAGACGAGGATGAAGTCGTCGTGGATTCCGTTCCGTTGCTTTCGTACATTTTCCACTGAGCGCAATCGCGGCATTCGGGCGTGTACTTGCACTCCGGCACAGTGTCATACGCTAAGAGCACGTCCTTGATCACAGACCGGATCTTGTGCGTCCCTATGCCTACTCGCCATCCTTTGTCGGCCACAACGTCGTACACACACTCGCGACCTGCGTGGCAGGAAGTTTCCAAAGCATACCCTCCTAGAGAGCATGCTGCCGTAGCTCCATTGCAGGTACCGACGTAGATGGGGTCGGCCGTGTGGCCGAAATGGACGACCCCCGTGTTCTTCCGGGTTTGCGGAGCTGCAACGTCGGCACCGGGCGGCACAGGAAGCCCAAGGCGGTAGGCCGCAAGAGCTTCAGGCACAGCCTCGAAGGTGACGGCTGGCAGCCCATAAGTCAGTGCCAGAAAAGAGGACACGGCGCCTCCGAGAGAATGGCCGGCGAGCCACACCGTGGCGCCTGGATACAACTCGGTGACGTTCGAGTACAATTCTCGCGCGGCTGTGTAATAGTGGTTTTCATCCCGCAAGGTGTGTGTGACGCACGTGTTGTTGCAGGTATAGGTACCAGTCGCGCAGTCGCAGACTTGATGCCAGGTCCATGGCCCCTGCTGAGCGCAGCAGCAGCTGAAGAAGAGGTTGTCGTTGAGCTTATCACGAGTCGTCGTACCATCTCCGTCAAAAACAGCCGGCGATGTTCCCTTGAGACCAATCACGATGGTAGAGTTGGTATCATCCGACCATATATGACCCCGCAACCCGTCGCTCTCCCAGCCGAAGTCGGCAGTCCGGTTGTATGGGCCTCCAACCTCTTCCCAGTCCGGTCCGTCGTGATCTTCCACGTAAGAGTCGGCCGCCATGTAAGCCATGCTTACTACGGTGACCTTGTCGGTGATGTCGGGGCCTAAAACCTCGTCCTCCACCCAAGCCGCTGCGTCAAGAACGGCAGAGAAGCCCTGCCGTCTGGACTGAGCAACCAGTGGATCGACAACGGACGGCCGCCGATCTCGCAGCCGCTGTATCGTGGTCGTCTGACTCTTGGCCCTCAGGCTTGTTATCTCGTGTTCGTCATGGCCATCCTCGGCACTTAGCAGAACCCGGGACCCCGCGGAGTCAATGTCCCGCTTCCTATGTAGTTCGGGGTGTAAATATGTACCGTGGTGGAAGATGTGGCGCAACGAGAATATATGTTCGGCTGGTTGGAGGAGGTCTGGGTTCGACGGGAAGATGGGGCCTCCCGGAATCAGAGCATCCCCTTGTTCGAAGTTGCCGGAGACGGGAGTCGGAGCAAAGGCCAGGAACGACAGCAACATGGCCGCCGTGACTCTAGCCGTTGAGCGGCACCGCATACTGGCTGAGTGGGTGGCGGCCGGTATCATATCGATCTCTATCGTGCGCGAGGAAGATGGTTAAGAAGATGTGACAGAAGGGAAAGGCGAAACGCAAAAGGCAAGGGCCTCGTGGACGAGCGGCGACTCACCGGGTTTGTCCACGAGGAGGAAGTTAAATAGACTTGTAGATATGGAGATAAAGCTCGCCGATTGGACATGATGTTGTCATCGCTGGTTGGCACGAGGACGCTGCAGGTACATGTGCTGGGGTGGCGCAAGTATCTCGCAGGGGCTGTCATGAGACTCTTAACAGGTGGCGGTTGCGTCGACCTACGGGCATTGTACCTTTGTCGCCTACAGTCACTAGAGAGGTACCGGAAATAGGACAAGAGCCAGCTGCGCTTGTTATGCGCTAGCCCCATCTACGTTCAGCAGTACCTGCTGTAATTGGGCATGTGACCAGGCATCCCAAGGTTTCCGTCTCAGAGGCAAGCCCGCGGCGTTACTCCATTAAGTGGACTTCCGGGGTAATGAACATTGTTAGTGAAATGCTGGGCTCGTGGGGCGAGTGATAACGAGAAGGATGTAGCCTGGAGTTCCACTTCTGAGGGGTGGCTGCACACGCAAACGCAAACGCAAACGCGCCAACGACGCGCGCCGCCCACTAACCACCTACCAGGTACTCTAGCTAAAAGTACTAGGCAAGTAGGTAGGATCAGATTTCTAGGTTCTGTAAATCAGGGCCTCAGGAATTCACTTCGACACAAAGCACCACGGGAAGGCCTCCTGACCACGGCAATTTCGAAGGAGAGCTTTCTCGCAAATATTACCAGTAGCCTTGGGTTTTCAGTTCTGGTTGTGCTTGACCAAAATGACCGCCATGTAAGCTCTTGCGCCTTCCAGCTGCCTACCCCTTCTCCTTCTTCTCCTTGCGATGGCCGCTATCGCATTCGGCGCACAGCTAACCAAGCCCGACCTTTGATAGCGAGAATTTCGACAACATCTACCTTGACCTCTCCAAAGAGAGTGGCAAGTGTAGGTTCGCCGAGACGGGCTTTGGATGGAAGCCTACTGCAGGCGGCGAGACCTTCACCCTCGATCACAGCAACATCAGCAACGCCCAGTGGAGCCGAGCGTCCAAAGGCTACGAGATCAAGATACTACAGCGTAACTCTGGCATCATTCAGCTAGACGGGTTCCAACAAGAGGACTATGAGCGATTGAGCAAGATCTTCAAGAACTGGTACAGCACCGTGCTCGAGAGTAAAGAACATGCCCTGCGAGGCTGGAACTGGGGCAAGGCCGAGTTCTCCAAGGCCGAGGTCACTTTCAGCGTGCAGAACAGGCCGGCCTTCGAGATTCCTTACTCGGAGATCGGGAACACAAACCTGGCAGGTCGAAACGAGGTGGCGGTGGAGCTGTCGCTGCCGCAAAACGCCAACGACACCGGCACCAATGGCAACCTAGGAGGAGCGCGCGCCAAAGGCAAGAAGGCCGGCGCAGGCAAGGATCAGCTTGTTGAGATGCGCTTCTACATTCCGGGTGTCACCACTAGAAAGGAGGCTGAGGGCGAAGACGCGGGCAGCGACGTTGGCGACGAAGAGAAGAATGCTGCGTCCCTCTTTTACGAGACGCTTCTGGAGAAGGCAGAGATTGGCGAGACTGCAGGCGACACTATTGCTACGTTCCTGGACGTTCTCCACCTTACTCCCAGGTACGTGACATGTGCTCGGAGTTCATGCTTCGCAATGGGGTAACTGACACGCGCCGCAGAGGTCGTTTCGATATCGACATGTACGAAGCATCATTCCGGCTACGTGGAAAGACGTACGACTACAAGATCCAGTACGACGCCATCAAGAAGTTCATGGTACTGCCCAAACCCGACGACATGCACTGCATGCTGTGTATCGGACTGGATCCTCCCCTTCGCCAGGGTCAGACAAGGTATCCCTTCGTCGTGATGCAATTTAAGAAAGACGAGGAGGTGACTATCGATCTGAACCTTGAGGAGGCCGAGCTGCAATCCAAATACAAGGACAAGCTGGACCCCCATTACGAGGAGCCTTTACACCACGTTGTTGCCAAGATCTTCAGGGGCCTGGCAAACAAGAAGATCTCGTCTCCTGCCAAGGACTTCCTAACGTACGTTACACGCACCTGAGCTTGCTGTAGAGTTCTCGCGGCTAACAGTCACCAGACATCGAAGCCAGTACGGTATCAAGTGCTCCATCAAAGCCAGCGAAGGATTCCTGTACTGCTTGGAGAAGGCATTCATGTTTGTGCCTAAACCCGCCACGTACATTGCGTATGAGCAGACGCAATCTATTACCTTTTCCCGCGTCGGGGGCGCAGTCTCTGCGCTCTCGACATTTGACATCACAGTCTTGATGAAGAACGGAGCCGGCTCATCACAGTTCAGCAACATTAATCGTGAAGACCTCAAGGCGCTGGAAACGTTCTTCAAGCTCAAGGGCCTACGGGTTAAGAACGAGATCGACGAGGACGCCAACATGCTCGCAGCGGCTCTCCGCGAGCAGGTCATGGAGGAGTCGGACGAGGAGATGGTTGGCGCCAAGGCAGACCGCGGCTCGGCCGACGAAGACGAGGAGAGCGTCGACGAGGACTTCCAGGCCGACAGCGAGAGCGACGTGGCGGAAGAGTTCGACAGCGATCACGAGAGCTCCGGGTCGGCAAGTGGCAGCGATGCCGAAAGCGGCGTCAACGATGACGACGGGGACGAAGACGAGATGGATCAGGAGGACGAAGACGAGCAGCCGAAGAAGAAGAAGAAGACGGGCTAGAACTGCAGGCTGCGGTCAGCAGTGGGTGGGCAGGCAGCGCAGGGCCGGTGATGAGTTCGGGCCAGACGGTGATGAGAGATGCGTCTTTTTCTTCGGAGTCAAACGGTCCGGCAGATTTAATATCGGCGTTCATGGAAATGCGTGTACGAACGGGGAACCGTGCATGCCGAAAAGGATCCCCAAGTATGTTTAGCGACAAGCTTCTTGGCAAGTGGCCGGTAGTGACGCTTGAACAGCTCGTGTATGCGAAAGGGAGGCGGAGGATGGGTATATAGGCTGCTTCTATGTTTTGTCTAAATCTTCGATCGTCGTCAAAGACATGGTGTTCCAACTTCCTTGCTTCCCCGGGCTCGGAGCAGGCACTGCCGGCTTCTTCGGTCGTCTCTGCGGTCTGTCAGTCATGCCGTGTTTACCCCACACACACAAACCTGTCGGAGCCTGTCCAGGACAGGCGCCCTCGCAGATTCTGAAACGAGTACTTGATCGTCGGCCATCTCAAGTAGTGTTGAGGCCAAACGTCCCATGGCATTCCCCCCAAAAAACGACCGATCGATCCATACAGGACCGCCCCGACGGGTTGTCACACTGGCTGGCAGTGGCCCTTCCCACCCCCTCCACCTCCACTTCCGCTTCATTTGCAGTCGATTTTTCTCGAGGGCTAGGCCGGGTGCGTGACGGCGGATGACACCCGCTTGCATTAATGACTTGACGTTAGTCTGCGTCGTTGACGAAATACGAGAACTTCCCCGTGCCGTTTGCTCCATGCACTCCCTCCACTTGCAAACCCCCTCACCATCTATAAGATTCGCAATAATATGCCTTCTTGGGATTCCAACATGCATGATCCCGTTAGCCCATAAATCATCCTGGGGCAGAAATCGATTGGCACGGCTATGGAACAGAGACGTTTTACCTACCAAACCTCTCCTACAGAAGTCATAAAACACCCCGGTTGATAGCATCGCACTCTGCAACGTGACCCTGTGTGCCTTGGTTTCACAGGCTTGACATGGGAATCGAATACAAACTTCACTCGGGTCATCAATATAGCAAGGGGTCGGACCATGAATGAAATGCTTCCATCAATTTTTTTCCGCTAAGCGGTTTTTCCTTGCCTGTCCGTTTCTTGCCTTGCCCGCCTAAAGTCTAATCCCAATGTCATATCCCATAATATTCGTGATATAAGTTCCACAGCTGATCCCGGACTCCCATGTCAATTTCATTGACCGAAGCAGGAGAAAGGTTTCAAAAACAAAGGAAGAAAGATGACAAGATAGAAGGAACATGACACGGCATCACGCCCACAATCTCATACCCGGTCTTGTCCACCCGTGCTCATCTCTTCGCTGGTTTTGTGCGGTAACCCCCGCTATCAAATCAGAAGAAGAAAAAAAAAGAAGAAGAAAAAGGGTTGCGGAAGAGATGACAAGAAGTCTGAGGAAAATAGTAAAATAAACAAGACAAAGTCAAAAGTGAATACGCCAAAACACTTCTGCCCGAAGTCAACTCCAAAGATACGCCTAATTTCCATGGATTTGGTCACCAACGGCCATTGCCAGAAACGTGGACAAGTACAGAAGCAAGGGCATAAGGTGTGTTCCGCACCATTCAAAGTAATGAGCGGTTCATGGTGTACAGTGATGCTACGCGAAAGATTCGCCCAAGATGTAGGTCTGCGCAGCACCAGACATCAAATGGTAGCATGCCGACAAGCTGAGAAGTGTGCAATCCCTTCCGGACTAGAGAGCTGTTCCCTTGATATTTGAAAGGGTCCGGCTTAGATCTGACTAGGGGGTGTCAAATTCGTTCACCGGTAGGCTTCGTGTACTCCTTTGGAAACAGTGCATATTGCCCTACGGGTGGCGTGTGCCCGGTTGCGCTTGTGGTTCTAGCCCTTGGACGCCGCGTCTTGAGAGAATCTTGTGTTTGCAACGGAGCAAGTTCGTCGCGGGGTAGAGACTCACTTGCGTGGGTCTTATGCTGGGATCGCCTCAGTGACAGAGGTGTAGGATACATGGCTAGTTCCGGTACTGAATCCTCTGACGCTAGAGGCGTCCTCTCTTCGTCGCCCTGCTGAGCGTCGCGGGAGTCAGATTCGAGCTCCTTCGACTCGGGCACTGGATCCACGCCGTCTGACCAGGAACCTGCCAATTTGTTGAGCGAAGTGCTGCTCGTCGTCAGTCGTGTGAGGGTGGTCCATGTCGAGTGAGTCGAGACGTGGCGGTCCCCAATTGAATCGGAGCGCCGTGTTGAGTTTGTCTCGGTCGTCGAAGTACTGGATCGCTGGTGGAGGTGAGTTGACGAAAGATCTAGATCAGCGTGCTCGTACGTGGAATGAACCAAATCTTCCTCCTCGGCGTATTGGTGTTTGTCTGCAGCTGATTGCAGCACCTGGTGATGATAATCATTTGGAATGAGAAGAGATGGCGACAGGGTGAACTCATTGACCTCTCTGAAGCTCAAGGCCGTCGAGATAGGCCGCAGCTTCTTCTTCGTTGAAGATCGCGTACCCTTCAAATCGACCCGCGGTAATGAGAAGTTGTTGGGCACCTGATTCGAGACAGGGGTTGGGAGTTCTTGACAGGTGGCTGTGGAGGTGGGACTAGCAGGGCTCAGAGCCGGGACGTCCAGGCCCGATGCCAGCAAGAAGCCAGGCGAGGAGCGGGAGGTGAAGGCCGATCTGGCCTCGGCTAGATCATCTTCCATCAAGGCAAGCTGAAGCTGAACAGCTGGGGTAGCATCACTGCGATCCAGGTCAAGCGAGGGACGCTCCCATTCGTATTCACAATTGGCCTCCGCCTCATGCTCGTAACAATAATCAATGGCATCCTCCCAATTCGAGCCAAATGATTCCGCGTCAATCCGGTCGCCTTGTTGACGAGCCCGGTTGAGACGATGTGCCAGTAGCTGCTCCATTTGCCCAAGAGTTTCGGAAGCTCCACTGAGAGGCCTCTGCGATTGAGCGAGTGAGCGCAAGCCGGGAACGGACTGGCTACCTCTCAGGGACGAGTTACTGGCGAGGCTAAGACGGGATCTGCGAGCAAAGTTGTGGTGTTCCTCTTCCTCTGGGACATCGGGAAGCGGGCTGTCGTAGACCACGGGGCAGGCGATGGGCACAGGACTGGCATTGGGCCCCAGAGGCCAGGCAGAGTCGTCCGGTGTAGTCAAAGCACGCGATACAGGTCTGTCTGACGAGACGAGAGGATCATTGCAATTGACTTGGGGCTGCCCGTGGTATCGAGCAAGTTCGGGTGAAGGCATTGCTGTTGAAGTAGAGTCAGAGGGGCTATAGGGCTGAGGCGGCCGAAAGTTTCCGGAGGCCGGAGACCGTGAAGCGTCTGCCCCCTCGGCGTCCCATGTCGAGAAAGCTCCTTGTCTGCTGGAGCAGCGTGGCGGAACTGGTGGCACAGCAGGCACGCTAGACGGATTTGCGGTTTGCATGGAGGGCCGCCGCGCACTGCGGGGAGGCGGACTTGGACGGAGGCGCTCGTGTGAGCGCGGGTGACTCCTTAACTGACGCGGAGATGACGGCTGAGAGGGTGCCGTCGTTGGCCGGGAGGTGGAGCTAACGAGGTTATCTAGACGCCCACTCACGGAGCTGGACGACAAGCTGGGCGAGAGAGGATCGCCGGCTTGATTGCCACTTGCAAGGGCCGAGGCACTCGTTGGGTGCGGAGGACGCATTGCCGATAACTCGTCCACCAACTCCATGCGATTACCCCGCCTGGGGTTCGGAAGATGCTCACGTTGGGTGTGGGTCACATGCTGGAAGTTGAAGGGGCCAGAAATTCGAAGGCGCCGCTGGATCGAGGCATCTCGCGATTGCTTCCGGGAAGAGAACAGACTGGGCACAATCGACTCCTTGGGAGCAGCTGGGGTCGGCGACTCGCCATTCGAGTCGGCCGAGTAGACTGAACTGCTGCCAGAGGAGCTTTGAGCGGTGCTCTCACGATTCGACTTTCCAAGCCGTTGAAACAGGTTCTTGCCGAAGCCTTGAACACTCTCCGGTCGGTCACGGGACGGAACGCTGCTTCCGGTTGATCGATTAGACGGCCGCCGGGTCAGCGACATGTTTTCCAAGGCCTGTTCCCAGGAAGGACGGTCGCCAGTGGCAGACCGTAGAGACGATGACCTCGAAGAAGGAGTGCGGTGAAGATAGGACTGGTTTGCGTGCGACGCTCGCTTCATTTGCTTGCTCAACTGGCGAAGGCGCTCCGGAGAAGGGGGCATGTCGAGAGCAGGCTCGAGAAAACTGTTCATGTTGTCGTTGGCTGACGATTGCTCGGCACCAGTAGGTGAGCCGGCAGGCGACCGGTGGGCGGCATCTTTCCGAAGATCGGTCTTGAGGGCTACAACTTGGGGGCTGGGCTTTCGCTTGGAATCGAAGTATTCGGAGTAGTATGGCAGAGGAGCGGCCCACATGGCTACTCAGTCGAGAAACAGAGGGCGACGATGAAGCCGTGCCCCCTGGAAAAAAGTGCTTACACGATCCAGGTCCCTTGTGATGAGTGTTCGCTCGGGATGAGTTTGGGACAAGCCTGGTGGAAGGCGACGTATCAGACAGGATCGTGAATGTCAGTGAGACGATTACCAAAAACTCATGGAATAGAAAAATGAATGTTGGAAACAGGAAGGATGTGGGGGAGGAAATCGAGCTGGGCCATGTCATATAATACAGGGCCCCAAGTTGGAAGCTGATGCGATTTTGGGGACTGAGGATGGCGGGCAAGCCAGTCTCCGGACCAGGCTACGTTAGTACTGTAGGGGCCAGGTTCTATCTTAGCTCGTGGGTTGTTGCCAAGGGTGTGGGAAGGGGTGTGAGTAGAGGACCAGGGGGGTCATGCCTGGCAAGCCAGGGTTCTGGGGTTTTGTAGAAAGCTGGGTGCCGAGCCTGAAGAGGAAGAGCCTGTCTCTTGTCTCTCCTGGACCTGGACTAGGGGGGTTCAATGCCTCCCTCCCCTACCCCCCAGGACCCATGGTTGACGAAGTCGGATCTCGGGGGAATAGGGCCGCTGTAGGTAACGAAGATTGGCGATTGGGTGGGTTAATTCAGCGGCGGTGTTGGGGAGCAATGCACGATATCCGATGGTGTGATGGACGGGGAAGTTGGGGAAGAAGAGCCAAGCGAGAGGCAGGCGAGCAGCCATCATCGAGCACATATCGCCAAGATCCATTATTAACGTTTGGCTGGATGCAGGCATGACAAACGCCGTTCAGGGTCGAGGGAGCGTTGGGTCGCAATGGGATGGCTGTCGGCAGAACGGTTGTTTGGAACGGCCAACGTCTGTGTGTCGTGTCCCTGAGACGATGGATGCGGGAACTGGCGTGCGTGGCTGCGCCGGCTCAGTGGCTGCTAGCAACCTTGGCTCGCCTTGGTCTAGTACGGGGCTGTTTCACAAGCATCCGGTTTGTTCTTTCCCTCTTCCCTCGCCCTTCTTTTCTTGGACAATGGCACATGGAAGGTGGCCTCTTGAGCTCCTACCACTCTTGCCTCGACTTAACCAAGTTCGTAGCATGTTAACGAGGTACGCAGAAGTGCTACGGAGTACATGTGCAGCACTAAGTACTTAGGACAGTAAGGCTACCTACTCCGATACTCCTACCAAAATAGACACCTTGCTGGAGGTAAGTAGGTATTCAGCATACTCCCCACGAACATACTAAAGTAGTACGTAGGCAAATCTAGAACTGGTCACATCTTCACCCTATTGCGTTGCTGTAGCGAATGCAGATGATGCAATGGCCATGGCAGAGCTGGGTACTCACTAAGAGCTGGAAGGCTGCGGCATGGGCTTAACCGCCTCATATTGAGGTATTTGAAGTCCCTTCTTCCAGTCCTATCCTATATAGGTACCCTATAGTAGAAAGTATTGCCAAAAGGGAGCAAGAAAAGGAAAAGGGCAGGAAGGGACAGGGCCGTTGGTAGGCATGGCGTAGGAGCAGGACCCCTATCACTTGTGGGATGCCAACCATGTCCAACTCGGCCAACAGCGATTTGAGAGCAAGTAGCCTGCGGGCCCATGTCCGTTCATGTCACTCCAGGGTTTGTGAGATTGCTTGCTCTAGCACCAACAAGACAGTGCAAATTGTACTGTATCGATTTCTGCGTACGGCGAGCAGGTACTGACTGGAATGGCTAAACCAACAAATTACATACGCAGACAATCAATCAATTCGCAGGAAGGGTTTGCGGCATCTCTCTCCAACATGCACGAGGCGGAACCGGGGGGGGGGGCTGGGGCTTGAATAGAGGGCCAACCACATACTCTCGTGGCAGAAAACAGCAACCAGCTTGGGTTGCACAGAACACGGAACCCAGGCACCCTCACCCACGGCGCGCAACAGTGATGCTTGCTGTTCAGGCGGCGTCTTGAAAATGCTGCCAACACGGCCAACATGTCAGCCAGTGAACTAAAAGTCGACTCGTCTGGTAACATGACACAGAATTGACACTCATCCCATCCCTAGGGGGTGTGTGTGTGCACGCAGCGATGTACTATGTAAGAATGCCGGAAAGCCCAAGCAGGTCTCAAGGAAGATCCGTGCAAAGAGCCAATCCATCATGCTTGGCATCGTACCTCCACAGCAGTGTCGACAAGTTCATCATGTCTTTCTCTGTAGCAACAGAGACCATCGATAGCCTGGCGTGGCGTGTAGTGCAAATACAAGATTCCCAAGTCGGCTGTAGCCCTGTTGCTGTGAGCTAGACGGGTCGGAAATGTGTCTCTCCAGTGTCCCACGCGAGAAGCCGTGGTTCCCCGCCAGTACGAATGCCAACCACTGCAAGGATGTTCCCGACAGTGCCTCGTCCCAGTATCAAGAGCTAGGGTTGGTCTTTGCCAAGACTCATGGCACAGGCCTCAGAATCGAGGCACCCAGTCTCATTCTACGCACCACTACGAGTGACCACACGGCACGCAAACACAGCATGGTGTGCATTGTCAGCTTATTTGCGGACAGCTGGGCTTTATTTACGGAGAGCATGACGTGACGCATCTCCGCCTTGTAGGTACAGCGCTTGGGGACCGGCTCACACGGGTTCGCCCGGCGTCGTGCGCGCAAGACAACAAGGGCTGCCGTCGGTACCACGTTTGTGTGACGGCCATCTCGGCTACAGGCTGCAGGATGGCGCAAGCGGTGCCGATGCTGACAATCCGGCACCGAGCCTAGCCCGAACTCCAAGAATTCGCGTGAATGCTTCGCACTTCGCAGGCTATGCACCTTTGGTGGCAACGGCTAACACATAAAACCAGCCCATCTCATCCGCCCGCCATCGACAGCGACAATGAGACAGTTGACGTCTGTACCAACAGCCAAGGTGCGACGTTGACACAAAGCAACAGGACGAGCCGGCCAACAATAGTCCAATCATGAGGGCTGAGATACTGCCTGCTGTACTTGAGGAACTGGTCATTGGGTGTGGCGTTCGTCAGAAACGTCTCGACCTGCCAGGTGTGGTGTGCAAACTACTACCTGTTTTAGACTCACTATAGATGATTCAAGGTTCCAAACAACAGTCTGAGACCGGTGGAAGGGGAATTGACCGGGCCTGGCCCTTTCATGAGGCCTGTTGATGGGTTGTTGCTCGTCACATTTCGCAAGTGCCATGGGTTGTCAAAATTCAGAAGAATGGCCGGCCATCGTTTCCTCCCCGCCTTTGGAGACTCCATTCACGAATCTGACATGCTTCGCAGCCCTAGCTGGTCAGCAGCTGTCAGCTCATCTCCACTGCCACCTACAATTCGTGTCCTGGTCCGCAAAACACCTCGTCCTCCGCCTCTCCAAAGTCCCTACAACAGTGGCTCTCCAACACAACAAGCGAGAACAAACCCACTTGAGTGCGTCTGCAATGCTAAGGCCTGCCAAGGTGCAGTAGGTGCAGTAGGTGCAGCATTACCCGTACCTCCATCTTGTTAGCGCTGCACTAACAGCTCCAGGCATCTGGGAGACGACAGATCCATGCTTCTGGGCTTCGGTCTTTGCAGACACTCCCTGCAAAAAAGGAGCAACGGGGCGAGTATCCATCAGTAATAACGCACCAGCTACGAGGATCAGGAGGATTGTTCCTTTTCACAGGGACCACGACTACACAGAATGGCTGACGATCCTGACCTATTTGGTTCTCAAATGTCAAGAGGGCATCTCCAGATTGCAGGCGGCCTCTTATAAAGCTGTCCATTCCCAAGAAATACCTATCTTGCCTATTACCGCCCCACAGAAAGAAGACGTACGCAAATCTACCTACCATGCCTCTTGGTTTTTGGTGCATTGCGCTAACGAAGTAGCTCCAGAGGCAGTAAGCCCTCACAAGTACCCCGCATCTTTCAACGATACCTGGACTGTTCCAGCAATGCCGTGCTCACGCAGTTTCCACTGAATTATCTTTTACCCTTGTTGGTGAAGTAGTCCATGTTGGGCAAAAGAAGGCAGGAGCTGCAGTAAACACCTGCAGGAGGCATGGATTAATGTAAACAAAGTGCGAAGGTACATTGCTAGCATATGCAGGAACGTGCATAAACGCGAAAGGGTGCGGCCCAACTCCCACTTTTTTTTCTTTTTTTTTTTGCTCGCCAAAATGTGCAAACCTGTAAGGAATCGGATCGATCATGTAACTCATCTTCCCTCTTCAACTTGGGGGAAGGCAACCCCAATTGCTCCATTGATGACGTGCAAGCATCATTTCGACAGGTAACCATCGACAGACGGACTTTCCGTCTACCACTTGCATAGCCAGCTTCGCACCCCTCTATCATCCTCACCGTAGTGGTGTTTACAAGACGCTTCTACAACATTGTCCACTCGACGTCTGAATCTTCCTTCCAACGCGCGATAAGGAACACTGTACGTGCTTCATACCATGTATGATTACGCCCCCCTGTCAGCAGCTCGATCGCTGGACCTGCGTCGATCCATGGCGATCCTCGAAAGATGTCCTTGTCGTCGGCTACAACGAAGCAAGCAGGTTCCAGTAGAGCGACACTGACTGATGCCCATGCTCAACTCACGAAGGCCCTACCTCTTTTGCAATGGATTGAAGCTTCGTCACCCCAGGGCTTCGAGACATGCGTGTTGTGGGCACTCGCATAGCATTTGCTGCAGCTGGTCGGCCACAGTCATCCACAACAGGGTCTCAGATGCATCAGTAAAACGTGCCCTATCCTAGTTCCTAGTTCGACTGTCCCTCTCTCGGCAGGTGGATGTCTGCCTTTTCCGGCAACAGGTGGTACTGTGTGGATCACGGCAAAGCTCCCTCGAAAACTTGCGTCTCGGGCATCACGACACGCACAGGCAACGCAACGGCCCCAGTAGTGTTTGGTACGACAGATATCCCCCTCTCGTTAGGTGGGCTACTGGAGTGCTTCCACAAAATTGAAATTGAAAGGTGCCGATGCCACGCAGTAGAACACCCTTGGAAACACGTAAATCCCGAGCCCGGTGCAATATCGGTTCCTTTCTGTAGGGCGGACTTGGTTGCGCCTAGCTTCGCTGACCGACCCCAGCTTCGACTACCAAAACTTGTGTAGTGAGTTAGAGGGCCTTGGCTCGAATTCGTCATCCTGTTGATCTCACTATCGTATCGGGCGAGATTTTGGTCTGGCATTAGACAGCCTTGGCAAGGGGTTTTCCTGAAGAAGCCTGACAGGGACCGGCGGGCCGGGGTTCAAAGAGTCCCCCCAAGCACTGAGCTCACCCCTTGTCTCTAGGACGCGCATTACTGGTCCGCGGTAAGCCAAACGCGCATCCCTTCCGATGCCTCTTACGGTCAAGGCCGGCGTTCATACTGGAGAAGGCGAGGAGCCGACTGGATAGTGGACGTGTCAGAAACTAGGCCGGATTGGCCTGACGGTGCCGTGCGAGTGCTGGCTCGTCTCCACGAGACGCCTGGGTAGGGGCTGGCCACTGGTTCTTCTTACAAGCAGAGCTGCAGCAATCAGCAAGACCATTTAGCACCCCGTGCTCTACAACGATAGACTACGGCATTCCTCATCCATGAAGATAGCAAAACTCCGAGACATGGACGGCACGAGTGGAACCGCAAGAAGGGTGGGGGTTGGGGCTTGCTTAGCGGCTTCGAAGAGGGGGGAGAAAAAGAAAGGAAGGGAGAGGGAGAAGGTTACGTGGAAGCTCTGGCGTTTTCTGAAAAGGCAATATACCTTGATAGGATCCGGGTTGACGTCGGCCGTGGGTGAGTAGCCAGGGCATGCTTCACTAAGCCGCGTATGCCACGGCCACGGCCACGAACCACGACCACGACCATCGGCATGCCGTACAGCGGATCTCAGCTGAGGGTTGGAGCAGCTCGGGACAAGTGCTGTGGGGAATGATGTGCATGTCGTTTAGAGAGAAACTGTTCGGAAACTTCACTTGTAATTGCAGATCAACGGGTGCTGCTGTACTGTGCTGTACGGGGGAATGGGAAGCAAGCATCCCCTTCCTGCGACTGGGAAGCACCGCAGGCACGCCCGTCCTTGCCAGGTTTACCAAGTAGGCATCTGTCACGAACCCGGCCTTATGGTCCAGCCCAATTCTAGTGCGCGTTTTAATCTATTTAGATTAGGCCAAGGTACGCATCCTGCAGTACCAAAGGAACTCAAGGACAGCCTAGGGTTAACATTGGACGCGAGTGCGCAGTAATTTCAGCAAACCCGTAGCCCGTGTTTGCCCTCTGCCACACATGGAGCCCAAGCTAATCTCATCCAGAGATGCGATATGCAGGTTCCAAGAGAGAGAGAGAGGGACGTTGGCTGAGAATGCGTATGTAGTAGGGGCGTTGATGCGTATGCGATGCACCATGGCTCCATCGCGACCCAATGAAACCCTTGTTGGATGTTCCATACCGGCAATGCAATGCATCCGGTGTGATGGCGCCATGCCTGGCGTGCATACAGTCCCTCCATTTCCTCGTACGACCAACAATGACTGGCTTTTGGCTGGATTTACAGAGAGCCACGGTGCCTACATCGGTGGTACTAGACAACATGTATGCGCGGTCCTCGGGAGGGCTTGTCTGGCCAAGCCTCCCTTTTCTTTTTTTGCCAATGGGGGTTTGGTGCTTGGTGAGGACTTTTGCGTCATCGGCTTCCGCTTGGCTTTGCACAAGACAATG
>KL660597.1:105086-188269 GCA_000732775.1 Stachybotrys chlorohalonatus IBT 40285 | reverse complement strand
CGTCGTTGTCAGCATCAACTTCTTGCACGAAACGTCCGATGAACTCCCTATAGAACGGACTGTATAGTCGATCGTCCCGGCAATACCGTTAATCATCATCCGCAGCCTCGGAACGGACAGCGAGGTACCTATAACAGAAGCGTGAATTGGAACCTGCCAGCACACCGGCCTCCTTCTTTATGCATTATTATGAACGAGGATATGCTTGATATCGCGGCATCCACCATCGGGCGGTCCAGCCTGCACACACCCCCTAGTCCCTCACCGACTCAGGACTCTCACCAGCCCCCTAACCTCCCGGCGGGCGAGTGCCTTACCGGCCATGCCTGCCTTTTGCAGTCGGATGTTTGCCGGCACTTGTCGAACCCGGCGCTACTTTTGCGCTTGTTATGTCGATGAGCTCAAAATTGGGAAAAAGCGGAGGGGGGAGAAGTGGTCGCCGAAAAGGCGGGTTTCCTTCACCGTGCCAGCTTAGCGACGGGCCATCTCCACCCATCGAACCATCCATCATACCTGAACGGTGAATCGAGGACATACTGTCGGGAGGACCTGGCTAAGGCTGGAGCCAAGGCGTATCAACAACAGCCAACACCCCCGTGGCAAGCACGCGCCAACAACTTTCCTCACCGTAACCCCGTCTTGGGACCTACGACTGCCTAAATGGTCCCGATGGATCACGATTCAGGTTGGACGGACCAACATTCTAGAGGCATCACCAAGCAGCTACTGTAGAGATCGGAGTGAAGGCCCTTGGTCTGAGTGCATCAATAGATTAAAAGTGTGACGACGCTTGCTCGTACGAAGTAACTTGGACAAAACCTGTCGATATGATCCAAGACAAGATATGCTAGAGAGGCAAGGTGAGGAAACAAGATGACCAATACCCAGAGCCGAGATATGCCAAACAACGGGCTTGTAATGTGAAATGGTATGTACCAAAAGTAAACGCCAACACCATATGCTAGAAAAGGCACAGGATTCGACCCTCCTGATGTCTACAATGCCCCTGGACTCCTATCCAAAGGCCTTTCCCCGTCACTATCGTTTCCTTCTCCATCGTCCTCTTCCACATCGCTGTGAAACATGCTCTTCCTCTTGCTTCGCCGTGGCCGTAGAAACTCACCCAGTGTATCGCTAAGGCTGCGGGATCTCCTTCGGGTCGGGTCATCTATCGCCTCCCCGTCAAGACCTCGACCCAGGCTGGTATCCGAGGCGAGTATTCTTGCTCCCGCTTCTTGCTGATCCGAAACGCTGTCGTCGTCGCCAAAGAAGAGGCTCGCCCTAATGCTGGATCTGATGCGCCTCAAGGATGACGTACCAGCCCGCGGACCGTCCTTTGCCCGTAGAAAGGCATCTTTGACGACCGTCGTGACCGTCGACGATAGTGGCGACGGCGATATAAAGGTGCCTGAACGGTGATGGCTAAATGATTTAGAGCTGTGACCCTGTCGTGGAGTTACTGGCCTTTCGGTGGGAAGTGCAGGGACAGAGAGCTGCCTCTGGAGTTCATCCTCCGGTGTTACGGGGTACGAGGTGGCTGTATTTGATTCCATTGGCGAGGCCACGGCAACCGAGTCTACGGAAAGTGTCCTTGGGCCTCTTGCAGGTCTTGGGGTAGTGGAGGGTGAATCCCAGGACGACTGCCAAACATTGCTGAAGAAAGGTGCCGACTCGCGACCAGCCGAGCGCTGAGAGCCGGGTGACACAGCGCCTCGAAGTGTAGCCGCATCGCCCTCAATGTGGGCTGCCGGGCTTGGACCGCCGAGGGACTCCAGCAGACCGGCCTTGGAGGACCGTCTTGACTGGGACACGGATGGAGGTTGCGGTTGTGCATGATGCGAGTCGTGACGAGCGAGGCCGATGGTCTCCTCTATTCCTTCGGCTTCGGAGAGCATGTCCTCCTCGTCCTCCTCGTTTCGGTGCCTCCCACTGGTGATGAGGAACACGCCGAAGAAGGTAAGGAGACAGCCGCCCACGAATTTGCCCGCCTGCTTAGGCGTCGTCTTCTCAAAGTCACGGTACAGGACTGCGCTGCCGATAATGACACACAAGGTGAACATGACAAACTGAATCGGGATCACCTGCGTAGAATCAAAGCGTTGCAAGGCTCTGTTGACATAGCGGATCTGCATAATGGCAGTGCCGAGCAAGATAACGAGTAGCACGTAGGTGACGGGTGTCGCGAATGCTCCCCATAGCGTGGAGGAGAGCATCGAGGAGACGCCCTTGGTAGCCAAGGCAGTGTAGCCACCTGCGATCACTCGTCAGTATGCGTTCTGCATCAGTCTGGCAAGCATTCAAGAATCGAACATACCAAAAAGGCCAACTAGACCGAGGTCTATCAGGATGGTTTGCTTTCCATACTTCCCACTAGCCCACATGAGAACCATGATGAGGAATATGGTAACGCCCAGGTAAATCTCAAATGCAAGCGTGGTGATGGCGTCCCATACATCGTGCGGGTTCAATTTGGTCTCCTCCTGGTTGGCACTCAGCACGACAGTGACGACACCGCCAACGGCAATCACCACGCCCCAAAAATCGCGGAGCCGGAACCTTTCGTGGAACATGACGGGTGCTATGATGCAGTTGGACACAAGGGCCACCACGCCCAGCGGCGAGACAATGGACGCTGGTGCAAACCCGTAGGCTAGGAAGTTGCCCATTTCTCCCAGAGTGATCAAGATCTGGCCGAGCCACCAGTATGGGGATCTGAGGTAGCTCGAGGCAGGATTGCTGTCGTCTCCTTCATCATGCTTGGCGCCGGATTCCCCACGGCCCTGCGACTCAGCGGCACGTCCGGAGGCAAACGACGCATTCAGAGGGGCCGTTTCATCGTGCAGGTCCAAGTCGCCGTTAGCATCGTCGATCTGCGCGCCTGCTCCTGAGTTTCCGTGTCCGTGGCCATTGTTGTGGCCATTGTTGGATTCGTTAATGCGATTGATGGACCCGTAAACCCCGTCCTGGGCGCCTTGGGCCCTCTTCAGGGCTGCGTTGGCTCGAAGACGTATTCTCGTCCTCTCCCTGTGCAGTCGCGTGTGAGCATATCGCTGGACGTTGAGTGCCAGCGCTATCAGAACGTTGCCAACGATGGCGGTGATTATGCCAATCAAGGATGACCATTCCTGCAACGTCTCGCCGCCATTGCCGCCCCCTCCCTCGTCGCGGCCGCTGCCGAGATTGTCTCCGGGAAGCCCGGTCGCGCTGGGCACCGTCGAGCTGAGCGTCGCGGAAGACCAGAAGGATGCTGCGGCATCCGCGGCAGTCGCCATCTTGGGCGGAAAGGCTCGGCCGGGGTTGGGCTACGGGAGCCGCGATAGACGATGCAGATGGTCACTTGATGGCGCTGAATATATCGGGCTTCGAGATATCATTGGGACGAGCCGGGGAAGACGAAGACGACGAGGACGGCGATGCACGCTATCAGACTGGAGGGGATGCCGGACCGTTGCGACGGCAGCCTTGACGAGGCTTTCGTAGAAACGAAGGGGAATGGAAAGGATTTGAATGCAAGACAAGATTCTTGGCCGTGCCCATTTCCAGGGCATCGTTCTCGATGCAAAGTACGAATAGTGGGCAACTGCTTGGCGACTGTGACTTAGCAGCTTACTATGCGGTCATTTCGCATGAAAATAAGGGCCTTGGCTGACTGATGCCACTAGCCACACCCACCTCCACCTCCACCTCCACCTCCACCTGTGGCGCTAGCATCTCTGTACTGCACTAACTAAGCCTCACTTAGACGCACCACCTTGTCCTCACATCACTTACATCCACGTCTCACCCCTCCTCAACTGATGCATGACTTCACAACGACTCATCAACCAAAGAGAACCCTGGCTCGCTCCTGAAAGCACAATATCTTTCTCTCTGCCCAAGCACCACTGTTTACCCTGTAAATAGTAGCTGCTTGCCGTACCTGAGCCCTGTCTCATTGAGTCATTCCTATGTTGGGGACCGGCACCTGTCCTCGTTCAGTACTAAACTTGCTCACCTCGCAAACGAAACCATGCCACCAAACATGGTAGAGCATCGGGTCGAGAAGTGGAACATGTTGTCGCTGGACTTCTGGGCCTACTCTCCCATGTACGTGAGGAGCGTGCTGCCGCCACCGGTGCCCAACGACCTACCCGCGCATGTCAACCCCTCCGTCTTCACTTGGGAGGATGCCTTTGAGGACCTGCTGGCCGCATCTCAGGGCCAACCACTGCACCCCATCGAGGATCTCTACAGAAAAAGGCTCAGCTTGATGGCCAAGTTTCCTTTCGGTGAGCCGCCCTACAGCTTCAGGCATCGTCTCCTCCGTGGCCGCCTCGCCTATTTACCTGCCGTGGCATCGTTTGGCATTGCGGACGACGGCACCCTGCAACCCACCTCTTCGCTTGTCGATGGGAAAACAGCCTTTGATTATTTAGAGCATGAAGTCTCAAAATTGGAATCCTACATGGACGAGATGATGGAAGGATTTCGCCGCGAGGCTGCTGGAACCCAACTGTCCGAGCAGCGTCAACCTGACCACGAAGAAGACCTCTTCTCCGCCATAGCTTCTGTCTTCTCCGTCCCCAAAAACCTTCTCCAAGATCCAGAGCAGGATACCAGACCTTCTAACTTCTTGTCCCCTGCAATGGCCGCCCGCGTTGATAACACGCGGACCAAGGTAGAGAAGGAGGAGGGAGTGGACCATCTTGGCAACAAATGGCAAACGACGACCACCACATATTACACCGAAGACGGCAAAGAGCTGGCCAATACCGTTTTCCAGAAGCATGTCGGCCATCAAGATCTCAAGGCATCCACCACAAATGAAAAGGAGACGGGGAAAAAGGACGGCTGGTTTTGGAAGTAGAAAATTGCCAAGTCGCTGCCGCTCGGCACTTTACTTTCCTTGTGTCTTCCCATCCTTCGTCGCGGAATCATACCCCAAAGCTATTGAAATCAACACAACACATGTGCATTTTGTATCGGACGAAGGAATCTGTTCATATGTATCTACTTGATCTTGGGTCACGAGGCGGACCATATATTACATCCTCAGAATGAATACGCCTTTACGCTACCGACCGGTACACTTTAGTTCTTGCTTCGTGCATTGGCCTTCTTCTTGCGCATCAACCGCTTTCGCGCAATCAGCGTCTGCTTCATTGCGTCCTTCGAGCTACCCGGCTCACTGCTCTCCAGTGCCTTGCTCTCCGGTTTGCCCGCTGTCTCTGCCTGACGTCGCTGACCGAAATTCCGCTTCAACTTCTGACTGCCCTGGGACCTGGCATGTTGTTCTGGAACCACTCCGGCGTTGACAACAGGGGTTCTGTCCGCTTTAGCAGGTTGGCCAGACTTGCCCTCTGTCGTGCGTCTCCTTTGCACCACCTGAGCATTCTCAATGGAGAACTCGGCAATCAGTCTCTGCTTTCTGCCGTTGGCATCCTGCAGCTGGTAACCGTTCAGATAGCGAAGACCCATGAGAGCCCAGTGATGCGATGTGTACTCGATGAACCCGTACCCTCGACTCTTGCCTGCCCCACTCTTTTCTGTCACCTTGGAGCCCTCCTGGCTCTCGAAGACAATCTTGGCTTGGCGCACAATTCCCTTGCCCTTGAGCCTCCGCTGGTGCTCCTTTTCTTTGGCATCTTTCCCGTCTCTGGCATTCTCTTCCTTTGACAATGGCTGCCTCCGGCCTTCCTTGACATCCTTGGCAAACCCAACCACAGCCTTTCTGGCCAGCTCTTTCAGTTCTTTGGACCCAATGTTCCGGGGAATGTTTCGGAGGGCGAGGCGAGTCAAACTCAAATGCAAGCTGGGATTGCCTTGAACGAGCTTTCTGCGCTGCGCCGCACTTGCTTGCCTCATCTGTACCTCTGAAGGCGCCAGCAGGTCGTAAATAGGGTTGTTCTTTCCGATGGCGCCCTCTGCGAGGAGGTACAGCCTCCGCTTGTCCTTTTCCCTTTTCTGAGCCATGGAGCTGCTCGCGAGGTTCTCTGCATCCTCCTTGTTCACGGCTTGAGCAACTTGGAGAAGTCGGCCCTCAAGAGTGTATTTCCCAGTGGGATCTGCATTTTCGTCCTGGAGAATGGAGTGCTTCATGGCAGCAGTATCCTTTGCCTGTGGTCGGGGAGCGTTCTTGATACAAGTCTTGGCGTCTGACCCATCGAAGAAGCACACAAAACCGGTGCCGGCCGGCTTGTCTGTGGCTTTATCAATTACCACTCGAGCGTAGCGGACCTTTCCAAAGTGACCAAAGAAGTCCTTGAGTCCTTCGTCCGTGGTAGTAAACGGGACATTCCTGACAAAGACGGTAGACGAGTTGTCTGTTGTTTGCTGTCGCGGCCGTTCTGTCTTCTTCTCGGCCTCTAACTCACGAGCATCCCCCTCGCCCTCGTCTCCCTCTTCATCATCGTCCTCGTCCTCATCTTCCTCATCTTCCTCGTCTTCATCCTCCATATTTTGCATGTGATTCTTCATGAAATTCGCCAAATCCGCATCTAAGGCGTCATCCCTAGACTTGGGAGGGGCATCTTCCGCAGGTGATGGCTCGTCACTCAGTTCTGCAGTGGGTTCCGCTTCGCTATTATCCTGGCTGTCCTCGTCGCCATCGGCTTCTCCCCCGTGCTCTTCCTGCTGTTTCTGCTCCCATGTCTGCTTGTCAACGGCCCAGTCAACAGCCAATGTTCTGCCATCAATTTCCTTGCCATTGATCGCCTCCAAAGCTGCCTCCGCATTCTTCTTGCCTCTGAGTGTCACGAAGCCGAAGCCCTTGAGCTTGCCCTTATTGTTGGGCAAGTCCGCGTATTTGACCTTGCCGAAGCTCCTGAAAAGATTTCCAAGCTGTTCCGAATTCCTGATACTCCATGGGAGGTTGCGCACTATCAGCTTGGGCGGCGCCTCAAACTCCGGTCTTGCAGGCTTGGCAACTGTAGGCTTTTTCTGCCCCTCTGCGCCACTTCGCTGCCTGGGTTCTGCAATATCAATCCTGATATTCCTGCCGTTCCATTTCTTCTTGTCCAAGGCTTTCTTGGCCTCGCTGGCGTCTTCGGCGTCTGCCAAGGTCACGAAGCCGAAGCCTCTTGACTCTTTGGTTTTCTGGTCGACAACCACAGTGGCGTGCTTGACGGGGAAGTATTGGGAGAAGAAGTCTGTCAGAGACTCGCTCGTGACATCGGGCGGCAGAGAGCGAACAAAGAGCGATCGTCTCGCCTCGACTCTGGGCTTTTTGGAAGTAGGTGTAGTCGAAGCATTGTCAAGGTCAGGGACTGTCGAAGAGCCAGTGTCTTCTGCCTGCGAACGCGAACGTTTGCGATCACCTTTCGCGGGTCCCATCTTTTCTTGTGAGGGGAAATATAATGCCCCGTGAACAGAAAAGCCAAGTTCTCTCTTTTGTATATGCCCGTTATAATAGGCTTCACTAGCATTTTATTTTCTGGAAGTTTTTCTTCTTTTTCTGCCTTATCTTCTGCTATCGTTATCGATAGACGATGGCGGGGTCTGTGATATGAGCACTAACCGTAAGCGGTATACTGTTGATGACCCCCGTGGACGCGTCGATACTAAACAAATACAACACCAACGCTGCCGAGTCAGGCTGATCGACAGCCCGGTCGCATCGCATATGCTGCATCAGAAACAAGTACACCTACAAGTCGATGCTTTGACGACATCAAAGAAATGCCGGCACGAACATCCACGCGGTCGACGCGGACGTCGGCTGCAGTCACCAAGAAACAATCAACTGCGACGCTGAACTCGCGATCATCCACCGCATCTCGGGCTTCGACGACCCCTGAAACCGTCGACACTCCCGACAATGCGCTGAGATCTCAGGTCTGCGTTGTGTTCCGCGACGCACAAAGGACTACCGCAGCCCACCGAAAGTTGGTCGTCACACTGCGCAAGATTCACGAGGCTTGCTGTTATGAAACACCAAACTCCAAGACCTCATCTGCTGGGGATTTTGACGAGGAAGCATTCAACCACGAATTTGTGCGCTGTGCCGTACGTGTCATGCCGATCAAGAAAGCAGAGTCCGTCGGCGAGAAGTCGATCCGGTTCATCGGTCTCTTCCTGCGGCATGCGAGCGACAAGGACAATGAGCTACTTGGAGAACTCGAGGCAGATGCTAGTGTCATGCCCGAAACCCCCAGCACCCGACTGACTTCTAGACTATTGGAAGCAGTCCTCCCCTTGATGATGGCCAAGGACAAATATGTTCGATTTAGGTCCACACAGCTCGTTTCTCACATCATCAACTCCCTGGACGCAATCGACGACGAGCTGTTCCAGAAACTTCGCCACGGGCTGCTTAAACGTATTCGAGACAAGGAGGCCATGGTCCGCTCTCAAGCAGTGCTGGGGCTTGGCCGCCTCGCCGGAAACCAGGCCGATGCTGCTGCTGACTCCGACGACAGCGATGAGGACGAAGACTCAAGTCTGCTGGAGAAATTGCTCGAGGTTCTGCAAAACGACCCAAGTGCTGAAGTGAGGCGATCGCTTTTGACCAATCTCCCACTTCTTCCCAACACACTTCCCTTTCTACTGGAAAGAGCCCGAGATCAGGATGCGGCCACCAGGCGTGCTGTCTACTCGCGCCTACTCCCCGCCCTAGGAGACTTTCGTCATCTCTCTCTATCCATGCGCGAGAAGCTGCTACGATGGGGACTCAGAGACAGAGATGAGAACGTTCGCAAGGCTGCGGGAAGATTGTTCCGGGAACGTTGGATCGAAGACTGCATAGGCGCGCCACCGCCCCAGGCTGAAGGCGCCCCTGCTGAACCGTCCCCTCCTGATCTCGATGCGCTGCTGGAACTCCTTGAACGAATCGACGTTGTCAACTCTGGCGTCGAGAATGGCGTCGCAATTGAAGCGATGAAGGGCTTTTGGGAAGGCCGGCCGGACTATCGCGAGGCCGTTACTCTAGATGATAACTTCTGGGAAACACTCTCTGGTGAAGCGAGTTTCATGGCACGAAGCTTCAACGAATTTTGTCGAACGGAGAGCAATGGGCGATATGAGGCACTGGTGGAGGAAAAGCTACCGGAGGTGACGAAGCTGGCCTTTTACCTGGAGCGATATCTTACTGTCCTTACTGAGGCCCTTAAGAGGGTCGCCCAGCAGAGCGGCGATGACGACGACGAGGAAGACACGGTGGAGCAAGAGTTCATTGTTGAGCAACTGCTACATATTGCTCTCACCCTTGATTACTCGGACGAGGTTGGCCGGCGCAAGATGTTTTCTTTGCTTCGACAGTCGCTGTCCAAACCGGAACTTCCAGACGAGGTCACAAAGCTTACTGTTGAGACCCTAAGATATATATGCTCTGCAGATGCTGCCGGCGAACGTGAGTTTTGCAGCATCGTCTTGGAATCGGTGGCCGACGTCCATGACACCATCGTTGATGACCCGCCAGCGGAGGATGCTGAAGATAGCTTCCACTCTGCCAGATCGGAAGTTAGCGGCGCAAGCAATACGCCAACAAAAGACGGCAAGCGTGAGCGTGACTCGGAGCTGAGCGAAGAAGACGAGCATGATAAGGCTGTTAAGGAGATCGTCGTTAACATGAAGTGCCTTCATATCGTTCAGTGCATGCTCACGCATGTAGCGGGTAACCTCAAAGACAACGCTGACCTGGTGTCGATGCTCAACAATTTGGTGGTTCCAGCCGTGCGCAGCCATGAGGCTCCAGTGCGTGAGAGGGGCCTGGTTTGCTTGGGTCTTTGCGCCTTGCTGGACCAGCCTCTAGCCGAGGAGAATTTGGGTCTTTTTATTCACTTCTTCACCAAGGGCCATGCCGCGCTACAAGTCACCGCCCTCCACATCCTGACAGATATTCTAAACGTTCATGGCGCGCAACTGCTTTCCGCCACACCTGCTCTCCTGAAGGTTTATGTCAAGGCCGTCAAGGCCGGAACGAAATCGCCAGAGGTTCAGGCAGCGGCCACCGTTGCTGTGTCGAAGCTTCTCCTTGGCCGTATTGTAAGCGACCAAGAGGCCTGCGAAGAACTCCTCAAATCACTTGTGGTGGCCTACTTTGACCCGTTGTCTGCCTCCAACCAGACTGTCAGGCAAGCCCTGAATTACTTCTTGCCAGTCTTCTGCTACTCAAGGACAGAGAACCAGCAGCTCATGCGATCCGTCGCTTCTCAGGCACTTCACGCCCTAGTCAACCTTAGGGAAGGCCTCGAGGACGACGACGTGGATGTAGACGAGGACATGGTCAGCCTGAGTACGATTGGTGCTTGTTTAGTGGACTGGACCGACCCGCGGAAATGCTACAGCCCTGAACTATTGCCAGAAACGGAGAAGAGGCAGATCCAGGGCGACGTCCATCTTGATTTTGCGCTGGACATTCTCGAGAGATTGCGAAGCAACATTAGCAGTAAGTTACCATCATCACCAAGCTTGTCGAGATTGTTCTGACGAAATCACAGAGGACGAGAAGAAGCTTCTCGCTGGCCTTCTAGGCAAGCTACACGTCTCGCCTGGCTCCACCGAGGACAAAATTCGTGACACATATGCCGAAGTCAGCGCTGCCGTTGAAGAAGGTCTCTTGTCCGATGCCACCAGCCGCAATGCTCTTTACAAAATCCACGTTAGCTTGGGCAAGATTGTGAATCACCTGGATGAGCAGGCACCTGTCAATAGGCGCACAAGCCGTAGCGTCTCAGTGATCCTGGACAAACCCGCGGAAGGAAAGGAAGCCACCGAAGAGCCCAGAATAAAGGAAGAGGAAGAGGAGTTGAGTGATGACGGCACAGTGGTGATGAAGAAGGAGAACAGCTCGTTAGTTGACGACCTGCTCAACGACGAAGAAGATGTGGACATGCAAGACGTTTGAGTTGAAGAACCTGGACACGGCTGATGATATGAAGACTGGCATGAAGTTTGACGCGAGACGATATCGGACGGGTTGGCGTGCGGGGATGGCTTTTGATGTTAACTCCAGTTTCTGGATTTCTTGGCCTTGTTGTAGTCTATGGTTGTAATTTGAATCTGATATTGTACGGTTTCTACATTGGACTATATGATGCAAGCGCCGCGCTGCAGAGAGAAATGCGTTGTCTAATATTGATCCAGTGATATGGTGGTCATGAGATTGTGCTAACGCGCCCCAAGCCAAAACAGAAGGCTGCCAAAGCCAACATTGACAAGTAGATGCTGCCCTAAACTCCACGCCATGGAATAGAGATATTTTGGGGAGAAGACGGTCCAGATGAAAAGGTGCGTTCGCAAGGCTGTGCACGCCGCCATGACGAAGGCCACGCTGACGGTCATGAACAAGGTGAGCAGGGACAGGTGGTGTCGAAACACCATCTTGTCTCCCTTTCTATGCTTCTGCAGGAGCAGCAAGTTGGTGGCGGAGGTCCAGTATATGGGGCCCGCCCAATTGCTCACCAGTGTGAGGAAGCCGACTGCGACCACGTTGAAGCCGCTGATGCCGTTGTATGCGCTCGAGAGGTCGACGGAGGAGATGGCGTTGGAGCCGCCAAAGGCGAAGAAAGACGTGTATTGGAGTAGGATGGAGATGGTACTGATTTCGATGACCGAGAGCTCAACCGACTCTAGAGTGGACCGTATTATGCTGAAGACGAGAAATAGAGGGATATTGACTGCTCTTGATTGGGTCATGGCGAGAAGTGTGTAGGCATGGTGTAGGAGTGTAGCTGGAGTAAGGATGTGAGTTCAGCAAGTTTACTGCGATGTGATGCATGGCCAAGACTCACGTGCTGACGACGACGTCGGTTGCCCTTTGTGCAACGACTTATATATGCCCACCGCATATACGACACTCAACAAAAAGAACACCAGGCGCGCCCTAGATAACAACGACTGCCCTTGGAAGTTGTCGCTAAGTGTCTTCACCAGGCCCACGACCAGCTCCGGGGAGTCTTCCGCGGTGAACGCAAGCTTGAAGCTGAAGGCCGCCGAGATGAGGACGGATGTCAAGGTCGTGGCCACGACAAGCGGCAGGCCCTGCAGCCCGGAGAGCAGCCGAAAGGCCACGAACGCGTACATTATGCCCGAAAGGATCCAGAGAAGCTGCGGATAGCGGACAAGAAAGAGCTTGACAATGTCAGGCTCACCCGCGTACTTCTGGCCTGTCTGGTTCCAACCCCTGAGCAACCGAAGCGCAGTAAGGGTAGAAATCTGCCCCATTACTGTCGAGAGTTGCCTCTTCCTGAACCAGGGTTAGAATTTAGACCTACGAGGCCTCAGACCTGGGACATACCTATGAATGTCGCGAGAAGCCAGCCAGGCAAACCACAATGTGGTGGTCCAGTACCAAAAGTGGTGTTCTTCTTCCACATAGCTGCTAGCGAACATCATCAAGCCATAAAGAGCTGACACAGAGATGAAAGGCGTCAACGAGCCTACTGTGAAAGTACCCTGAACACCTGCTGCTGCTGCACTTGCAAGGATGGCAATAACAGCCAGACCTTGTCCAAGTATCAGTTTGGACATGTCATAGTTGGATGCCATGCTGCTCATCAAGTCCTGGGCTTTCCGTAGCCAATTTGACATGGAGAGGACCCAGGCTGGGTTGAGCTCGTTTACCGCGACCAAGTCGTTGGCTTGTTGACTGATCTGGCGCCAGCCGCATGCCAGCTCAGTCACATCGCTTCTGTCCAAAGCACAAGGGTCGACCTTGGCACTTTCTTCAAAAAGTTCTGGCCCGAAAGCAGCGGTAACAATTGTGAGGATTTGCCGAGCATTACGGACAAGGATTTGTATCCTGTCTCTTGCTTCAGGCCAAAACTCAAGAAAGTCCGGGATGACCATGCCAAGGTTGTTCTTGGAGATGGGAAAACCAAGGAGCGCCGCAATGGTTGGCGCCAGATCGGACTGCTCGACTTTGGAGTAATACTCAAACTCGTCTTTAGGTTTCGTCGGTGCCGAGAAGCCAGGGGAAATGTCCTTGAATTTAGGAGACATGAAAACGAGAGCAGGTGACGTCTCCCCAGGCGACGAAGCCCCGTGGTTGCCGGCATCATTCATACCATGATCGCCGCAGAGCACTAGCAGTGTGGAAGCTAGGTGATCCTTATCCCGCATTGCTTCGTATATTGTCCCAACTATACCGTCCATTTCGGTTTGTTTAGGCACCATATTTGGACTATATTTGATCAGCGCAAGGATCCACACCCAAGGATGAGACTTCGTACCTGCGCGGCCCTGACTTGTGGCCGATGTGGTCGAGGCCAAGATAATGGAGTACCATCAGCCCCCAATCCTCGTTCTCCAACTCGCCGGCAATGTTGCGGGTCACATTGTTGTCAACCTCGGTAAAGTCCTAGGGGATAATGTAAGTCGGACAATTAGAGCATCAGCAGAGACCAACTCACCGAGACAAAGAAACTAGAAGTACCGTCATGACGGTCAAAGGTGTCAGGGAAAAGCTTGAGCCAGGTGTCGTCACCAAACATGAGGAGCTTCCCCAGCTGCTTAGCCCTCAGCTGAGCCAGCCAAGTGTCTTGCGCCGCAAGACTTGACGAAGTGTCCTCCTCATCGAAGTTCAGAATGAGATCGACAAAAGACGGTATGGAGCCTGTGGTAATCGCCTTGATTCTAGGCATAGTAACCGTAGGAGAACGGGCATTGGCCGTGAATGGGATAGCGCTACCTTCTCGGATGAGGCTGGGACTGGTCAGACGGGGCCTGATGCAGGCTTAATGTTTGTGAGTGGCGTACTTCTGCGTGATCTCGAACCCCGAGTTTTCTGCATAGACAAAGTCACTTTCAAGAAGATATCAGCAATAGACTGAGCCATCATAATTAGGTGTGCTTCACTGACCTTCTCAAGGCATCTACGACCATGAAGATGACTTTGTCAAAGGGCGCATCCGGCGGGGGCCCGTACTCAATAGATTCATATTCGGCTAGGCCAGGAAGAAATGGTTTATAAGGAAAGAAGCCAATGGCGAAGATGATGATGGACACAGGAATCAGCAGGTTGGCTATGAGCGTTAGCAGGGTGCACAGTAGTGACCCATTTTTGGCAGCCACCATGTCCGTAAGATGTAGGACAGCCGAAACCAAGAATGACGTGAATGGAGGAAGAGCGGCTGATAAATGTTTGGTGTTCAGGCCATCTGCCAGCTCGCTTTCTGCAGCAGGGTTTCGGAGCTTGATGGCTCCTTGAGCCCCCTTGAAGTCAGCCTTGTGGGGGACGACGTTGGGAAAAGGTCGTTGCGCCACGCGAGGCACGGCATCAGCCACAATCCTCTCAGCAAGCGACACAACCTTCGTTCGCCGTATCCGTACAGTCAATCAAAAAGGCAAGGATACCCGATTACGAATGCAAGGAAGGCTTCGGATAAAGAGATAAGCGAGTTGTTAAAAGCCATTTACAATTGTAACCTCGTAGACCCGCGAGCCTTTGTTTGTCTCGCCATATCGTTACGTTCTGCGACACTACCAATCCATCTTGCAACCACTGCAGTATATTGATTTATTTTGGAAAAGACCAAGTGCATCAAGCACTTATAAGATCCGAGTCTCTCTGTGACACGATTCTGCTCACTGCGAAAGCTGTGGGAAATATCCGATGCTTCATTGTCAGAGATATCTGCCCAAGGTCCTCCTCAGCTAAAATGTACACATGCTCCGAAAAGGTATCCATGAATTGTGACGAAGCCATAACCCGACATCTGGATTCACAACGAATCTGATCCCTTAGTATTGACTGATCTCATTTCTGTATTCACCGATACTCCGGGGTATCATCAAACCCAATCCCCAGACCAACGCTTCACACAAGCGGCACATCGCGTAACATCCAGATCCAAATTCCACATGGAACTTCCAAACCAGATCAGCTCGCTCATAGCAGCCCGAACACGCCTATTCCCATGTCCATCCCTGGCCGAAATTGTTGTCCATCAAAAACCTGCGAATGCCTGCTGAAACGAGAACCTTCTGATCAAGTTCTTTCGATAGCAAGGATGACGCTTGCAAGGGAAGGTACGCAGAGAAAACTCTTATCGTTAAAAAGAAAAATCTAGCCGATTTGGCCCCGGTGCATGCTTCGAGTGCCAAACATGCGTTGTGAAGAATAACGTATAGCATGATCCTATGTTCGGACGACCAAAAGTCCATGACAAAATCCGAGTTTCGTTGGCCCATTTCGTTTCCTGCTCGGTGCCAGCACGTTGTGAGGACGAGACCATGATGACAAGTGCAAATTGCCAACCATCTTATCAAAACACCCAATCAGGCGTGGGAAAAGTAGAGCAGAGCAGCAAACAATTGAGAATCGTAACCGGGACGAGCAGCCGATCACTGGGGGTAGAACGAGCTGCCAGCAGGTGTTGCCTCGGTAGTCAAGTCCAGCTTCAGTATTCGTCGAAGGTCGTTCTCCATAGCCTGGATATTGTTATGGCGGGGTTGGCTCTGACTTTGAAGCCGTTTGGTCGAGGGAGATGGCTGAACGTCTGATGGTCGAGGAGGAGGCGGCGCAGAGCTCTGGGTACCGTTCGTCCCGAAGCCCCCGTTTCCGCTGAACAGAAATTTCTTGAGTGCTTCAGTAGGATCCTCGGGTGTATGGTTCTGCTGATCTTGTGCAGGAGGAGTAGTGTTGGATGTTCGTTGTCCAGACGAGGAGGCTCGAGCAGCTTTGATTCGCTCCTGGTATGGTGTCGAAAAAGCAGGACCCAAGGCACGGCCTGGAGTACCATCCAGCTCAACTGGATGAGGGTGGGTTTGCTGTTGCCCAGCAGACAGGTACGACTGATCTGCTGGGGTCCATGGTTTCGAGGGGCTCCTGGTTTCGAAAGGGGACCTCATAAATGGGGAAGCAGGGTCGGTGACTCTGGATTTCTGACCGGGCGAAGATGTGGCATGTTGTCGGTCTTTTTCCTCCCTGTGAGCCCGGAACATGAACTCTAGGGGTGATTCGTGACGTCTCGGATCATAGCTTGGACGATGAGGCGTAGGAACTTCAGTATCGGTAGCGGGAGGCGAAGGCTCCTGTAGTATTCCACCTGCGTCCCTGGCGAGAGGAGAATCGCTAGAGGGCCTTGCGAGGAAGCTTGGGATGGGCAATGCTGATGGGGCCGGAGATGCATGGAAAGTGGCACCTGCAAAAGCTGCAGCGGGTCCTGCTTTGGCTGATGACGAGCGCTGCAAAGGTGGTGTTTGGCGCTCAATGCGAGGAAACTCGGGCGATGCAGCCGGGTTCTTCGATTTTGGTTTATTTCTGTTCTTTTGCTTCGAGCCAATTTGTATGTTCTGGGAGTGACTGGGCGGCGGAGACGCCGCGATGGTTTTCTGGGGTGTGTGAGGGGTTCCGCTATGGCGGGAACCATCGACAACACCCACGTCGTTTTCCGACGCATATGCCTTCTGGCCGGTGGGCTTGCCGTTGCCGCGAGGGCGACGCCGTCGCGAAGGCGTCGTGGTTGCAGCTGCGTGTACGGATGCGTCCGCCATGGCGTTTCGGGTCGAGGAGGAGATCTGAATGGAAGAAAATAGGGACAGACCACACCTGTAGCGGGAGTGACGGGAAACAAGACGAGTAGAGTAGAGTAAAGTAAAGTAGAGTAAAGGAGGAGGTGCTGAAGAGCGGGAGATTTGAATGATAACGACTGTAGAGTCACGGAGGATCAGACAAGAAGTCGGAATTCCTGTTGATTGGCTGTGGAGCTGTGTTTGTCCCAAGGCTGAAAGCAGATGTGGGGGAAGGAGTTTGCCTGTGAGTCTTGAATGACGAAGGGATGGCTGGCGCACCCTGGGGCGGGGCTGCTGGGCACTTATATACGTGCACTCGATAATCACTCCTAAAAGCATATCTCTTGCCAGAAGGGCTATGAGATGTTTCACTGCCTATGAACCTGGCAAGGTTCATCAAAAGCCTATATATTACAAGTCTAGGTTTTACTTGTTATCTACATTTTCGACTGACTGGAGTCAATCTGGGCTCACCCAACTTTGCCATGAGGTTTCCGGCATGCGCATGCTTCGTGGAGGGTCCCATGGCTGAGGTAACCAGCCACTGTACCCCACCCCCGCCACCTTCTTGTCACCTGAGGTACGATAGCATAACACATGGTAAGGAACGACGAGGCTACGCACCAAGCAAGTCGGACTTGCGGTTGCCTAAACCGTACTTCGTACGGAGGACTTCCTAGCCGTCGAAGAACAACAGTATAGCAGGTTGTCTTCCATACTAGCGGGCAGTTACTACCTGAAGCACAAAGCTAGTCGGCCCTCAAGGTTCAAGTTTGTGGGTTCACCTCCAGGCATTCCTTCTGTATAAGGTAGCTTACTCACGTGCAAGAAAGTACCTACGTACCTGCCGCCTCGCAAGCCTCAAGTACTACCTGCTACATAACTACCTCCTACCTGACCTACTTGTAAGGTCGACGCATCAAGGACTGTTTAGACTGATTTTCTCGCTCCAATTTTGTATTCAGGTCAAAATTACTCCATACCTTAAGCACCGCTCATTCACGAGGAAAGTCTCGCCTTCCACGGAAGTCTCCATCATCCCCGATCTTTTGGGACTGCTTCAGCGCATTTAGTGGCGTTCAGGCAAGGAACTCTTGCGCTATCAGTATGTCCTTCTCCCACCCCTCCAACAATGCTCTCTGCTAGTCCTGTAGCTGACATTACTGCTTCACTTAAAAGATCCGGTTACACCCACCCGACGTTGCGAGACTATCCGCTCTACTCCGACTCTGATATCGATCCCCAGCGAGAAGCAATACTGCGCAGGAACAAACATGGCGGACGTGGAGATGAGTGATGCTCCGGCATCTGCCAAGAAGCTCGATACAACCAAGGAACAGAGCGAAGAAGGCAAGAAGAAATTCGAAGTCAAGAAGGTAAAGCATCCGACCCCTCCCCCAAAAGGTAGTATTGCTGACTGGCGGCAGTGGAACGCCGTAGCTCTTTGGGCATGGGACATTGTGGTTGACAACTGTGCAATCTGTCGCAACCACATCATGGATCTCTGTAAGCACATATCTATATTGCTTCTCATCGACATGCTTTACTAATAGAGAGACGCAGGCATTGAGTGCCAAGCTAATCATGCTTCCGCTACCAGCGAAGAATGTACCGTAGCCTGGGGCATTTGCAATGTGAGGACCCCAGGCATATGCTTCTGTCATAAGCTAACCCATCGAACAGCACGCTTTCCATTTCCACTGCATCTCGCGATGGCTGAAGGCCAGATCTGTGTGTCCTCTCGATAACCGAGACTGGGAGTTCCAGAAGTACGGTCGTTGAGCGATACGCCATGCGTTGGCTGAATAACGACGCGACGAGGTTCGATGGCAGGATGGCAAAAAGGCAACGAGTTGTAATCGTGAGCCGTATTAAAAGAAGATGACCTTCATGCGATCGGCCAACATTTGAAACCAATACTTTTTGTAGTGTGTTGGACTATTCAATTCGTATTCCTTTCGTCAAACCGGAACCAGCCGGTAGCCATTTAATCGGATTCTTTCGCCACATCGGCCATGCTGGTACCGCGATCAAGAATGTGACGAGTGTGCCCCCAAGTCCAACGTAGACAGCTTTCTGAATGTCCTGCAAGGTATAACCGATATTGAAGGCAAGTAACTAGGGATTTCCTGTCAGTCGGAGACGAGATCGATGCGCCCGGATTCGGCAATCATACACCAGTCACTGCGAGAAGTATGGTGGCAACCACCTCCGCTCGCCTCTGGCCATCGAAATCCTGTGAGGGCCACCAGGTTAGCATTGGAGTGTAACGACAGCCATCGGAGGCCTGTCCCCTACTTACAATCTGGCCTTCGACAATGTCCCTCAACGAATCCAGAATCTCCTCAGCCATCTTTGAATACAGGTCGATCGAGTCGCGACGATGTAGGGATGGTTAATGTTGTCTAGGACAACGACTGAACAGGTGCAGGTGCGGCTAGCTGTGGACTCGGGCTATTAGAACCACGTCGGCAAAGTTGCTCAAGACCCAATTAAAGGTACGACCCGGACTTTGGGGGGGGGGATTCTTGCTTGGTGGGGCTGTTGGATGGTTGCTTCGGGTCGGCGGAAAGAGTACACGAAACAGGGATTTGCCTAACTAAATGTATGGGGCTCAGGCTCAAGGTACTTATCTGGGCAGCCTTCAAATGCCGAATTGGGCGCGCACATTTCGAGCTTGCTCGTACTTGCCCGCCAGCACGGCCACCCTGATGTTACCGACGAGTCAGACAGTGGCGCATAGGAAAAACCCTGCTTGGGCAGGCCAGGGCTCGAGCAGGGTGTGTCAGGCGGAGCATTACTCACAGCAGTGGACGCTTCAACGTCAGCAAATTTCTACCTCCTGTTGCTGGGCGGTATAAACGAATTTTCCCGCAGAGCCACTCTCCTGACAGGAATTCAGTTTCGACACGAACTTGTTCATTTGAACGCATCCTACATATCGACTCATTACTTTGTCTGCATCGCCATCAACGCAATTGTCAGGTCTTTAGCAGATAGCCTTCTTCATATTGAATTGCATTTTGCTGGCATTCGCCCATCGTCGGTTGCTTTGTTATGAGATCAGTTTCTCGCCACATCTAGCTGCATCGTCAGTCACCTCGATATTCCACAACCACAACCACGGCCGGTGCTTTCGACGCCTAGGCCGTTATCCAAAATCACCACGGAATCTCGCAAAGTCTTCAAGTTGGCTCAACTCGCCCTCCTACCCGCTATCTCCCCTTCGCTACTTGGCCCTGGCTTCTGGGTCTACAGCGGAGTGAACAAGAAGCCGCCTTAACTTGGTACCGATAGACGATCGCCTCTCTCTACTGAACCATTCTACCAACTCTAGTCCTGAATCTTCGACGACTCGTCGACGGTTTGCTCGATTTCCACGTTCGCGCGGCCCTGCCGCGTGCTGGGTGTATACATCATCATCATCATCGGGAAACCGATTCTCTGATATGGGAATGTTCGCCTTCCCTTGAGAAGCGAGCCTCAACATTCGGCATTGTCTAGCCCGCACTTGTTTTGCTGCCTTCACTCACTGTTGTCTCGTTCGACCGACTGTCTGCAATATGTCTGACCACGACGGAATGATCTCTGACCCGGGGTACGACACCCCTGTGCCTGAGCTCGATGACCACCGCAACCAATCCGCTTCGGCTCAACGATTTGATCGACCCCGAAGAGGTACTTTCGACAGCCTTTACGGAGCTCGACAAGCCACGCCCGAAACAAGCCCTCCCGTCATTCTTGTAAGAGACTTCGAAGAGGCCATCGTTGATGAGGACATGGGAGAGGCGTCACCACTACCTCGTCGTAGCCGCCGGCCGACCGTTGAGTCCGGCAGCGACGGTAGAGGTGTGTCTCCTCCCAACTCAGTCAAAGCATTTGCCGAAGCTCGCCGCAGGGAGAGGGGCTTGTCGTTCTCGGACAACAAGGTCGACCCTGAAGATGGCCTTAGCCGCGTCATGTCCATTTCCAGCCGACGTAGCCTCCGAAGCAAACCTCATGGTCAAGATAATGAAGATGCGAGTCTTGCTTCGAACAAGACGGCGGAAGAGGATGTTTGCTTCCCCCTCCAAAACGACTTTCGCAAGGGCCAACTCCACATTGATTTCGACTATCTGGAGAACTTTATTCAGGATGATAGAGCTGCACGCTTGGAGAGCCGTCGAGAGTCGATTTCAGACGCGTTCCAAGACTTGCGCACTCGTTCTGCCGAGAACCGTCCTTTTCAAATTGCTACGACGGATGGCGATATCCTCGATATGCCTTCTGATGAATCTCTGAGCCAGGAAAAGGCAGCGGAAAAGGCAGCACATAACAAACCGCACCCAGTTGACCAAAACCGTTTCAGCTTTTTTTCCTCCGCATGGGAGTCGACGATCCATGCTCCGGAAATGGGAGATCTAGTTCTCCCGGGAGAAGACCTGCGAGGTCTCTTTGAGCTGCCCGCTGATGAAGCAGACGGTGTCTGGTGGCTCAACGTCAACAGGGCCACAAAGGAAGAGGTTCAGGGTATTTGCAAAGCCTTTGGAATCCACCCGTTGACAATTGAGGACATCATCACGCAAGAGGCGCGCGAAAAGATTGAACTATTTCCTTCTTACTACTTCGCCTGCTTCAGGTCTTTCAATGTTGTCGAAGAGCCGGATGGTAAGGAATACGAGCCTTGCAACATTTATGTGATCGTTTTCCGGGAAGGCACTCTGAGTTTCAGCTTTGCGCCAAACACTCACGCCTCCCAAGTCCGCAAGAGGATCACCGCTCTGAAGGACTACGTCTCTTTGAGCAGCGACTGGATTTGCTACGCCCTAATGTGAGTTCCTTCTATTCATTCCTGCTGAATGGCATGTTCTTTAGGCTGACAAGGACTTTGCGTAGTGACAACATTGTCGACACATTTGCCCCTGAGATTCACCAGATTGAGTTAGAGGCAGATGCTATTGAGGATGAGGTGTTCGTCATGCGCGACGAGGATTCCAGCAAATTCTTGCGGTCAATTGGCCGTGTGCGAAAGAATTGCATGGCTCTGTTGCGCCTGCTGGGCGGCAAGGCCGACGTTCTTCGCGGGTTCACCAAGCGCTGCAACGAGAATTACCAGGTTACACCACGCATGGATATCGGCATGTATCTGGGTGACATTCAAGATCACGTTGTGACCATGGCCACCAATCTGGGACACTTCGAAAAGATGCTCTCTCGAGCACACAGCAATTATCTGGCAACACTGTCCATCAACAGCATCTCCCAGGGTACAGACACCAACCGCGTGCTAAGCAAAATCACTTTCTTGGCATCTGTATTGGTGCCACTGAACCTCGTGAGCGGCGTATTTGGCATGAACGTCATGGTGCCTTTCCATGATGTGGAGCATCTTGGTCCCTTCTTTGGCATCATCGGTTCTATGATCCTGCTTTGCATTTTGATACTGACGTGGGCTCGGTATGCACGCTTTATTTGATGGGACGGTAACCCGCGTCAGCTCCCCGTTGTGTGGAAGTGGTATTTAGGGGTTGTGGATAATCTTGGTGTAACGAGTGTTCGAAGCGTATCATCAAATTCGATCAATGTTGTGTTATTTCTGATAGAAGTGCGACCTGGATTCGGCAATCCTAATTGTCCTAAGTTACTGCCTAGAATCTTTGTGATAATGTTTTAAGAGAGCGGTTGCAGTGTGGAATCAAGACCAGCCATCCGCAACTTTGTCACATGATGACTCTCTCTCGTGGAGTGGGTGGCATCAGCCCAATCTTTCATCATGACCAATGTGGATAAAAGGGACAACTGCGGTGGGCGCAGTTAATGATATTTATTAAAGGGTAGGTACTAAGGCACTTGGTCCAAGAAGACAGAAAGAACGTAAGACGCTCATGACAGGCACCAATTTGTGCATCGAAAGCCCGGAGTGTAGGTAGTAAAAGATACTTGTATGAGCTGTAAATTGCCATAGAAGAGCAGGTATTGGGTACATTCTCTGGACCATTACACCAGTCTGAACCCCTTCGACTCATTTGGGAGCAATTGCAAGGCGGAATATCTCCGGAAAGAGGCTAAATCAACCTCTAGTTGCGCGTGGGCGAGTGTGTGTAACCAGCAGGCTGTACCTGTGGGCAGCAGTAGTCTCATCCGCTCAGCCGCTGGGATGACATCAAAAGCCCGAGGTTGAACGATTTCCGGCGGATCGAAGACGCTGACGAAGAAGAAAGAAGGGCGCATCAGTATTGGTCCGGCGCTACGGCGATTCCAACTACAACATTTCGTCGCCAGCACTTCTCTTAGGCACTCCACCTTCGCCCGTTGCCTTGCGCCAAACGCACGCATGAGGCTTTGGGCCACTCCTCGAGAGCCTCGATCGAGTTTTTCCCTCCCGCACACGCCGCCCGCACCTCGAGGCATCGATAATATCCTTGGCTGTTGTCATAGAGGGCGGTCTCTGCTGCAGGGCTTTGCCTCGACCTCGCTTCCTGTGCGGGCTGCCCGAGACTCGAGACTCGAGATTCGAGACTCCGGACTCGGGGGCGACTCTTCCCGCCAGTTGCCTACCTCGGGCACCCCTGAGGGCCTACCCGATCACACCTGCCTTCCATGAGATTGCAAACAGCCTGCCTATCCGCGCTACATCCAAACCGAACCCGCATCGTACCTGCCTCGCGCGAAAATCTGTAAAGCAACAGGAAATTTGGAAGGTGCCTGCCTGATCAGCAAGTGCGTCACGATGGACGGCCTCGCCACTACCATCTCGCGGCAGGACGCCGGTTCCCTGGTGAAGCAGATCCAAGGCACTCAGCTGCTGAACCGTCAGTTGTCGTCCGTATGCCAGGTAAACGGCTTGAAGAGTACGGGGGTCAAAGCTGATCTCCAGCGTCGCATCATCAACCGTGAGTTTGCCGCCCATTTCACTTGACCTCGTCCTACTTCACTTGGTCGCCCAACGTGCACACGCTGTTTCTTCCCCCTAGCAAAGCCAGAAGCTGCACGGCTTGCACATCGCCACTAGGGTTCACGTCCATTTGCCAAATTCCTTGTTGCATCTCTCAACACGCACCTCTTTACTGACCATAATTTCGTTCCTTATAGTGATACAAGAAACTGTCAATGCCAATGACGTTTCGCGATTTCAGCAAATCCGTCACAGCATCTTCCACGCTTCCACCCAACGATCCAGTCCCTCAAAGATCATCCCGCCTATACCTTCACGTCACGCAAATCTAGTGCCCCCGCCACAGTCACCACTCGCCAACAGCTTCCTGCACCCGATGTCCTCGTACAATCCCTCTACTACTGCCTCTTCCAATGGTATGCCTAGGGATTACCATACCAGTATCTCCAATGGGCATCTCCCCAACCTGTCCTACTCTTCTGTAGGCCCCATTTTCAGTTCAAGCCCTTTCTACCATATTGAGGCGCCTGTTACGGACTTGCGCACAATCGAAGGTTAGCAGTTCTCGAGCGAGTCTCTTGCGTACGCGTTGTTCTAACGATCCTTCTCTTAATCCAGTTATGACGAACCATAAGAATTCGATTCACTTCAGCCTGAAGTTGAGCGACCACCCTGCACTTCAGCGCTGTGCGACCGACAAGCTCTATCGAGTCATGATCTTTTGTGCAGCGGATAACCAGGGTGTGCAACATATCTCGTTTCCCCAGCAGGCTGAACTCCGAATCAACGGTGGCGAGTTCAAAGCGAATTTGCGTGGGTTGAAGAACAAGCCCGGGTCTACTAGACCAGCTGACATCACGAACGCTCTTCGTTTAAGGCCAAATTATACAAACAACGTCGAGTTTGTTTACGCGCTGACAAACAAGGTATGAGACCTCTCGGACTTGCAATTCTTACGCTAACTGCTGCTCTTTATAGAAATATTATCTCATTGCAAATCTTTGCAGGATCACACCGGTTTCGGAATTAGTCACCATGATAGCAACCCGCCGCAGAATACCTAAGGCGACTGTCGTTAGCGAGCGTGAGTACTTTTCATGTGACCTGGCAGTTAACGTGTCCTTGCATATACTGATGCACTGTAGTCAACAAGAAGGCGCAGGATCCCGATGTTGTTGCAATGTCCCAGGTCCTCTCGCTAAAGTGTCCTTTGTCATGCATGAGGCTGGACATGCCCTGTCGAAGTTTGAGCTGCACACATATCCAATGCTTCGATGCAACATCGTATCTGCAGCTGCAAGAGCAAGGTCCACAGTGGCTTTGCCCCATATGCAACAAGTCAGCGCCGTTCGATCAGCTTGCAGTAGATGAGTGAGCGCCTTGGACGACGCATATGTTATATACTCGCCTGCTAACTCTCCTGCAGATATGTCAAGGACATTCTTGACAATACTTCGAAAAGCTTGGAGACGGTCACCATTGAGCCTAATGGTAATTGGTTGGTGAAACCATCGACAGACGATAAGCATGGCACTTCAACAACCTCCACATTCCAGGATGAGGACGACGACCTAGAATTGTCGGAGATCAGCGTAGTCGGTGGCTACCGTAACGAAACACCCAAGAACTCCACGCCGTATTTGAGCACTCCTGTTTCAGCAGGCCGAGATGGCTCGTCTAGCGCTCCTCGTGGTATTGCTACGACCAGCGGCAAACGTCCTGCTTCGGCGGTGATTGACCTTACATTGTCATCTGATGATGATAGCGACGAGCCTATTCAGCGTCCGGCGAAACGACAGAGCACGTCAGTCAACGGGGTCAGGGGCCCTGGTGAATTTGACTTCTCGGGCAATTCTACGACTGAATACACTCTATAGGAGTCGCAATCGTCGCGAGTGCGAAATGCCTTGATATTTCAGAGGTGGAGGCTCTAGTGACACTCCTCGCAAGTGCGAGATGCCTGAATCCCAAAGGCAAGGGCTAAGGCTCTAAACGATTCTACAATGATGAAATGGTTCCCTGGGCAGGCTGGCGTTTTTTGGGTACTTGAAAAGGATTCCCCCTCGTGTTGGACGATGTTTGTGATATCATTTTAGGGAGCCGTTGTCGGAATTTGATTGCTTTGCTTTTGGAGCCGCATTTGTGGCAACGCGACATGGATTCTAGGACATAGAGCAGGAAGCATGGATGAGAATGGCAAATGCTCTTATTGAAGGAATCGCATAGAACGGTAGATTAGGAAATGCCCCGTGAACATACTTGAAACAGTTGTTTTTCTCAATGCACCTTGTCTTGAAATCGTAGATTTCTAGTATGTCGATGACTGTAGCATGGGTCCCATGAATGGCTGCCATATTCAAGATGCCAGTGTCGCGGTTCAGGTGCCTTGGACCCACTGGGAAGCACTAAAGTGGTGTGGACAAAGGTCGCCAAGACTTGTTCCACAACGACTCTGGGTCCCCCAGGTTTATTCGGTCTGCAAGGATGCTTCGAACCACTGCTAACAATAACCAACCTGTATCTCGGCATGAAGCTGGCCTACTGAGTACAGCCCATACACAAAGTCCGAGTCTGAGTTGAAGAGCAAACAAAACGACAGCGAAGCTCCAGGAGCCAGCCGCACAAACTCAACGAAACCACCCCCCCCTCCTCTTTTGCTCGCAACAGCTGCGCCCCCCACCATGTCCTTCGACGCCGTCATGCCGCCCTACAACTCGAGCGACCCGGGCGCCTCGTTCCTCAGCTCGTCCTGCCTCGACTTCCTGCTCATCGAGCTCGTGCCGCTCGCCCACCGCGTCGCCTACGACCGCGACGCACCGCTCCTCTCGGCCGAGCCCAGCGCCACGACGCCGACGGCCACAGCCGCCGCCGCGTCCGTCGCCCCGAGCTCCAGCACCGCGGCGACCGGCACCCAGCACCAGCAGCGCAGGCTCGAGGACGACGAGGAGCTGGACGCCGTGCAGTATCGGCTCGACATGCTGGGCTATCGCGTCGGGCAGGGTCTGGTGGAGAGGTGTGGCGCCTTTCCCCCTTCCACTTTTAACGCGGGGAGCGTGTATTGACGGAGGAACAGGTTCTCGAGGGACCGCCCGCGCTTCAACGACACCCTCGATGTAATCAAGTTCGTGTGCAAGGATCTATGGTCGTTGGTGTTCGGGAAGAACATTGACAATCTAAAGACGAATCACAGAGTATGACCCAACCTCTGCTCTGCACCCCTTATTGCTCCTCAAAATTTGCACATATACTGACCCGGAGACTTTCTTGAAGGGTGTCTATGTATTGACGGACAACGTCTTTCGACCATTCTCCCGAATGAGCACCGAGGCAGGCGGTCAAGCCGTTGTTCGCGCACAACCCGTACCGCAGCTCTCCCCTCCTACCCCCTACCCTTCTGCTAACTTGTGCTTCAGTTTCTTTGGTTTCCATGCGGCATAGTGCGCGGTGCGCTTGCGGCCTTGGGAATTGTTGCTACAGTTCAGGCTGAGATTCACGAGCTGCCGGGGGCTGTTTTTCAAATCAAAACAGCACCTGTCAAATAATTAGTCCCCCAGCACGGAGTGCCTTCGGGGACTATTAATCACGAATGGTAATACAAGCAAGCAAAAGGCCCACGTTTTGGTGCAAGTCGCGCAGTTAATTGTTGGTCGCTCGGTTCCGAGGTTTCGGATTCGGCAGAACTATCTATCCAGCTCTGCATCCCACACGGCCAGCAATGTCCCTGGCCCCGCCATGGCAATCGCCTCCAATTAAAGTGGGAGAAGCGGCATGCTTTATAGCATTGAGGCGATGGCTAAGGTGAACGAGAGGGTAGGGAAAGATTGGACACTTCAATCGAATGGCCCCTCACAGCCTAAGGAAATGGAGAATCATCAGTACTCGAGATCTTCGTCGTGTATTGAGTGTCTAAGCATAGCTATGGTCCTCAAGAAGAAAGTTTTCCCTCAAATGGAGGGCTGCTTACTGGGGGTAATTGGGGTTTGTTTACTTTTGAGGAGGGTTGTGGGCAAAGTCAATGCCCTTCTTGATATTGCCCTTGAGTTCCTCAATGGCCTTCTCCAGAAGACCCTTCTCCTTCTCAGTGACTCCCTCCAGCGGGTTGGTGACCTTCTCGACACCGTTGGGCTGCGAACGGTCAGTCTCTTCCTTTTAGCTAGAACACTGGAGGCATGGTGACTCACTCCTAACTCGACGGGTACTGAGAAAAAGTCAACGCCGGTCTCCTTGGCAATGGCTTCGCCCCCGGGAACACCAGGAAGGTAGACATAGCTGGGCTCAGTAAGGCCCTTCTCTCCCTTGGCGGCTCTCAGGACCTTCTCAGCGAAGCTACACGCATCGTCAGCAATTTACTACTCGCCCGAGGCAACGATTTCATTGTTCTTCACTTACCGGAAACCAGCATAGGCCATCGACAAAGTAGCCGATCCAGCGCCATCCTTGGCCTTGACCACCTCATCACCACCGAACTGGACACGGTTGACGAGTGCATCGTATTTGTCGTCGGGGATAGTGACGGAGGGGGAGACCTTGCTGAAAAGAGGCACGATGGTATTGCCAGAGTGACCACCCACGACTGGGACAGTCAACTTCTGGGGCTGCTTCTCACCGGAGATTTCGGCAACAAAAGTCTCGGCTCGGACAATGTCGAGGGTAGTGACGCCGAAGAGGCGCTGAGCGTTGAAGACGTTCTTCGACTTGAGAACCTCGGCAGAGATGGGCACGGTCGAGTTGACGGGGTTGGAGATGACGAGGATAAATGCCTTGGGGGCGACCTCAGCCGCGGTCTCGATCAGGCCCTTGACGATACCAGCGTTGATGTTGAACAGGTCGTCGCGGGTCATGCCAGGCTTGCCTGCATGCAAGAAGGGTTCAGTAAACAAGGATTGCATGCATTGAGGACGGCAGGGGACCAATCCACATACGGGGAATACCGGCAGGGATGACGATGATGTCGGCGTCCTTGAAGGCGGCCTTAGCACCGTCATTCGCGGGCAGATAGCCGGTGATTTTCTGCGAGGTGGTCAATTTAGCTGTGACCCGAATGCGGGGGTTAAGTTTGGCTATCGAGGCGACATACAGCGGTGGAGGAGATGTGAGAGAGGTCGGTAGCAACACCAGGGGTGTTGACAACATCGTAGAGGGCCAGCTCATCGATATGAGGGCTGGTCTTGAGGAGAAGCGACAGTGGCTAGAGTGGTCATGATCAGCAAAGCTATTGAGGAGGAATTTTGGTGTAAATGGCGCGTTTCTTACCTGACCAATGCCACCAGAGGCGCCAGCAACAACTGTAGGTAGAGTCAGCCAGAGCGTCCATGTATAGCTTGACGAAGACCGCAGCAATGCGGGGTTACGATGAAGGACGTACCAGCCTTGACCATGTTTGCGGTGTTGGATGAAGAGACGATGGGATGGTTGAGAGGGGGAAGCAGAATGCGATTGTGGGTTGTAGACTGGCTGGGAAATGTGTTGGATGAGAGAAGACGAAACTCTTGTAGGAGGCAGATAAAATAGCCGGCCGGGAGCTGGTGCTCTCTTGTCAATCGCAGCTCCCCGTGCTTTCCCTCGGGAGGGATCCCAGAGCACCAGTGCGGCAACCACGGTCTGGAGGGGTCGTCCGAGGGGTCCACGAAGGAGGGGCAGTGGCCAATCGGGGGCCAGAGAATGCGCCAGTAACAGGAAGCTGGAGGGGCAAGAATGTCCCGCTGCCGAGCAAATAGCCACGGCAAGAGACGGAGGTTTTTGTTTCTTACATCAGAAACATGGACTCTTGCGCAAAGTCGCATCAGGTCCGTTCACCATCCTCTCCCAATGGAGCTTTCCGTTACGAGCGCTAGGCGCTTCAGCCCATTTCCCTCCTCCGGCCGTCCTCTTGTGTTTATGGCTCCAGTCGCTGTATCATCAGATCTTGCTGACGGCTAGCGTCTCTTCCGGGCTCAACTAGGGCACCATCAGGGTAGGAATGAAACCTTGTCATTAATTATTGATGTTGTGGTTTTGGAATTGTCTTATGAATGGGCTTGTGGTGTTTGTACAATAGGCTTCTCTCCGCAAGTATCATTGCGTGAGAACCGATCTCGAACATGTATCTCATTTTGCAACCGCTCTGGGCTTGAGTTGAGCATGTGCTGGCTCGGCTCAGTCCAATACCTGGAGAATTGCTGGTGCATAGAATTGCACCTGAGTTAGGTTCAGTGGTAGACGGAGTAAGCAGAGCAAACGTGCAAAAGTTCAACCTTGCTGACAATAACCCCTCTCTTTGTTTCATTGACAAGGGACTTGGGATCTGAAACTGTCCGAGCAAAAATGGGTTGAATGGATCCGACCCTTCCAAGACACCAAGTAACGTTGATACTTTGGATCATGTGTTGGAACCCCAACATACATCACCATTGTGGCGGTTCAGCAGTCTCGGACAGCCACGACAATACCTGCGCATTTGAGAGACCACCGATGCCACGTCTTAGGTAAACACGTCGTGTCATCCCCGTCCCCAACGGTATTTCTTCTTCACGCTGTATAATTTATATATTGATGTGAAGAAGGGGGTACAGGTCATGAGTGGCCCAAGGGTATTTGTGCAATGTTGGTACCAGCCATGGCGCCAAGTATTGTATTCTCAACCTCGTGAGCTCAAATGCTAACTCCAGCCGTAAACCAGGAACCTGAACTCATGCTGCATGCCTTTCGTAGATGATTCTCTAACATATGGAGATATTCATCAACGATAGCAAGTCTTTTATCCCCTCAAAACACTTAGACCGGCCTTGTCCGTTATCCCCTTTCTCATCTCAAGCGAGCTTAGGACTCCTCGGCAGCCTTCTTGGCCTTCTTGCCACGGAGCTTAGGCTCGGGGGTGGGCTTCACAGGACGCTGTGCACGGCGGAGGGCGGAGACGCGCTCGACAGCGGCGCTGCGGAGGTCACCTCGGTAGCCGGACTTGGCAGTCTGGTTGGCAACGGCCCTGTAGGTCCTGGTGATGCCGGCAACGTTAGCATCAACACTCATCCCCGCTCTTTCGACGAAAAGTGTGAATCTCACCTTCGGCTAGACTTGTTACCACCGTAGGTGGTCTTGATCAGAGCCTGCGCAGGCTTGGTGACAGCAGAAGCCTTCTTGCTGATAACGGTCACACCACCCTTCTCGTTGGGGAGAACGCCGACAGCCTTGTCGTTGACGAAACCGGCATGCTGAAGACAATAGTCAGCAATCCACCTAGAGGCTTCCATGTATATTCGTCGTCGGAATGATGGGGAAACGACCGGGAAGTCGTACCTTGCGGGTGTTGATGTTGGTCAGGTTGAGAGGGTCACGAGAGAACTGGATGCCGCCGTTGCGCTTGCTCTTGACGAGGAAGGCGTGGTTGTGGCCTGGTCATCGGATTAGCGGTTGCGTTTTATGGATTTTTCGAAGAGGTTTTCGTTATGACGTACGGACAATCTCCCAGACGAGATCCTGGGAGATGTTGGGCAAGGTAGCGGTGGCCATTGTGATTTGAATGTGTCGTGAAGTCGTTATGCCGTGGGTGATTGTTTTGCAGCTTCTAGGCAGTCCAACATATTGATTTTCCAAACTGTGGGCTCGCTTGGTTGCCCTAATTGCGGCTAGCGCGCTGGTGGCGGATGGTGCAGCTGCAAGTTATCTTTACCTTATCGATTACAAGCGGATAACATCTGCTTACTTAATGCATCATCAACACCCATGCCCGACGTCTGACCATAGAAGGGAGGCTGTGCACGGCTTAGTAACAGCGAGGCGTGGCAGGAGGTCCCTTAGATTGGGCGCGCCCACGCTTCTTCACCTGACGGGGCTCTGACGCACATCCACGAATCGCAAGACACAGAACACTCGACAACAGCCTGTCGTCGGCTTCACTTGTTGGCCTGCACTGCGCTAGGCGCCTGTCATGAGTACCCTTTAAGGTGGTCTTTCGAAACCCGAATCCAAAACTCCCTTCGTGGGCTTCTCAAGTTTAGCTCTGCCACCCATACCTCGTCTCCTTCGAATCGCCGGACCTTCCGAGCCGCTCCGGCAATTCCGTTACCATGGCATACATTCTCATCTCCGTGTCTCTCTTCTTCCTCGTCACCGCAACGATCCTCTTCTTCACGAGATCTTATTGGCTACATCACGTTGCGGATATACGCATCCCTGGCGCAGACTACATATATTCTCGATTGCCCAGCAGCTTCGCCGAAGACATCGAGGCTGGTCTATCCAGTAGCACATTCGATCTCAGTGGAAACGTTGATTCAGGCGACAGCCGAGCTGGTCTCGATGATGCGAGCAAGGCTGCAATCCTGAAAATCATGAAGAAGAGGCGCATGAACTTTGATCAGGCCCGAAAGGTCTACATGGAGGACCGCTTCTCAGCAAACGGCATCGGTGCCGACGGCCTTCCCCGCGACCCCAAGTTCGTCAGCTTCTCTTGAGAAGCCATGCTCTTGGCCTCACCGCCAGTGGTATCATTCGGTCCCGACGATAGGTGGGAGATTGTCGCGAATCGACCTCGGCATTTCTACGTCATAATTTCTTCCCTTGTTAGATGCAAAGTCATTTGCTTTGATGTTCTTTCGAACGAAACGCAGGGCCAGCGAGCCGTTTTCTTTTGTCCTTTTGTCCGGTCACAGAGATAAGCCGGGGTGGAGGTTGGCACTTCGTCCTGGAGTTAGGGTATTTCAATTTCGCGGAAGCTATTCGTACAGCCGATTGCAAGCCATGCCTTTTTCATAGCAATGTTCTCCTGGATTCATATAACATGTATAGCTAAATAAGAAACAGTACATACTAAACCTGAAGAACGTTTTACGGCCTTGTCCTTGGCCATGCTTTCCCACGATGGTCAGTGCCAGTGACGCAGTCTAGCCATGGCCAACGGGGTTAGACAGTACGGTCACGCGCCTGGGCAACAGCTGGGGTATAAGATTAAATTAACTATATTACAATTTTTTTTATAATTCTTCCCGAATCACTCCAGTTGCCCCTCGTGGTCCCAATGACACAAGGAGGCACTAAGCGATTGCGTTCATATTGGGGGCCATCCACCCTGGTCCGGTTCCTGGTTATGACTTGGGTGATACGCCTGCGTATCGCCTTGCCCGTCGTCGTCCTCGTTGTCATCCCTGTACTCGTAGGTAAATCCTTGTTGGGTCCACGGCACATGCCATGTCGAGTTGACCGGCATCGACGAAGAATAGTACGCCATTGGCGTGGTTTGTACATGCGATGCAGTCCGCGCGTGGTTCTGCGCTACAGCGTCGTGGGCTTGTATCAGAGAATGGTAGGCACCCATGCCCACGCCTGCGCCCGCACCCATGCTCATGCTCATGCCCATCCCCATTCCCATTCCCATTCCCATGTTGCCGGCGCCCACACCCATTCCCATTCCCATTCCCATGCCCGGTTGCGGATTGCCATCGGTTGTGGCGGGCCACTCGAATTCGTGAATGGGGGATCGAAAGTTTTGGCTCATCACCAGCGCGGATCGTGGCGTCAGCGAGACGAAAGAGGGATGCTGGGATGGCCGCAGGAGACGTCCATGTGTGACGTCCGAGCAGTTATAGTAGCTGACCAGGTGATGAGGGACCCCATTCCACAAGATGCTGATGGTCTTCTTGACTAGGCCATTCGTCTTGAACTTGTAAGAGTCCACCAGCGAGCCAACAAGCGCACGTTCCTGGTCCTTTTCGGCTGCCGTGGGGTCCATAGAGAGAGAGAGAGATGCACCCGAGCTCATGGAATTGGAGGAAGAGCTGTTGCTCTTTACGACACCGCGGGTGGGGCTTTTTCGATTCCTCATGGCACGCTTCTTCTCACCTGGGGCGAAGGCCTCGTTCATTTCCCGATAGATGAGGAAGTTCCCGAGGATGCGGCTGGGACTCCAGTGGGCGCCGTCTGTCCATCTCTTGATGCCGGACGAGTGCTCTTCGTAGACAAATACATGACCGCTCTTGATCATGTCTTGACGCTCTCGGTCGTGGGGTCTCCTGGGGACGTGACAAGTATGGCCGGAAAGGCATGCTTCAAACAATATTAAAGCATCGAGCGTGGTGGATATGTAGCCCGTATAGGTGGGCTGCAGGTCTGAGTGCCTGGCCTCCATCATGCGTGATGGGTGTGTATGGTATGTTGGGGAGGTGTGATGGATGGAAAGTTGGATGATGGGAATTCTGTATGGAGATGGGAGGAAGACGCGTCGATTCGTTCTTGGCCAAGGGCAGGCAAGCTCTCTATATATGCACTATGGACTTGCCCTTCACATGGGCCTAGATGTGGAAAAGTTAGTCTATACCTACTACCTACGGTACTTAAAGCACAGAGCCATCTGGCAGATGCTCCTCCCCATGGACAACCCCTACGTACAGACCAATACATGTTTGGGAAAGCTAAGCTGGGCTTGTGGTGCAGAGCCACCTTCCATGTGCTGCTGCGCTGCTCGAGCTAACACCAGCCAAAGAGGAGGCGCGGCAGATCGCGCCTGTCAGGGATCCAGTCGAGCCGTGCAGAGCGGCGGAAGCTCGCGGGCAGCAAGTGGCACCGTGGAGCGAGCGACACCTGAAGGGCTTGCAACTGCAATGCAAGAAAAAAGCGATGGGGTTCAAGGGGAGCATGGGATTGATGGCGGACGGCGGATGGTGGATGGTAGGCCAACCGCTTCGGGCCAAGGCGGGATGCTCGGATCCCGCTACCGAGTGACAGACGGCGTGTTCCTCACCAAGCCCCCAAGCCCCCCCCCCCAAAGCGAGTCCCCCGGCGGCCCTCCGTGGACTTGTGTGATGGGCTACCGACTCCGTTGGCTACTCGAGGTACTAATGCCATCGCGTTGCTGCTATTCCGTCGCAAAGGGTACCTTTGGAATGCCGCCGCACAAGCTAGAGGAGGTACCCGGAACCCTAAGCCATGGCGGGGGACAGACACACATGTGCGTGCACATGTGTAGAGGAGGAGGGGAGTGAAGGAGCGTGTGAGGGAGGGCGTGAGGGCGTTGAGGGCGTTGAGGGAGTGTGGTCGAGATGGAGGGTACGCAAACAGGACTGAAAGAATTGCGACTGTACTGTACCCGGATGGTCTTGGACTCATGCCTACCTACCTAGGTACCTACCTACCTACCTATATCGGAGCAGAACGCGCTGTGTGGATGGTTCCATTCGATGCTTGGAGGAGTATATCTATTCATCGACTCGACCTCGATCACCACTATCACGATCCATCATCGTCATCACCACCATCAGCATTAGCATCAGCACCCCCAGCATCACATCCTCAGCTGCTTGTCCTGGCGTGCCAGTGACCGTGCGTTCGTCTACATATCCCAACACTAGGACACTGCCACCCTTCCCCCTCCCTAGTCGCGCCCCAGGATGTGACGGGCTCTGCCCCCGGGCACCACCACAACAACAAGACCCCTTCTGGAGGGACCGCGCTCGCTCGAAACAGCGGGATGCGGCATCTAGCGTGTTTTAATGCCCTCGGCGAGGGATGGATGGATCGGCCTGGCCACTGGCGCTGGCCAGCCCACAGACCCTTCCTTGACTTGGCAGGTTTTTTGCCCAAGAATCATATGGGAACCGACGCCCAACGTGCTCGCAGGTGTTTCCCAAGCTTGGCGGTTTGCAAGAGCATGAAGCAGGGTATTATTTCTCCCTCATAGGGGTTTCTCGATCTTTGGGGTTTTTTTTCTCTTCCACCCCTCCGACCTCGTCTAGTTTTGCCACTTCTTTTGCTGGGGGTCTTTTTCTCTAATTTTTTTTTTCCTTGTGCGCTCCTCGACTTCTTCTTCGCGTTTGATGTTTGTTTAATCTCTGTTCCCAATAATAGCAAGCGCCGTCGTTCAAACTCTGGACAGATGCTACAGCATCGCGCGGTTAGACTGTGAGGGTAGGAACATGTGGTGGGAGAACCTAGATTTCCCTCCATCCCAACCACGTGCCGTGAAGCTTAGAGGGAGCCAGTCACAATCACGTCGGGCTTAGTGAAGTTTGGCATCCAGGAATTGGTCGGCATGGATTCTCATGTCAACATCGAATCGTCCTTGTCTGTTTCAATGGCATTTGCCGTTTCCTATGTTGTACGAATACAGTACACAGCCTCGGACCGAGAGAAGCCGCCCAGCCAACGGGCGTTGGTGGTACAGATCACACTGCCGTATCTGCATGCGGTTCCTCCGGCGATCAATGTCCAAGCACCCCTCCCCCCTCCCGGCAAATCGCAAACAAGCCTCGCATTTCATTGGCTCACTAGCGCTCAAGACGTACCAGGTTATGCCAGGCTGTGGGAACTGTCAGTCGAGTGGCTTCAGGACGACTGATGCTAGCCCGATAAGGATGAGGGCAAGTGCGTGGCCCCGCACGCGCGTTCGCCGGAAGGGACCCCCCAGGCAAGGTCAGTGCATGCAAGAAATGCTTGATTGCTGCTTTGGCCGGCAGAAACGATGGGCCGGGTGAGTATCATTGGCCCGATGAGGACTAGTAATTCTCCGATGGGGGTTCGAGACCTCCGCGGCGAGCGCTCCGGCCGGATTCGGAGCGCACGCAAGACCGACCTTCACGTAAGAGAGATCAATCAAGCATATATTCGTACTTCCGTACCCTCTGTACCCTCTGTACCGTCTGTACCAGCTGTACCAGCTGTACCAGATCACATTACCTAAGGCAAGTAATGCCTGCCCACCTTTCCTAAGGTAGATACCGATGAGGCAACGTAAGGTCCTGGAGAGATGCCTCTAGCATCGTCGTCATCATCACCACCATCATATTATCATCATCCTCATTCTCGTCAGCTCAACCCATGGGTTGTTTCCCTACTATTCCTGCTGTAATCATCGCCCGTGTTTAGCCCTGATTGGCCAATCAATGCTCTTCTGTTTGCTACCCCACTACTACATACAACAACCGCAAGCACGGGAGCGAGACGCCCACTTAATCAAGCACGTCCTGACCTCCGGCACTCTCCGACGAGCTGTCGTCGAAATTCCGGGGAAAATTCAAGAATTAGTGGTTCACCTCGTGCTTCATCCTACACTTAATCGCTAAGCTGGATTCAATGAGAGTAAGGGAGGGAGGCCATTGCTGTACCGGCACGCTTGGCTACCCTCTCAGTTGACCGTTTCTTGCAGGAACAACAGCTTGCTGCAATATCACGTGAAGGATGCTGCCGTAGCTGCTGCTGTCAAGGCATCAAATCTCACAGGCGAGCGTTTCTCGCTGGTGGACACGCAAAAATGGTGGGTGCGCCACGATGATGGTCCTAGGGCCAATTCAGCACGGTGGCACAACAGGTAGGCAGCCTTTACGATACTGCACAAGGCGACGTCACATTCCTCGTCTATTGGACCAGAAAGGTCCTCTCTGGCCTTGCCTCAAACAGACAAGCTCAACAAAACTCGTGGGCTTGGACACGCCAGTGACAGCTACTAAATCGTACGATTTGCGACTGCTCATCCGCATGGAGCGCTCCCAAACCCATGGCTACGATCTGCCTTACAGAAAAGACGAGTCACTGTGCATCTCCCTTGGCCAGCATCAGCGTCATCCGATAGCCATGTGCGCTTCCACTGCTACCCTACTATAGGTATGACTTGCACAGCCCCGGCCTCGTCATGTATGATATCGGCCGAAACCCACAGCCATCAACAACAATGCAAGGCAGGCTAAATCCAAGGAGCAGCAGGCAGTAGCAGGCATGTGACGAGACGTTGCAACCATGGCCCCTAAACTGTTGTTGAATGCTTGCTCTTCTCACCCCACTTCCGTCTCGTTTTCCCCTCACTCAGTTAGCTGGTTTCCATTTATTGGTCGGATGGACGGCCGTCTCCTCAACCAAGCTTTCTGGTATAGCAGCAACGCTTGCGAAGCTCGCTAGACATGGCCAATAACAATACGTTCTAAAAAGGTGCTAGGGGACCCAATTGTTACCTGGTTGCCAAGCAGGAATCTTCAGGTATATTGAGATTCCCATGCCGATTTTCATGCCGTCTGGCGTTGTTTGCTTGCGCAGCATCAATCTAAACACCTCCTAGTTCGTAGTCGCATTAGAGCGATGCCTGTCCCCCCTGGGTCTTGCAGGACAAGTTGCGCTTGGGGGGGGGGGCGCGCAAAAGGGTCAAGACGGGGAGCTAGTCGCTCCGCCTGTCCCAGGCTTCAAACCGAGCTTGTAGTCCGGCTCTTCCGCATACACCACCACCAGCTTGCTACGTTACGGCTTTTGGAAGAACCATGGCTGATCTCCCGCTCCGTAATGTCGCCCCGGGACTCTCATGGGAACCGGTACTGTACCAGTGAAGACGTCCATACCGTATACTTGGCTGTCAGCAGCGCTGCCGTCGCCGCTACCGCTGCCACCGTTGCCGCCGTCTCGATGGCCCTTGGTTGTCACTTTTGGCAAGGGCACCACTACACCGCACTCCCAGTTGCGGCAGCTCATCTTGGGCTTGCCCGATGCCCTGTCCTTGACCAAGCGACCCCTGTTGATATATATTCGTCAGTCTCGGTATCCCACAAGTCTGGTCTGCGCTCCTACCATGCACTTTCGGACAGGTTTGCACTGCCCACATATGCCAAGCCTGGTGCCCTCGGCCCGTCCAGGCACCCACGTACTGGCTTGCGCACCAGTATAACTTTGCTGTGCATCAGAAGCCCGGGTCGCGTGTTGACGCAGTCTCGGACTAGCTCCCGCGGAAAGGTGGGCGACCGCCACCACTTCTCCTGGATACAAATCGTGCCCCCAGCCTGAGCTCGCCACGGACCTTTGTATCAGTAAACATTCCCGCTGTGACAAAAAAGATAGCCAACTCACCGATCTGCCCCCACGGCTTTGACAGACAGTCTGGTTTGTGGGGAAGTATATGCGAAACCTCGCCTTGAGGCTCTCGAGCAGGCCTGCTGCTTTCTCGGACCCCTTGCGGGCGGTCCTTGCACGGTACTCCTTCATGCCATCATCTCCTGGTTCTCGATGTTAGCCGTACGTGTTTTAGAATATGTAACAACAATGCAGTCTACCTCGGCACGCATTGTAAATTGCAGTGACCAGGTCGTGGTTCACGGATCCTAGGGAAGCGCACTGTTTGTCTACTGTCAGCTCATGGGCGTCAATCGACAGCTTAGGGGGGCCTTCACGAACCACCAGGTCTACTTCAACCAGCTCCTCTGTGGCTAGCCCTAGTGCAGCCACGCAGCCACCAAGTCCACAGTATCCTAGCCCGGCCATCAGCCATCAGCCATCAGCCATGAGCTACCATCACCACTCGGAGTGTATGAGGACAATCGCGAAATGACAAACTTACCTACTCTTTTCAGAGACTCATCCATGTGACCGCCCGGACTAGCCCCTATTAGTACGGGATGACACCGTTGGCCCAAGTGCTTCGGAGCTTACATTGTATAGACGAAACCAAGCTCGCGCGTTTTGGAGAAGTCGTAGTTGGAGAGGCTGCTGACCATCCTATCGTCAACCCCGCTCGCCGAAAGAAACCGCCTAAGCTCGATGCTAAACATGGTAGGAGTGTGGTGCGTGGGGTTCTCCAGGCGAGGGAGATCTATCAAGAAGACCATCTGGGGTTCTTCATTAGCAAGTCCACCCCTCAACCGATGGACGCCTTAGGAAGAGGGGTCTCAACCGACATTTTCCATCACGCCACTCTCGCCCCAATCGTAGGACACAAGATTACCCGTCGGCACCACCACTCGAAGATAGCCAGGGTACTTGAGCACCTGCAGTTTGGAGTGCATGGAGCCAGGGCCGTTCATGGGGGGGAAGCAAAACTTGATGCCTGGCGGCACGTTGGACCGCATCGCTTCCTTCTGCAGCCTTGATTAGTGGCTGCATGATCGCGGGTCGGGATCGGATGCTCCTTACCTGGGCATCATCTGAAGCAAATGCTAGCAGGAGGAGCTTCGTCGTTGCTAGGTCCACCTTGGACATTATCCACTCCTCATCCCACTGGAACGATGACAGCACCGCAAGGATCAGCTGGTCTTTCTGCAGCACCTCTTCTATCTTGATGTCATCAGGCGTCCTGGGGTAGCCCCGAGCCCATGTCCTTTTGATGGTGCCATTGGGGAAGGGCAGGGCAGCAGCTGATTGGGACGACGGCTTGGATGGAGCTGGTTTCTTTGGCGGCGGCACTTCCACGACGTCGTCACCCGAGGATACCCGGCGTCTTTTTGCCAGCCTTTGTAGTCGCTCCTGCTCCATCTGCCTCCGGTCAAGAGGCAAGGTACCAAATGTGGGCTTGTCTGCGTCTTTTTCGTGTGATATTAATGCTGCTGTCGTCTTGTGTTGTTCCTCGAGAGATAGTGCAATCGCTTGACGGAGTGCTTCGTCGTCATCAGCGTTAGCATCGAGCTCATGCTGCGATGGCCGTGCATCTGCCATGTCGTCAGATTTTCACACGTATTGAAGCGCCGGTGCAAAGATGAAAATGGCGCAGCCTGGTGCAAAAAAATGTCTATTCTGTGACGCAGGCCAGTGTCAAACTGAATTGAGCCTGTGATGTGGGAAGCTCCAGTGTGGATGAGTTGATGATTCAGCTTGTGACAAAACACCTCCGTCGACAACGAATCATATCCAGGAGCACGGGACGACCACGACGCGTAGCTTCCGTCTTGGTCGTATCAGATGCCACAATGGTTGGAGTTTCTGTTGGGGACCGGAGCTATTTTCCGTGCAGAGTGGAATTTTCACGGTGATAACTCTGCTGCTTCCCCGGTAGTGACATCTCGTGGCGGGCAATCGTCGGCTAGGACTAGATGCACCGCACAAATCGCTTTGCGAAGCTTTCCCAACCCCCTTGACGGAACTTCATTCCGGTTGTCTGATCCCGGACCATTGTGTCGGGTGCACAAGCTTCGGCACCGGTCATACGGCATGTAGTGTGTTTCATCCGAAACCTAGTGGTATTTTTACTTTATGCATGATCAACTACAATAACCTTCATCAATGCTGGTAACAAAGCCTTCCATGACCCCCCCCAAAAAACAACCCCAAACTGGTGATCCCCATATGTATCGTAATAATTACAAACGCACTTGCCTAGCTACAATCAGTCCGACGACATCGATTCATTTGATATTCGGATGCCAAATTGCTACGTATCTGAAGATTGGTGATCGCCCCCATCACTCACGGCTTGGAGGTTGAACAGTATCAAATTTAGAGCCTAGGGTAGCTCGGAAAGCTAAACCATACAGGCGCACAATTGATAGTTGGATACTCATACCAGCTTAGCAAGCTCCACATCTGCCATGTATCCACCTAACATCACAATTGTTTCTTATCGAGACGACACTTGATCTTATCGAAAAACTCGGCTCAAGCTTCATCTTCCCTTGCGACAAGATCATTGCACATCAACATCAAGCCATCTCCCTAACCTACTCTCGACGAATCCTCAACATGAGCTCACACATCAACGACGGCGATGTCGATCGACTCAACGACCAGGACAAGGCCGAGCTGCGCCAGTTCTTGTCCAACGAGCAGCAGCGATCTCAAATCCAATCTCGTCAGTCCTCCCAACCCCGGGCCGCACCTTTGCGCCAACTGACACAGCAGGCGACAGAAACACACCACGTCACAGAGCTTTGTTGGAAAAAGTGCGTCTCTAGCAACATCAAACAGTCCACCCTCGACCGATCAGAGGAGAGCTGCTTGACCAACTGCGTGGATCGATTCTGGGACTTGAACTTCTTCACCATGGAACACCTCAACAAAATGCGAAACTGAAATGTCGAAAACCCCACAAGACCATGGCCTGCGCTGGTTGACCAGGAAGCATATACACATTACGAATTGAACTGGGACAAGTCCGGTATGTTGACATAATTGTACAGTAGGCAATAAGCAATAGAGGCAAAAGAATTGTCCATACGTTAGACGACATGGTGACCTACATGACAATCGCATTATATCTACGTTGCGAAAGTAAAATCGCTTAGTCTCGACGTGATGAGACCTTACACATGATCAAGAGGAGGATAGAGTGACGGTGGGCTAATTTGGAATTCATCATCATTTTGCCTTGTTAATGACAGCTCAAATGCGCCTTTTCCCAGATCCATAAACCTAGTCCACCCAATATTGACAGCAAACCAAACATCCATTTCCTTATACCAGAGACAGCTTGTTGGCAGCGACGTCAAGGGCGTCGACGTCGGGAGTCAGGCGAGCGTAGGCCTTCTTGGTGCCGTCGGGGCTGCCATCATGTTAGTACCAATGCTTCCAAGAGGGGCTCGTGCCAGCTTAATGAACATACCGGATCAAGGTGTTGATCTTGACGGTGTCGATGTCGTAGAGCTTCTTCAATGAGAGCTTGATCTGGGCCTTGTTGGCCTTGATGTCGACGATGAAGACAAGGGTGTTGTTCTCCTCCATCTTCTTCATGGCGCTCTCGGTGTTGACAGGGAAGCGGATCACCTTGTTCTCATCAAGGCGCGGGAGGTGAGGAATCGACTTGCGGGGGTACTTGGGAGCGCGGGAGAGCACCAAGGTCTTGGGGCGGTGGAAAGAGGTGCTGTAGCGGACCTTGCGCTGCTTCTGGGCGTGGGTCTGCAAAACGAGTGTCAGTCTTCGTCATGGCCAGTGATAGATTGTCCAGGGATTTGAGGAACCATCACTTACGCCCTTGAGCGCAGCCTTCGCAGCGGCATTGGCCTGCTTGGTGCCCTTGGCGCCTACAATAAGAAAATACGCATCAGCAATCGCTCTTTTTCAGAACTCGCAAAATCTGCTGCTGCATGATGCGGTATATGAGGTTGAGAGTGGTCGAAGGCTTCTCGTCTCCGTCTCGGCCATCGACTCGCTGCAGCTGATTTCGGGCTTCACCCCGTACCTTTCTTTCCCTTGGTTGCTTCCTTGCCGGCCATTGCGTCGGTGTTGATTGATGCACAAGTCGGGTATGTGCTGTTTTGGTTGTCGAGTCGCGAAGGTTGTAGAGGTGCGAGGCGGATATAAATCGACTGGGGGATTTCGACTTTGGTGGGAGGGAAAATTTCCTGGACACTGATTAGGGTTGCTATGGGTCGTGCTGTTTGTTGATTGGCTACCTATCTGCAGGCGACGGGCAGATGAGCTGCCCAGGGTCACGTGGGGTTTGTGTCACGTGTTCCTTCAATTGACATTCTTGCACAGGTATGCATGCAACGCCGAATGCCTTTGCTTCATGCGGAATATTGAATATTTGAATCGTTTACCCTCTGCAATACAGAATAGCCCATAATCAGGGACTATTCATAGGCGAGATGCACCATTACGAATGTCTGATTCTATCCTCAAGATGAGACAGCGCTTCATATAACTGAGCTCCTTGGTAGTGCTTGTAAGCCCGTTGTAAGTTGATTCTTGACGAAGCTGCTACATACTTCAATTACCGAACCACGCTTAGGATGGGATAGCCTCTTACTTCGGCCAAGATGGGCGTCAACAAGAAACAGCCGCGCAAGAGCCTGTCTCACGGCAGGCCGCCAAATGCGAAGCCGTCACGTACTATGTCACGCAAAGCCAGCAGGTCATTGATCAACACTCATCACCAGCTCGAGAAGCAGCGTCAACAAGCCGCTAAAAAGGGCGATAAGCAAGCAGAGGCGGCTATCAGTGCCAACCTAGCCAAGCTTGGCGGCATCGCCAAATATCAGGAAGCAAGCCTCCAAGGCCAGAGTGTCGATCGTGGAGGAGATACCTCCAGGGTCCTTTTGGAGTGGTTGCCGTTGGAGGAGTTGAAAAATGCGCAGCAACGAATCAGGATGCTCGAGGTCGGGGCGCTCAGCACGCGCAACGCATGCTCAGTCAGCGGCGTGTTTGACGTGGTGCATATTGATCTCAATAGCCAGGAGCCAGGCATCCAGCAGCAGGACTTCATGGAGCGACCTTTGCCGAAGGACGAGGCAGAAAAATTCGATATGATATCACTGAGCCTCGTCATTAACTTCGTACCGAACGCGGAGGGTCGTGGGGAGATGCTGCGTCGTACGCTCGACTTCCTCCGCTTGAAGATCAGCGCTGTGTCAGCAGCGGAGCATCTCCTTCCTTCGGTCTTCCTAGTGGTTCCGCGGAGCTGTGTCGATAATTCACGTTACTTCACTGACGCAAGACTGCAGGAGCTCATGGCTCTGCTTGGTTATGTCAGAATTCGAGCCAAGATGACACAGAAGCTGGCCTACGGTCTATGGACGAGGACGGATACCAGAGTACCCTTCTTGGCCGACTTTACAAAAAAGGAACTCAACCCTGGCCGGACGAGGAACAACTTCGCCATCACACTGAAGCGCATACCCGAATCATGAGCATCTCTGTCCCTGATTGAGGACAAGCCGAGCAGGGAGGTGGAACTAATCGTTCCAACACAGTTTCCGTTAAGCAATTTTATGGTTGGCCCAATGTCACATATTGACGTCCTTTTCTCTCCAAGCCACTGCGGCCATGGCATGGATGAATGAAGTATTATGTTGATCAGTTTCGAAGATCACTCGAAAGAAGGCAAGATCAACCGGGCATACACTGCACGTCTTATCTCGTCACTCATCTTATCTGAAACTGGATGCGGGGTGTGGTTTGTCTATTATGGGCGACAGCTAGAACGCTGGAACGGCATCAACAGCACGCTTCCACGTCCCTGTCATCGCATGGCTTGATGGGACTTCATGCACGCCTTCCGCAAGCGACGCTGGTGAAAGCTAGGTGTCTGCGCAGAACTCGTGTGTCTCTCTTCTCGATACCGCCGCCAATCTATCCTTCTACTTATCGAGGGCAGAAATCTCCTGCACCAAACCCGAAACACGTTCTGCAGAGTCCCGAGTAAAGTCGGGGATGGCAAAGCGGGTCAAGGGATGGTCGGTCGGTAACGGAGCATTGCCTGGTCGCATGACTGGAAGACTGCGCATCCCCGATTTCAGGGCGGCCTCAACTTCCTTCAGATTGTCGCTCAGGAAGAGCCAGCGTGCGGGGTCTATGTCTGGATATTTGGACAGAATGGTGGTGTAGCTAGCCACGTCGGTCTTGGGCCCCGCATTGACCGTGTCAAACCAGTCGCCAATATAGGGCGTCAGATCTGCAGGATCGGAGTTGGTGTGACCAAAGAGCAGCTTCTGGGCGGGGACAGAACCGGACGAGTATATCATGATCTTGGCTCCGGCGGCACGGGCGGCGGATATCACGGGCGTGACATCTGGAAACAGCGGGGCCTTGATATCGCCGGTCTGGTAGCCATGCAGCCAGAGATGGCCTTGCAGCGCCTTCAGATAGGGCACCTTTGAGTCCTGCCGGACCAGATCCCGCACATGAGCTTCAAAGGCGGAGGGATCAGTGCGGTGGTCAGGCGGGAAAGCATCACGGTACTGGGCAAAGCTAGGGTCATCCCATTTCTCCCGGAGAACGTTAGGCAGGGCGTCTAGCGCGTACGGGAACTGTCCACGTTAGCATTGTGGGAAAAGACGGTGGGCTCACGGCCAAGAGAGGGCGGAGGGTGATGGGAGGCAGGTTGGGTAGCGGTGTACGCATGAACAAAGCCGCAATGCAATGACTTGAGAACCACATCGCCAACGTCCACGTCAAAGAGAGAGAGGGTCGTCGGTCAATACCCGTCAAGGTGAAGGCCTGTAGACCACGTCCTTGTCCTCCACTAAGAGACGGCAAATGGTGATAGCGGAGATGGAGTCAAAGCGGCGGTAAACAAGATGGCTGAGGACCGCTGCCCAAATCACACGTACCAAAACATCCTTCACAAAGGAGATGGGACACACAGTGCCTTCTATGTAGAGGAAACCAAAGGACTGGTTAGCAAATCTAGTGTCAACGCCAAGCGGATGAAAACTCCGATGCATCTAGCATGGGGGAGGGGGGCATCTCGAATATGGGATGGCATTCCCCCTTTTTCCTTTTTTTTTTTTTTTTTTTTTTTTTTATAAATCAGATGGGGATTCAAGACAATGTAGCATACCAATATCGAACAGAAGAACATTAAACTGGGCAAAGCCATCCGCAGGTGCCTGAGCTGCGGCCATGGATGCGGGAGTCAGGCGGTGAAGGCGGTGAAGACGCGGTGTAAGGGGGGTGGTCGAGGGGTTCACGAGCCACAGGCGGCGAATCAGAGGCGAAGGATTCCTTGCGTTTCGCGCGGCCGGCAGTTGGGTTTTATTTTGGTTGGCTTTTTTCTCACCTCATGTTTTTTTTTTTCTTTTTTTTTTTCCTCTCTTGCCGTCTCGGGATATCTCTCCTGTTCACCCCTGGACCTGCTTGTTATCGATCGAAACTTGTCATGCAGGTAAAAGGGGAGAGCGGGGAGGTTGGGCCCCACGAGGCCAAGCAAACGTCGGACGAAGGTAGCGCAAAGGCGGTCAACGAGCCTGAAAGACGGACGTTGGGACAAGGGGAAATTCGATGGCCGGGTTTGTTTCCAACGGCCCTGGGGGCAGCCACTCAGAAGTAAGGATCTGGGGGGCGCGCCTTAGAGGGGGGGATAGGAGGGCGGAGGGCGGAGGACGTCCGGACGCTGTGGGAAGCCCAACGCCTATGCAGCCAATGCGACCTAAACCGAAAGGGTGTCTGCCTTTCTGCCTTCAACGGCTGCTGGCGGCGGCTGCTGAAGGGGCTACGGCTGGTTTTGCGGGGAAAGGATGGTTCTGGGGCGGGCGCTTGCTTCACGTTTGAAGTTGACGGGCGAGCAGTTTATTACGAAACACATGAGGGACGTGGCTTGGTGGTGCTATGCTACGTTCAAAGGTAGGTATACAACCACGGTTATCAGAGCTAGCAGTGGCAACGAGTCTCGAGGGTCGGGCTCGTCAAGCTTCATAGGCTCCGGCATTCAAATTTCCTTTACCCTGCAGCATGCATATGCATCAGCATGTATGTCGATTGATACTAAGGCACCCTATATCAACAGGAACATCGGCCTACCTGACCTGCCGCGCGTTACACGTTGTTCGAGGTGACCTGTCAAGAAACCTCATGTACCGCAAAGTCGATGGGCTGCACAGTCCGTTATCTCAAGCACATTCCTGACCTTCACACCTCCTCAACCGTAGGCAGCCTTTCTTATCGTGTTTTCACACGGTGCAGACAAAGTGCCATGTACTAAACCATCCGCTCGATTGTCCATAATGGAGCAAGGTACCCGATACTCATCTGGTGGTGACCAGACAACGTCATGCAGGCACTGTACGGGCTGGCACGGAGTATGCAAGGCCGAGAGCGGGTTGAAGGAATGAGCCAACAGTGGCATGACGGTTGTCTCTCATTGTTTACTTCATCTATCCACAACAAGACAGCACCAAATGATGAAACGCCAGAGTGGCATGGCCAGATGTCATCCATTCATTGCCCCCGGAGGAGTGGGTGCTTACGTTGGAGTGATGTACCTGTTACGAAACGCACCAACAATGAATTGGCCCCCTACGAATACAGTTAAGTAGGTAAGTTATTACAGTGTGTACAGTGTAGTAGCGGATGATGAGGTCGAGGCGAAAAACAATGAACCATCGCCCTGGGTGAGAGAGCTATTGTGCCTGTGGCGATGAGCGACGCACTGGAACGATTCGGAACATCACGGATCCTGGCCCAATGCGACAAAAGGTCCAAAGACATTTGAGAGCAGCGACTTGACGAATGCGCAACATCATCACCGGGGCAGTGTCGCTAGCCTTTGAACCACCTGGCCTTAGTTACCAGCTGTGGGAGAAACGAGCAGGCCAGCAGCAACCTCACCTGTTCCTGGGGAGATGACCCAGACATAGTTTGGGGGCGGTAAGCCACCTGGCTTCGAGTTGGAGCTGCTGCACTAGCAACAGGACACGGCGGCATGCGGGATGAGAAAGTGTGTGTCGTCGCGTGCCCTCGGTCGCCCAATCATGAGCCCAGGCAGGCCGTATGAGACAGGTCATCACAGTTCGAAGTGTGGGAGAGAAGCACAGCGAAGGCCGTCGAGCTCCGTCGAGTTGGGGGAAATGACTGCACACCCTTCCACGCAGTCACCCCCGGTTTCCCTCCACACACCTCCCGATAAACAAAACAGGTTGCTGGTCCTGCTCTACGCGCGCACGTTCCTGTCCTGTATCGCACTGTACTGTCCAGTACCCGTACCGCGTACTTCGTAGAGTCGCTGTAGCCAAGGTATGCACCCCCCGTAATTGGGCTTTCGTCACTGTTTACGGGGGGTTGGAGCAGCAAAATCCGGACCAAGACAGAGGACGCTGCTTCCGTCGTCATTGGCCCCATTGGTGCCACGCAAGGCCTTGGTTTCTGGTTGCTGCGGGTTGAAATGGGATCGACGTCCAAGGCCAACTTCCAAGTCATGCACGTCCCAGTCTGGGCTTCTGGGTTCAGGGGTCGGAGGATACGTGTCGGTCAGGTAGCTCGGCTGGCATATGGTGGTTGGAGGGCTACTTCATGCACGCGTACCCGTGCTTCGGCGGACACACACACATCCACCTGGGAGCGGGCCGGGGGACGCTCGCGGTTGCTGCTGCTCGCGGCGTCGCCTGGACTGGAACGCTTTCAGGTACGATGTAGGGACCGCTGACGACCCTGCAGCGTGCAGCCGGGAAAAGTGGAGGGTCGAGAAGCGTTGGGGACCACCCTAACCGTCCACAGTGCCACATCCAGACTGCTCGCACCGTTGGGTCACGCTGAGCGCCTGGGACACAAGTCGTCATTTCAAGACCCCTCCCCTCCCTGGGGGGGGATTCCACCCCCTCGAACGACGCAACCGTATTGGGCTTACCTAACGAACTATCTCTGGATTTGGGGGGTGTGCCAGGCGTAAAAGACGCCGAGAGAAGAGCTTGGAATCTACGCTACAGGCTGCCGTGGCCGGATTACGGAAGCGTGCACAGGTATGTTGTTATTCTGGCTGCAGGCAGGATTTCTGCAGCAGTGAAATTGCACAACGTTGTCGCCAGGACAGTGTGCAGCGCTAGCCGGCCAGGTTTAACGCACGCGGTTTCAATGCTACGGGCACCACCTGCTCGCTCTGTCCACTGGCGGCCCTGCCAGCGCCCTTGTCCTGCCCCCTTGGCCCATCTCAGAGCCAAGTCCCGTCTCCAGTCTATTGCCCGCTAGACCTGTCCAGGCCCCAATCAGCGGTTCCCGTGCTATCTATAACCGGTACTGCCGGGCTACTCGCGACCACGCGGCCCTTTCCCCACAGATCACTCGTACTGCTCAGGTAGAGACATGCGGGTTGGATTAGGTGATGCCGACCGTATCTTCCAGAGTCGACAAGAACCACCTCGCCTTAGGAAGTCCGTCGAGGCCCCCTGGTCCCAGCCCGGCACGATGCCAACGCCCCCCCCTTCTCACGCACCCTCCTCCTCCACTCGCTCGTACCCAAGGCCTTACCTACTCTCCATTCGTCTGCCAGTCCATCCATCCATCCATCCATCCATCTCCGTCTCCATCCTTCATCACCGCCATTCCCTCACACCACTTTCTTCCTCTCCTGCGCCTTCCACCCTTCCCTCCTCTACCTCGACGACTTCTCCTTATTATCCCCATTGCCTTCCCTTGCCTCGCCACCACTGCCCTCCTTTACTTTTTGTCCCATTTCGTCCGACCCACGCTTTACCACGAGGGCCCTCGACATCCGTTGCGTCCGCCGCTGCTCTGGTTATCGTTGACTCATCCAGCCAACTGACCACGCACCGATAACTCGCCGCGAGCCCAGTCATATCCTCGGGCATTTATCGACTGACGCTCTCACCTACGGCCTCAACGACAACACTCGAACCCGAAGATACACGCTCTGCAATTACTCACAAGCGTCTCCTTGGCTTCACGTCTCGTTCCGTTGACTGTCAAACGCCGCTCCGGTCGTTCACGGACCTGCCCTTGTTCCCACCGCCCCCACGAGTCCGGTCGATAGCTTCTCGGTTCCTTGGTCAACGTCAACGTCGCCGTCACATCGAGTATACGGGTCGTTGCCTTCCATCGTTCCGTGAAGGCCTTCTGCACAACACTTTACACAGCCTGCTGGTCCCGTCACCTCACACCAACCGCCAGGCTGTAGCAACTGTGGTGTAGGGTGAGCTAAGCTCCCCTCCGGCCTCCGTCACCTGTCTTATCGGGTTGACTCTTGGAATTCCTCCTGGTCTGATACTATCGCCATCGATCTTGCTCCGCCGGTCGAAGATCACAACGACTTTATACAAGCCGTTGTCCTCCCCTCCTCTCTGCCCGAGTCATTCTTTATCACTTTCATACAACGAACTCCCATGTTATAACGATTCTACCTGTTGTCATTTTCCTTTTTAGCCTATCCGGCCCTTTCACGTCTTCGCTCAACGCACACATTCTTAGCACGCTCGATTCTTAACTTCTCTTTTGTTGTTTCAACCAAATACTTTCAATGAGCCTCTGATTCCGCTACCACGATTCCCCTCCACGCGTGGCTCGAAAGCTTCACGGCGTCTCCATATCTCGTCATTGTACATTCCCGGCAATTCCTCCTCTACCTTTGAATATCCATCGATCTCTTCACCACTCCAAGTTTCTTATCTCATACGTTAAATTGTACACAAAAAAAAAGAGGGAGAAGAGAAAAGTCGCTACTTACAAATATCCGGGTTGTACGTTTTGTTTTTGATCATCAGGGATAGACGAAGGCACGTTTGCAACGGCACGTATCACTGTACGAAGACCTTCGTTGCTCACTTGCTCCACCATTCTCAAATCTCTCCCTCGACAGGATGGAATGCTTGAAGGACAAGTTCACTGGTGGCGCTCTCATTGGGGGGCGGTATCAGACAATCTCTCCTCTCAACCATGGCTCCTTCGGCATGGTCTTCATGGCGCAGGATCTCCAGACCAACCAGAACGTTGCCATCAAATGCCTAATCAAGCCGTCCGCTGCTGGCGATATGGCCCTTGACTTTGCCGTTGACGACAAGTCCGAGGAGTTCGTTCTTCACAGCCGCCTTGGTTCTCACCCGAACATTGTCAACCTCATCGATTCCTTCGAGACCGACGCTCATGTTTACCTGGTTCTGGAGTTCTGCGAGCAGGGTGACCTCTATGAGGCCATTCGCAATGGCCACGGCCCGCTTCAGACCGAGCATGTTCGCCATTTCATGCTCCAGCTCGTGGATGCTGTCGATTACATCCATTCAAAGGGTGTATATCACCGCGATATCAAGCCGGAGAACATCTTCCTCACCCAGGAGGGTACCATGAAGCTCGGTGACTTTGGGTTGGCAACCACGGACAAGTGGTCCTATGAGATGACGGTTGGCAGCGATCGCTACATGGCTCCGGAGCAATTCGACTCTGCTGGCGCCGGATACGCTCCGGCCGAGGCGGACATCTGGGCCATCGGCATTTGCTTGCTCAACATCCTTTTCTCACGCAATCCCTTCACCACGCCAACCGAAGCCGACCCTCTCTTCCTCGACTTCTCAAGGGACAAGCAGAGTCTGTTCGACGTCTTCCCATCCATGTCACAGGACACCTATGAGGTGATTGTTCAGTGCATGAACTTGGACCCTCGGAAGCGTTCCCTTGTCGGAGCACGTGATGCTCTTCTCCGCGCCGTCAGCTTCACCACCGACGACGAGTCTCTGGACGATTTCTGCGGTGCCGAGAAGACAACTGTCGCCAGTGCCAATAGGGAGCCGCTTCGCACCCCGTCTATTCAGAGTCCCATGGTCGATACTGGTGCTTTCCCTTGGACCAAGGCCCTGCACACCAGCCCTCAGCACCTTGGTCGCCAGCTCAGTGTCATTCCCGACAACGAGAGTTATTCGGAGGATCTGTTTTCCAAGTCTGGTGCTACTGCGGACTGGTGCTCGGCGGCTGTTAACACCCCATCCCTGTCCTCAGTTATGGACTCGCATCTCGGTGTCTCGCTGAAGTCTCTTGCCATCAACCCACCCGCGAAGCCCTACACGAGGGTTTCTCCAATGGCAGGTTCCCTTCCCATCACGATGGGCAAGCAGCCTTCACTGTCCATGTCAACTGTGTTTGGGCGTCGCAGTGAAGCCGTCTCGAAGAGCTGGAGCGACATGTGGGAGGAGGATGAAGAGGAAGAGGAGCGTGTGCATCAGATGGAAACTCTGCAGGAACTCAATTCGAGGACCTGGAGTCAGGAGAGCAAGGTTGAGGAGCCCAAACCGGAGCCTAAAGAGGCTTCCACCACCGTTCATGTCATCAAAGGCAATGTCGATGATGATTTGGTTGTGGATGACTTTTTCTTCCAAAAGGCTGTACCTGCTGCCACCACTGTTGCCATCTCCCCCCCTCGTTACTCTCCCCCCTCCAAGAGGATCCAGTATGACAAATGGGCGGCCTTGGGTGAGCGTCGTCGAGCTCAAGGTACCAACTCTGCTGCGGAAAATACGCCGGCCGCTCCGAAAGCGCGTCGTCTTGTTAATTTTGGTTTTAAGTCTTATGAAGCGGGCGTTTTGGAACATTCTAATCATCATAACAAATTATGGCCCAAGGAGGGCAGGGAGGGCAAAGATCGCATCAAGGATAGCCCTTGGAATAAGACGAGAGATTGGAACTGGCGTCGCGATCGACGCAACGATCTCGGGGATGTTGAGTGGGTTGGTGGTTGGTAGAGGACGCATCTCTACCTGATCCTCCAATCGTGGTTGGGCTGTCTCCGTTTGTTTTCAGTGGTTTGGCTATGTCGCCGGTCCCTTTGGACTTGTACGAATGCTCCAATTTTGACATGTGTGCTCCCTAGCCGGCTTGCCGAGCCTGCTCTGGCGAGCCGTGTGTGAACGCACGTGCGAGGCATGGACTGGATGGTCCTTGGGGTACTAGTCTTGGACAAGAGACAACATGGCTATGTTGCTGGGAGGAGTCTTAAGCTTTAACTCGCTTTCTGTGTATCATCTATTGCAGACATGAACAATACCAGAAGTTACCCACTCACAAATATCGTCCTTGTCTCTTCAACGTGATTGTCCTACATCTTCTCTGATTACAAGCCTGACCAAGTAATTGATAATGCAGGATGGTGTAACATACCTATGTACTCATCCATCCATAACCCCTTAATGCGTATACAGGTTCAAGAACTCCGACATAAGTCAAGCCTGCCATTCCACACATGTCACAGACCCTGCCAGTACACCGTGATATCGGCTGCATTATCTACTTTGCTATCTACAGCACTCTCCCGAGACTAGCGGTTCTATTTCAGAAACAAAGACAAATATCCAAAAGAATCCGAAGGAGCGAGTATACTGGGTGAGTAGGCCGCATGGTTCGTACAAGTTCAACTGCTAAATTAACTTGGCAAAATGCATATATGCGAAACTAAATGATGCCATAGCAGATCTCGATTCGCTCGTATAAGAACCACCGCGGTAGAAGAATAGCAAGGAGCTTGCTTTTCATCGTGCTGTCCAGATACATTACAGATCATTCCTCAACGCCGGGCCATGAATGCAGTACAACTACCACCTTCCGCCATTCCTTCCGAATGGACGAAGTTCGACTTCCACATCAAAAACATCAAGCGCCGATGAGCTGCTTCGGCAGGAAACTCCACACGGTGCCTACAGAGCCCAAGACGGAGAAGACGCCAATGATGATCCAGCAGATGAGCCGCTCCGTCACCGCAATGTCCTTGTAATACAATTTCAAATAGAATGACAGGGGCAGGACAATTGAGATGCCCGTACAGAGAGCAGCGCCGAGGAAGGCGCAGACTGAATCGAACGAAGGGAATAGGATGGATATGATCAGCAAGACGAGCACGGCGCCCACGCGGATTGTGCCTCTGATAAAATTGGCTCTCAAATTTGCTCCTCGCTCTGCAGGCGCGTGTGAATCCGGATAATGGTGATGATGATGATTGCTGTGATGCTGCTCTTGATGCACACCACACAGGACATCGAGAGTTGTTATGATGGGACGGAAGTTGAGGGGGATCTTGGTGAGCGGAATGATGGCGACGGAGACACACATCAAGACCGTCAAGGCATCCGGAAACCCAGGCGTCCTGAGTATGTTCGACGTTATGGCATCACTGATGTCATCGCCAAACATGAGGATGCCGATGATGGCCAGACATGTATCTAAAATGTACTAGACAAGACAGACAGGGTGAGCCTTCACTCGGACAGGTTCAGAATACGGAGTCAACGTACGGAAAAGGAGAAAGTGACCTTGACGGCCTTGCCCCATTTATAGGGATGGCGCATATCTCTGTAGATCTGGAGTATTGTCAGCTATGGTGCGTATACGATACGCTAGAATGGATGCGGCCTTACCGAAGGAAAGACAGAGTGCGCCCCCCATGGACTGGCCAGGAGACCGTACGCAAGGGGCAGTGCGAGCCAGTTTGAGGGCAGCAGATACGTAGTAGCCGGTTCCCTAAGTGAGCCCGGTTGATGCTCCTTGACTAGGCCGTCGATGATGACAATGACGACGACTACAGTTCCATCAGCAACCTAGCGGGTATACGGGAGGAAAGGCCAATGGCGAACTCACTGCTAAAGGTTGAGAAAATTCCAATGACACTTGTGTAGCTCAACCACCGCAACGGCAGCGAGTTGAGAAGTAGTATCAGACATGCGCATATGCACTTCCATACGTCGATGCTGGCGAAGCCCGGGATGAGCGAATAGAGGGAGTCAGCAAATAGAATCACCAGGGCCACACATGCGGCGACCAGCTCGAGGGAGAAGAGGGCAGAGACAACGATGCGAGCCTTGGAGCCAAACGAGACGTATGCAATATCCGAGTAGGTGATGAGACTCGGGTCAAAGTCCATACACTTGGCGAGGATCTTGCCCGTGTAAGCAGTCACGCCAGCGTTCAGCGTCAGCAGGAGCAAGCCGAAGATCCAGCCGCTCATCTTAAAAGCGAGTGGCAGACTCAGCAAGCCGACTCCAATGAGAGCATTGATGGAGTTAAATATTGATTGGGGCAAGGTGCTCTGGCCCTCGATGGTAAGAACGACCTTGTTGCCCTGCTTGACCTCCTTGACGAGGATAGGCTGGTGCTCTCCAAGAGCTGCATCCTCGTCAACACCCTCGTCGCTTCCCTGATCCCATTGATCCTCGATCTGCTCGGCCGAAGGGACGCTTCGGATGCGAAGGGCTCCGTGGCCCATTGTGCCGTAGGCCGAGCTTCGGTACGAGCCATAGCTCCCGATGATGGGGGGAGACGACAAGGCTGGGGCAGCGAAGAGGCTCGACCGACGGCTTGAGGGGCTCCCACCAGTCAATGAGGTTGTAGCCCCGAGCTCCGCATCCAGTGCTTTGCTCTCACGTTCGCGAAAGTCCCCATCCCCAGAAACAGCGTGGGAACTCGACTCCCCTGCGGTTTCCGCTTGCTCGCCAGTAGACGAGAGATGTTGTCTCAACAGGCCAGCCTGCGGCCGTTGTTGGGGTACGTCTAGGTTGCTCCTGCCGTACTGGATATCCTCCGTACCCTCGGGGGGTTGAAAATGTTGCTCGTGGGCGAAGACGAAGCTCGGCCGGCGAGGAACGACTTCGTAGAAGCCTGCAGCGCGCTGCCAACTCCGGGCAAAGGACCGAATGCTGTTGACGCCACCAATGTCTGCAACGGCAGCAAGACGCTGACCCACCGAGCCTCTGTTATACCGTGTGAGCAATAGACACAGCACGCAAGTAAAGTATACATGGTGGAGGCAGGAGTGGGAGGAGAGATAGAATGCAAATGCTTCATGACATGAGGGAGTCACGCACCGTCTGGGACGCCCAAGAATACCGTCGCTAGCATCGTCATCAACATCGTCCACGGTATCGCCATCATCGAGGAGATTTCGCTCCTCGTCTTCGATAACAGGGTCAGAAGATATGCTTCCGGAGGGCGATGTTCGTCCGGGATATCCACCCCGAACAGTGGAATGGCTCGAATCGGGGGCCATTGTTACGGGAACGTCGCGCTTCGCTCGATGTTTGGCCTCTCCAGCGCAGACTCGATTCTTGGGACAGGGCTGGAACGAAAGACCCCTCGTTGGAGAAGAGGGAAAAAACCGTGGCTCGCTCGAGGTCACGCGCGGAAAGAAATCGGTATGAACGAGCGTGGGAACAGGGGTTCAGCCAAGTCGACGAGACAGTGGGGAAGCTAGGAAGACAGCCGCGTGCTATTCAACAGTGGTCTGGCGACAACGAAGCTAGCAATCGGCGAAGAAAAGACTGTCGGAGAAGGGATCGCGAGGGCAGAGATGGTTCGATATATGGTGGCATCTCAGAGGACGATCCCAAGCCCGGTCCAAGCCGGGAATGATCATATCGTTTATGACGCCAGCGTGCGTGAACGGCCTGCCCGCCTCCCTGGCTGGTCCTTTCTAGACCGTTTGGTTGCGCATCTTGGCGCTCGCAGAGATATCGATGGTGGGGCAGCAGCATTTTCGAGCGATAAGGAGACGACCAGGTTGGCATTTGCCGTGGATGGGCCGGATAGCAGATCCTTGTCCGTGGTCAGGCCAGGGGACGTTATTTGTCCTTGTCCTGTCAGCCAATAGACGGCAGCGAGCGACACCAAGGTGCAAGTGCTAACATGTATGATCTATGCGTCCGGCTTTCCTGTCGAGGCAGGTGCAGTTTGGCTTCCTTACCCTGCACTGGCGGCTGAGTTATCTTGTCTCGTGACGATTGCAAGTCTATGATTGTGCCGGTTGTGATGTTCTGAAATCCCAACCAGCTTGATTGGGCCATGGGCGACGTGTAGCCTTTGCTCACAGGATTCGGCGTGCCTCCTCAGGGAATGTGGGTAAGGTGAGTCCAAGGATAAAGAGTGTACGGATACTGTGCGAACCGCCCCACTCACCCACAAGCTCCTGGTTGTCGCAGCTGTCACCTTATCTTATCGTCCTCCCCCAGCTCAACACCATAGTTTTTGTTCGACCCTCACACGTACCTACTTGCTAGTATGCCCACGCATCCCCCCGTCTCACGATGCTCTCTCAAGCATGACCGCGGCCGCCCAGCCCGTGCCTAGTGAATCCCTCGCCTCGCTGCTCCCCATCCTAGACGCCTTCAATCACCGCCACAGGAACCAGCACCATGCTTCTCACTGGTGGTCCGGCTTCCGCCTGCTGCGTCGTAGCATCCGCCTCCTCGCCGTAGGTCCCTCGCGCCGTTCCGAACAAGACCGCGCCGGCTGGATAGGCAGCCACGCCGTCCCTCGCTGCTACGTGCAAGTCGAACCCCAACCCCCTTCCCACAACCACGGTTCAATGGCCTGTGCTCTAACATATCATTGTTCCTATGCAGCCTCTTCACCCAGCTCACCGCGGACAACCAGCACGCCTCCTTGGGCCTGCTGCTCCTGGCTGTTCTAGCTCGCCTCAGCGCCATCCTCTCGACCATCCTGCCCGAGGCCACGACACGACCATCGACTGCGGCACCTTCCAGCAACGCGCCATCAGCACAAGAACAAGATCAGGCAGCCTCTGGAGGCTTGGACAGGGATCGTGGCACTGTCGTCTCCCGCCAACATCTTGCTGTCCAGCACGCCGAACTGGCGCAAGACCGTTCGCGACCCAAACCGCCATCCCCGGCGCCTCCCCCGAGCAAAACAAGCAAACCAAACAAGAAACGAAAGAAGCGGTCCAACAAAGACGATGAATTGTCCAGTCTCTTTGGCTCGTTGTCCTAGATAATGTCTTGGCACCACACGCATCTCTCGCGGTCAACCTTGCTACTGGTTTGAAGGTCAAACCCTTCTAGTTTCTAGGGATACGAACGTTTGATTTGTACAATGAATATCAACGAAGCAGCGTTATGCAATGATATGAAAAATAAAATAAAAACAAACGACACGAATACTAAAAATGAAAGACGGCTCACGAAAACCCTTGCATGAGCCCATACCGTACAATCAAGGCCTTTCTCTTTCCTTCCTGTGCGCCAGTCTTGTCGTAGAACTTCCCGTAGTATCAGTACTTGGCCAGAGCCCAAGGCAACGACTGTGCCCCCACGTCTTTGCGTGGCCCCCCCCAAAAAGACCTGCTGCCTCCTTCCGCACCCTCTATCTCCTAGACAATCGCACATCTGCACAAAGGCACGCATGTTCTGCAATACCCGTGTTCTATCTGCTCTGCTCTGCTGCTAGCTCGTGTCCTGGTCTTGACCATGCATTCTCCTAGAAAGGACGGTAGGACCAGATACGAGCTTTCATGTCGCCAGATCCAGTGGCAAAGTAGCCTCCCGAGGGACTCGGCGCTACAGATATAACCGAGTTCTTGTGTCCCTGGAGCATGAGCTGCGTGGTTCCTGTGCGGGGATCCCAAAACTGCACGCCTCGGTCCTTGGATCCCGAAAGAACCCAGTTCTGGTCGGGCGTCAAAGCTACGGACAGCACGAAGTCGCGATGCCCCTCAAATGTCTTTACGCACTTGCCGCCCTTCGGACCGCTGTTGGGCCCACCGCGCGTGTTGAGCTCCCACATCTTGATGGTCCGATCGAGACTTCCGCTCACCAGCTCTTTGCCTGTAGGCGAGAAAGCCACCGAGTAAACGCTATCCTTGTGGCCGTCCGGACCTTCGAGACGCTCCACCAACGCACCAGTTTGGATATCCCAAACACGAACACTCTTGTCAAGCGATCCAGCAGCGACGTATGCCGTGTCGGGAGAGATTGCTACCGTTGTGACACCGTCTTCGATGGTCAACGTCAAGATGCTAGCGTTCGTTTCAATGTCCCACAGTCGCACGGTTCTGTCGCCACTTCCCGAAGCAATGGTACGTCCATCTCGTGCGAAGTCGAGCGAGTAAATGTCTTGTTCGTGACCCGAGAACTGATTGCGAATGTGACGATTCTGGATATCCCAGACCTGTAGGAAGAAGAAGTCAGTACGCTTGGTCCGTTTGCATCATCAAGATTCCACGTTTCGGGATGAGGTGCGTGAAACAATGCACTTGGGAGATGGCCTAGTAGAGGAATCAGGGCAGGTTCAACATACACGAATGAGCTTGTCCTCGGCACCAGTCGCAAGGTACCGACCGTCGGGGCTGAAGCAGACACTACGGATGTACAGGTCCGCAGACATGTCCTGAGCGCTGTGATCTTCCAGAACACACACTCGCTCACCCGTGTGCACATCAAAGATTTGTGCGGAGCGGTTGCAGCCAGTTGCAACGTACTTGCCGTCATGACTGAACCTCACGCAGCACACAACGCTCTCGTGCGTGAGCGAGTGGACCAAGTCGACATCGAGGACGCGTTGCACGCTAGGGTTGAATATGGCGTACCAATCGCTGCCTTGCTTTTTGTTATGATTGGGAACCGAGTCGGGTTCGAGCTCTCCGAGGGAGTTGCCAACCTGAGGGGCGCGAGGACCCCCCATGCGAGGGTGATCCGGAGTAGGATGGCTGACTTGCGGTGACTGGGCATTTCCGGGATAGGGGACCGGAGTGTTGACTTGAGGAGTTGTCGGTCCTACAGCGTTGGGTGGGCGACCGATGCCGCGTCGTCCAGGCCCAGGAGAGACTGTGCTTGGAGGCGGTTGAGGACCCATACCGCTGGATACCGGACCTTGGCTGTAGCCAGGCTGGTAAGGTGGCTGCGCGCTGGGATGGGGAGGCGGAGCAGGAAGGCCCTGAGGCCCTTGGCCAGCGATTTGATGTTGCGGGCCAGCCATCTGCTGCTCCTGGGCCTGAGGGTGAGGCTGAGGAGGAGCAAGGCCAGGTTGACTGCCACCGGCCATCAGGCCGCTAAAGAGACCATTTCCAGGCGCAATGGATGGAGGCTGCTGCGATGGACCTGCGTGTGGAGGGGGCCCGGGAATGCCAGGCTGGGGAGGGGCGCCTTTTCGAGCGGCTTCCAACTGGTGTCGCAACATGCTAATCTCCTCCTCGTATCTGTAAACACGATTGTAAGTATGCGCAAACACAACCAAGGAAAGGCTGTGATGCGATGGGGAACTCACTTCTGTTTAAGAGTCATGTGGGTCTGCTCCATGGCATACACCTTCTCTCTGACAAGCTGCATCTCACTGACTTGCGCAGAAACTGAGAGACATGGTCAATAGCTAAGCTTGAATGCAAAAGGTGGTGAATCGTACTCTGATGCTCGAAGTTCTCCGCCTGACGGAGCTGGGTGTCGAACTCAGCCCTGATCTGCTCAAGCAGTTCGTTGAGTCGAGTGTTGCCAGGGGGTACGCCCCCCATGCCACGATGCGGATACATGGACATTGTCGATTGCGAAGCTGTCTTGTTTCCAGGTACAAAATTGTAGGGTTCTCTGGGTAATTGGGCCGCGCGACGAGGCAAACGGTTGGATCGGTCGAAGCGATTCGGATCGCGCGCGAACTGCCGCCTCCGCCCGTAGATTCTGACGCGAAGGGGCTGGCGTTGAGCCGTGGGGGCCTAACGGGAGCTCAAGCCAGGCGGCGGATGGAGGACGATGATGCCGATGGCAGGACACGATGTCGGCTGCGATGAATCCTCAAATCATGCGATGGCGTTGATGACGGGCGACGCCGTGGGTTACGGGAGAAAGAAGGGGGGGGGGAGGGGACCAGGCGTGTGCAGGAGGAAAAAAAGGTAAAAGAAAAGACGATGGAAGCTGGGGATGATGGGATACCGAGTGGAGCATGGCAAGCGAGCGCGAGCCTCTGTTTTGGGCTGATGCTGGCCTGTTCACAATTGGGGTGCACACCCGGGTTCAAAGGGGAGGGGTGGGGAACCCAAAAAGTAGCGGGGCAGCAGCAGGGAACCTTCCGCAGGGCTATCGGTACTTCGACCGTGACTCCGACTTGGGGGATGGGCTTCCTCTGCCGGGGGTGAGCATTCACTCAGCCCAGGGCCGTACAAGCTCCTGAGAATTCGCCAGCAGAGTGTGGGAAGGGAAAGCTGCCCTTGCTGAGGTCGCCGGCTGGTGTGGTGTGGGCCCTGGACCAGGGCGCACTGAATCGCGCTTGTCGTGGTGGTACCACGGCCTTGTCATGCAGTCCATGTTGCATGCAGTGAGCAGGCCCTGCGGCAGAGTGGGGCGCCAGCCCGCACATGTATCTGCACGCGATGACCAGGTAGCGACAGGGGCTTTGCTACAAACAGGGGTGCCACCGGGATGCGCCTAGGTGAATGATCTGTGCGCATCGGGCGCCGCCATCAAGGATTGCAAAGTGCTAACCACGCCCCACTCCCCAAGTGCAACGTCTTCTTTTGAATTTTGAATTATTTCCTTGTTATTGCTTCTAGGGTACTTCTTCTTTGGGCTGCAGCTGCTGCAACGTGTTTCGTATCTTCCATTTTCTCTGGTAATCCCACGCGCTTGTACCGGTATGGTAAGCTTCGGTCCCCTTGTGCCACTTCTGGATAAGACTTCATCTGTCGCTCATACGGGCACACCCCCAGGTGAGCTGCTGATGATCAACGAACAAACCATCACTTCACCGTGCATCGCCTGGCCAAGCCGATCTCCTGGCAGTAGGCGCACGGTCAGACCGACCCACAAGCACGCTTCTTGAATACACGACTCTGCGAGGACATCGGAGCTGATGTACAGCCGCAATGCGCCGCCCTCATGACCCTACAGTAGGTAGGTGCCACATAGACTTTCCCTAGGCCAGGTAGGTTCTTGGGGAACCTGTTTTTGAGCCAGGTTTTCGAAGTGCATCATTTGCCTGTTGGGTTTCGAAGCTTAACATTACTCGGATCCACCATTCTTCTAGTCCTCAACACGCAAACGAACGTTCTATTTGAGTATGAACATGTGGTTGAGGATCTGCACTCAGGCAAGCGAGACGAAACGTTGTTCCTTGCAAGCTCCACAACAGCAGATGGGACAAGACCAACATCCCGCGAAACTCCAACCATTACATCGTCAATTTTGAGCCACCGCACAGCATTTGCATGCCTGCCTGCATGCATGGTGGAGTCGTTGACTGGGCTTCACTGCAGAAAACATTGCATCCTGATTGCCGTGAGATTCCTGTGTCACTAAACAGTTTCTGCTAATGTGTATAATGCTACATATTGTGAATTCGCCTGCTGCGTCTCTCTGCATGGTCCGCTCCTGGACTCGCTTGACTGCCTACGGTAACATCATTATATGCCAATAAACCCGTCTCTCACTCTGTCCTGTGGTTCTTGAGATACTGCGGTGTCACCATGGTATTCTCTAACACACTTGTTTGCATGGTCTCTTGGTCATGCCGTCCCCCGTCCCCCGATCTCATACGGTCCAGGTGTAGCCACGCTCCTGCATTGGTACATATGTACAGCGGTGCTACGTGGAACAGCTTGCCTTTATAAGAATACAAAAACAATGATCCCCTTACGGCCTCAAACGGTCGAATGTGTAAGGCAACTAACGCTTCCAACATGCACCGAATTATTGATTGTGTAAGCCCGTATGTGGTTAAAGCAATGGTGCCTACTCTGATTCAACCACGTTACGGTTCATGTCGGCCGCAGTAAGAATCTGGTGGAGCGATGACAGAATGATCATACGTGGGGACAAGACAGAAGCCAGTGGCGATTGGTAGGCTAAACATATGGATAAGAAGCCAAACCCGGGGGGGGGGGGAAACCTCCGATCAAAGGGAGGGAGGCAAGGAGGCCCAGAAAAAAAAATGCTGAGGTTGGGATAGCGAGGTTGTTGTTCGTGGGGGCCCTAATACAACCACGTTTTGGCTGGTCTTAGTTCCCGCAAGGCTACGTGTTCGGATCCGGAGTACGGATCAATGTTCTCTCGTCGTTGGCACCCTTTACTTTCTTACATCAGCTTCGCCACCATGTCTATTCGAAGCCAGAGCTCTACAGGTGTCATAGTCCCAGCTACATTCGTCCAATGAAACTGCGCATCTTCATCGTTTACACGTTGTCTCTATCCACCTGGCACGTAGATTCTGTCTTGGTCTTGAAGGTAGGATGGGCACATATTCGTTCAAAGATTATTCGGCATCTGCTTCCCTAACTGTATGATACGTCTGCCAAGAAAGTTGGAAGACTCAGGTGAAAGATTTACGACCCCTGGTACAGCTTCCCAACAGAACAAGCATGGACAGTGAGCAATAGCGGCCATGAACTTCGAAACGTGATTTGCCCTAACCGTCATTATCCTACCCGAGGGACGATGGATACAAATGAACCAACATACAACTCTTGGTATTGTTTTGGGGTATGCGTACTAAGTAGCAGCATTGGCTGAGTCGGTGCCTGCTAACCATGCAAGCAAGCTATGTGCAGTAAAACAACCTCTCTCCCTCACATGATAATACACTAACCTATACCACAGTCACTAATTTTACTGTATCTTTTAGGCATTGCTATAATTGCTTTTCTGTAATAAAAACCACGGCTCGTATTATAGTACATGCAACTTAGTATCCTCGTCAAAAGTTTTCGTACCTTTGAGGTAGAACTCTTGATTGATTGGCAACGTCATTCTGCAGCCCGCGCATTACTACTCACAGCTGCCCCCAGTTGTAATTTATATCATTGCTTAGTCATAAAGACTGCAGGACCTCTCAGCTATCACCACAGCCATCACTTTTTACATCGACGGCAGAGACAAAACAAGGCCAAAGCTCTCTGGAGGCCGACATCCCACTTGCTGCCGGAAGCATGCCTGCACCCTCAAGTCATGCTACATTCTGTCGGATTGGCTCGCCGCTTCGCGCGGGCCGCACTGGCTCGGCCGTCTCTAGCTGCTAGAGTCTCTCCCACGTGCAGATCGTCTTGGCTGCCTTTTACCACCACGACCACCTTGGCGACGTCGCGAGAGAAGAAGACATTACCCCAGCGCAGGTAGGCTCTAGATGCTTCCGAAACCCCGCCTCTTTTAGTTGTGATGAGCGGATCATGAAACTAACATTGCTTTCTTTCCCATAGCCATGATCGCGATGCCCATCCCCTCTCGTCGCCGGAACCTCCCAGCAACAAACCCGTCCTGCACGAGGACATCTACACGATCCCCAACTTCCTGACCTTTACGCGGCTCGTGGCGGCGCCTATAGTCGGGTACCTCGTTCTGCATGACAACCATGCCTGGGCGGTGGGGTTGTTTGCGTACGCAGGCGTGACCGACCTGCTGGACGGATGGATTGCCCGCCGGTGGAACCGCAAGACGGTGGTGGGCACTATCATCGACCCAATGGCCGACAAGGCCCTCATGACCATACTCACCGTGTGCTTGGCCGTCAAGGGCGCCCTCCCACGTATGTCCCTGTTCTACTGAAGTGCCTCGCGGGCTGGCGCTAACATTGTGTGTTCCCAGTATGGGTAGCCTCCATCATCCTCGGCCGGGACGTCGGACTAGCCTTCGCCGCCATCTACTACCGCTGGATCTCCCTCCCTCCTCCCAAGACCTTTGCGCGGTACTGGGACTTCTCGCTGCCATCGGCCGAGGTGCGTCCCACCACCATCAGCAAGTACAACACGTTCCTGCAGCTGGGCCTCATCGGCCTCACGACGGCGGCCCCGCTGGTCAGTGTCGATATGACGACCGCACTTACTACGATGCAGTATGTTGTTGCTACTACGACTGTATGGAGCGGCGCGAGCTACGTGTTTAGCAAGGACGCGGTGAAGATTCTGAACCAGAAGAAAGAACCGCCAAGGGGACCATAATCACAGCTGTGACTATTGCCTCTGTGCTGGGCATATCTGTCCCAATGTCTGTGCGGGCTTGGCTATGTAACTATTGTACAAATAATTGTCATGCATGATCGTCAAACCCCAGCGTCCTGTCTAAATTCATTGGCAGGTCTATATTACCACACTTTTATACAAGCCGGCGCTGTGTGCGCGTTTAGGCTTGACCATCGTACCACGATCATCTCTTATGTAATAGTTCCCGGGGCCGCTGCAGCCTAGACCACCAGGCTGGGTTTCTCCTTAAAGTGCTGCCTGTTCACGTAGGCCAACAAACGAAGTCGTCCGGCGGGCGTGACTCCCTCGATACGGCGGGCCTGCCCCATAGTCTCGGGCCGCACTCTGCTCAAAGCCTCCTTTTCCGCAAAGGACAGTCCAAATATAGATTCGTAGTCAAGGTCGACAGGGATGAGAATGTTCTCGTCCTGCGTGGATTTGGTGAAGCGCGCCGATTGCTGTCTGATGAAGGGGTTGTAGTAAGCCTCGATGGCGACTCTCTGCATGATGCGCGCCGGGTACGCGGTGATCTCGGGCACAAGGGAGCCCAGCTGTTCGAAATCGAAGTCGGACGCGCTGCGTGACATGCGCAAGATATCCAGGCCGTTTCGCTTGCGGCCCTCCCGCTTGACGTCGAATCCACTCTCCGCCAGCTGGCCTCTCGATACAGAGACTTGCGCGAGCATCGTGGTGAGGTCGGCTATCTGCTGCTTCTCGTCGCTAAACACACGCCAGCGCTTGTCCGAGACGACGCCCCATTCTCTTCCCTTGTGCGTCATCCGCAAGTCGGCGTTATCCGCGCGAGCGGCCAGGCGGAACTCGCTCCTTGACGTGAACATACGGTACGGCTCCGTTACGCCGACGGTCGTCAAATCGTCAATCATGATACCAATGTATCCGTCGGATCTGGATAGTGAAACAGCTGGGAGGCCGAGCGCCGAGCGGCCGGCGTTTATGCCGGCAATGATGCCCTGCCCACAAGCCTCTTCGTAGCCGGTTGTGCCGTTGATTTGGCCTGCCAAGTAGAGCCCACCGATGGCTTTAGTTTCGAGCGTTGTCTTGAGGCCTCGTGGGTCGATGTAGTCGTATTCGACACCGTAGCCGGGTTGCAGCATCTTCACATCCTCCAAACCCCGGATCGTGCGTAGAACCGCCTCTTGCGCTTCCGCAGGGATCGTCATGGATAAACCGTTGGGATAAATGACATGGTTGTCGAACCCCTCAGGCTCTAGCCAGACAATGTGTCTCTCCTTCTCAGAAAACCGGACAACCTTTGATTCCAATGATGGACAATACCTCGGGCCTCTGATCGTCTCTCGAATATGTATCGTTTTGTCAAGATTATCTCTCACAATGGCGTGGGATCTATCGTTCGTGTGGGTAATACTGCAGGTCAACTGGTCTTCTACCGACACTCGGTCGTTGAGGTAGCTGAAGGGTGATGGCGGGTCATCGCCAAATTGCGGTTCGAGTATGTCGAACTTGATGCTCGCCTTATCGAGTCGAGGGGGCGTTCCCGTCTTTAGTCTTCCGAGTTGGAATCCTGCATCCTTCAACGACTTGCTGAGACCGAATGTGGCCGCCTCGCCCATGCGCCCCGAGGGGAAGGCCTGCAACCCAATGTGTATCTCTCCACCAAGGAACGTACCAGTGGTGATGACGACGCTGTTGGCTGATATAATCTCGCCGGATTCGAGACGTACTCCTGCGATCTGACCCTTGTTTGTAGCAGTGACTGGGCTATCAGAAGCAAGTACAATATCGGAAACCTTGTCGAGAACCACGGATAGGTTGGGATATGATTCGATTTCCTCCCTCATGTATTTTTTATAAAGGCTTCGATCGATCTGAGCGCGGGGTCCCTGTGGCAAGATGTAGGATCAGCACCTGGCCGCTGACAGTAGGGTTGGTCTTGAATCTCTTACCCATCCAGCAGGACCTTTGACTCTATTCAACACCCGGAACTGCACGCCGGCCTTGTCTATGATTCTTCCCGCCACACCATCGAGAGCATCGACCTCGCGAAGGATCGTGCCCTTTCCAATTCCACCAAAACTCGGGTTGCACGAGCACGTTCCGAGATTGTCGATTTGGGGCGTGATCAAGGCCGTCCTTGCGCCGGCTCTTGCAGCGGCCGCACACGCTTCTGCACCCGCATGGCCGCCGCCGATGACGACGACATCAAAGCGTCTATCGGAGGGGAGGGGGTTAGCATCTTCGAGAATCTTCAACTGCCTCCTGGTGGCGTACCTGGAGCCCTCGACCGGAGCACTCGACACAGTCGCAAAGCATCGTCCTGGATTGTACCGGTAGCCGTGTCGCCAAATCGACGGCCTTGATCGTAATATTGATGAAAGCCGGTTCCGCATGGTGAAGCGGGCTTCCTGCGAAGCCCCTACCTGTCCTGTACTGTCGCAACAACGGCGCCGTTTGCAGGGTGCTTGATGGTCGAGAAGGGGTCCTCACATGCAAGTAACCGAAATTCTGGTCCAAAGATTCTTATCGAATTCTTATCGCTCCTGACAATTTGCGACGCTAAATACCACCAAATATTACTATAGCCACACTGGGGTCGCGAGCCAGTCATGTCCACCAGCTTTATTCGTACTTGCTCAAAATTACATGGCTTTGAAGCAACCTGTCGTAAAGCCCTGACCTGAAAGATGCTGTAGTGTATATGCGCTGTAGAAGCCTTCAAGTCTTGGCGGCCTAGCTTTCTCTTCCAGCGCCGACATGCCTTGGACACCTCACCTCCTTGTTCGGATCTCAGGCCACGAGGATACGGCATCCTCCACTTCCTCGAGGAACGTCGCGGCGTTGTGTATTGAGGTACCGCCCAGAACAACCCTCACGCCGGGGGTCGTCGCGTTGATCCCGGCAATCATCTTGGCTTCTTCGTAAGTGGCGCCGCCCACCATGAAGACAATGATGTCTTGGGGCTTGTCTCTTGTGGTTCCCCCACCTTCCACGAAGGGGTACTGTTGCTCCCTCAGGCGCCCCTTGATCAGGTTCTGCAGCGTGCTCTCTAGAAGCGAGCTGTGCTGAGTGTAGACATTCTCGACCCCTTTCAGTCCTTTGAAACGGTTGGTGGCGCTGGAAAAGATACCGGCAGACTCGAAAATGTCGGATATGCCGCCCTGCGACTGGGAAGCGTGCAGGGATGAGTGGTAAGCCAAAACTTTATTGACCAAGTCTGCACGAGAGGGCGCAACATTTCCAGCCGCCACGAGGAGGTCAACGAGCATGGGTACCGAGTTAGAGGGGTGTCTGTGGTAACGAAGGGCGTATATGGCAGCCAGGCCGACCTTGGCCTCGGGCGTCACGTTGGGGGCTTGGATGAGCTTTTGAATCGCCTTGAAAACAATCAGTATCTGCACATGTGCTTGCCCGCAGAGGATGCTTACCTTAAGATCGGTATTGTGGTTGTCGTTGCAGGCCAGACTTTGTTCCAGCTCGCTAACTTCGAGAAGATTCTCAGCACTAACCCGCCGGCTGAGCTCCGAGACGAGTGTGACATGCTTGCTGACGTTGCCTGACAGCTTACGGAACTCGGGGTACTCCTCGATAAACCGCTTCATGTCGTTGATTGACTCTATGTCGGCGTTGTTCTTTGTTTTGGATTGGTACTGCTCCACATAGTCCTTGATGTTTCCACCCAGGTCTCCAAAGTTCAGATGCATGTTTTTCTTGAAGAAGGGGTCTTGATCCTGGGAGAGAACTATCTCCTTGAGCTCTGGCCTGATGTCTGGCACGTCACCGAGATCGACCCTACCATTTTGAATCCCCAAAAGATGATGAACCATAGCCTGATAGGTCCACTGGGTAAGAAGCGGTGTCACTGGATCCTCTCGGCGATCCAGGATCAGCAGGATGGGGGGAGTATCGACCCTGCGAAAGTCAAACAGTTGCTCTTCCTGTGTCATGAGATATCGGACCTCCGTTGCAAGCTTCTTAGTTAGAGGACTGCTCTTCTCATATCTGATGAGAGGCTTCTTCTTCAGTGACAGGAGAACGGCAATGAGTCCTTCGGCGCACCGCTGCAGTGAATCGGGGTTCCAGGAATCGGGGCTGCCAGCCCATATCCGTTGCCGAGGAAGTTGTATGTCAAGCGAAAAGAGGTCGGGATTGATGACGATGTAGTCGGCGAAGTGCTCCTGGACGGTTTTGATGACCTCGTGGTCGTCTGCTTCGGCAAGGCGCTCCAGGGACGACTTCTTGACGACATTTGTGAAGTAGAGATAGTACTCTCCATACTTGGGGTCTCGTAGCTCATCTATGAGAAGCTGGATGGTTTCCGGGGATGGGCGGACCAGGCAGAGGCAGCGCAAATGGCGCATCTTCTCACGGGCTGCATTGTCCAGGCGGTCGATGAGGTACACCTCGTGGTTGAGGAGGGATGACTGGGTGACGGCCGTCGAGACAACGGGCACCGTTTCTTTATCTAGAAGCAGTACTTTCATCTTAGCCTGCGAAGAGTCGGCAGACGGCGCGATCACCTTGGTGATGTAGCCCGCCACGGCCTGCGCGACGTCCATGCTGGTAACGGCGATCGCGAGACGTCTCCCTGGGGTTGCCGGTTACTGGTTGCTGATTGCTGGTTGCTGGCAAGAGGCGGCCCTGAGCGCCGGAAGTGGTTCGAACCAATGATTACAAGCTCTTTCTTTTCTCCGTCACTGCTTATGGCACGTTGCGCATCTCTTGCAGCGCATAAGCAACGTGTGCATGTAATATCACGAGCCGGTTGGCAGTCTGGGGTGTCGTTGTTCGAGGTGGCTTAGTCCCTTCACGCAAGGAAGGTAGCCGCAGTAACAGGTGCCTACTAGGTACCTACCTAGGGATAGCAGCTCCCCAAGCCTATGGCTAGGGTGTTCCGCTAAACGTCATGGCCGCCCCGACACTTGCATAAGCGTCTTGACTCAAAATTCATGAAGCAACTACTGCGTCTTTAACTGTGTATACGAGATATCCGGTGAATGGAGGAAGGCCTTGTGTTGCCTATGACTTTTCTATATCTCGTTTGACAGACTCCCTCGATCCTATTCGACTGTTGTTGTGGTTGCTGTAAGGAACTGTCCGTCGGCATCGGAAATCTGACCGGATTCCATCGACAGAACTACACACTCTCGCTTGACCAACTGAAATCTGGAGTCACCGTGACCGTGTCAATGGCTTGAAGGAATGAGATGACGCCCGAAACATGTCCGCCGAGGCCTGAGCCGACGTGCGTATAGGCCATTATCACAGCATAGTTGGCGTAGCTGACATCTCGTCCGTCTAGCTTGTCCTTCACCCAAGGTCTCATTCTTGGGCAGCTCTCGGTGGTACTCATATTGGCCGCCTTCATCAAATTCTTCATCTTCGGGGAGGCGCCGTCACCTGATGCTGCTGCTTCGTTGAGAGCTACCGAGCGGCGGTCACGGAGTCTGGCTCACAAACAGTCACTGCTCAGCCTCCGCACCCAAGGCAGCCGCTCAGGGCAGACGGTGGGACGCAAAAAGTCCATGGTTTTGAGGAATCCCTCCACGCTTACCATCGGATCGATCTTGACAAAGACGTACTACAATGTCGACAGTCATCAACCGGAGAGCCTGGATTGGTTCAACGTGCTGATTGCTCAGACCATTGCCCAGTTCCGCAACGACGCTCAGCACGACGATGCTATCCTCGAATCACTGACGAAAGCACTCAACGGGACTTCACGGCCGGATTTCGTGGATGAGATACGGGTCACCGAACTCAGCCTTGGAGAAGACTTCCCCATCTTCAGCAACTGTCGTATTATTCCTATTGACGAAGACGGGCTCAGCATCGGCCATGGAAGGTTTGACCCGGCCAAGGCCGCCAGAGATGGCACCCGTCTCCAAGCTCGCATGGATGTAGACCTTAGTGACATGCTCACGATGGCCGTCGAAACCAAGCTTCTCCTCAACTACCCCAAGAAGCTGTCCGCCATTCTCCCCGTTGCCCTGTCCGTGTCCATCGTCCGCTTCAGTGGAACGTTGTCAATATCCTTCATACCAAGCAATCCATCGCAGTCTACGCCAACTATGATGACCTTTAGCTTTCTCGATGACTATCGCCTCGACTTTTCCATCCGAAGTTTGTTGGGCAGTCGATCACGGTTGCAGGATGTCCCCAAGATTGCGCAGCTGGTCGAGGCACGCTTGCACCGCTGGTTTGATGAGAGGGCTGTTGAGCCTCGCTTCCAGGAAATTGCTTTGCCTAGCATGTGGCCTCGGAAGAAGAACACACGCGGCCCAGATGAGGCCTTGGCCGACGCAGCAGGGACAACTGGTCGGTCCAAGGGCAAAGATATCGGTCGTGAATTACGAGAGGAGGCCCGCAAAGAAGTGGCGGCGGAAGATGAATCGAGGGATCAAGGCTCCTTACGATATCGTCGAAGGCCCAAGGAAGACGATGAATTCTCCATGCCTGGGTCTCTTCCGGGACTTTAACCAGGCATCGGTCTGACTGGCAACCTTACATACATGGAAGGGTCGAGCAATCTCCACCCAGATCGTCGTCATGGTTCGTTAGAACCGACTTTGCGACTACCCCTTGGCTTGAGTATCTAGGCCGATGTGGTCTAGAACCTAGCTAGGGCCATGGGGGTTTCTGTCAACGCATACAGATTTTGCCACCACAAAACCAGTCCACCAACAAGTAGAGCATAATATATACCGGTCCATAACCGCGTCGATGACGAGGCACGAGGTTCGCTTCCATACAGCCAGTGTGGTTCAACGCTACCCCAAAACCGTGGCAGCCCCATGTAGTTGCAGAACGTGTGTATGAGAACGACGGACGGCAATGACGCTGTGCGGACGAAAATGAAGGTGGCATACATGCCAAAAAGTGAAGTATACGAAAACTGTAGTACTGAGCGTGCTATTGCCGCGGCAAGCGAAACGCCGGGGTTGGTGAGACGGAATTCGTAGAAGTGGTGTAAGTGTGCTAGGCCAAACACCAAAGGGGACAGGAAGATGACCCGTGTATGACTAGACCCAGCCAGCAGCAGAAGCGGCACGGCGGCGGAACGAAATAGACATTCCTCAGTAACAGGACCCTGGATGAACAACTCTGGTTAACACGACATACAGGACGAGCGCGAGGGGTGTCGAAGAGTCCGAGTCGGGGTGACTGTTTGGGGAGCGGCAAAGCCCGACTTACAGCTACGAGGTTTCTCCATGTCGGCCAGTCTCGCCAGGCCTGCCTGACAGGTTCTAAGCGTACCCATTCCGCCCAAGCGCCGTCAATGACAAGGCACTCGTACAGAGGGCCAGCGAAGAGAAGAGCCGTGAGGAGAACAGCCTTTGCCGAGACGGCCAGGTCGACGGGCCAGTAGCCCATGTGGTGCCACGGACTGAGCTGCACAGGGCCGGCGGTCGCATGCTTATCCCGGGCTTGGCGGCCGTAGAGGATCAGGAGGGTGGAGAGGGAGCATGCTGCCGTGGAGAGTGAAACGGCGCGAATTCTGGCGCGGATGCTGTCTGGAGCGTCCCTGGAACGAGATGCCGAGGGTCGCGTAGCCGCGGAGGCATAGAGCGGTAGCACGTAGACTAGACAGTACAGGACCTACGTGGACAAAGCACGAGGCAGGGAAACGTCAGCGGCTACCTTTACAACCCGGCGTTGCGGTGGTTGTTGTTATTTGGGGCTGCATGCAGCTGCACCCAAGGGCGGCTGCGAAGGCAGATTACTGTGTCTGGCTATGCTTCGACCCTCACTCAAGGGGCTAAGGGTAAGACGTGTGAGTCTGGGCCAAGCGGACGGCGGCGGCAGTGAAACAGTGTGGCGGTTGCGGTTGAGGACTGGGAACTGGGAACTGGGGACTGGGGATTGGGGACTGGGCGCTGGGCGCTTACCAGGAGACCCAGGGCCCGGGTCTGGCTGAGACCGTGAGGGTCGGAGACGGAGCCGGACTGGAACACCATGGTGCCTGGGCGAGTTGCGCAATCTGGAGGATTGTTTGGTGGAAGCAACAGCGGCAGCCTTGGATCTGCAATGCGGAGGGGAATCCCAGAAAGATCTCGGACATGCCCGCGGTCTACGGTAATGGATAGCTTCTGCCCAGTGGATTTTACCGCTGGTGGTCATAGCACGCGGCAAGTGTGGAGAGGCACCACGAGGCTTCAGAATGAGACGAACAATGGGGCATTAATGCATTGGGATGGGATTAATGAGCTGGGTGATGGTGGCCGCTGCTGGCCAGTGCTGGCTTCACCTTGACACCGCCGAATGTCTTCAGATATACGGATCCATCCACCACGCATTGAATGAAGGAGTCAGTCACTGCATCAAGTGGCCGTGGCTTCTTATTGCATTGAGCTTAGACCCTATTTCCACCACCGTGAGACTCCTTCAATGTCTTGATAATAATTCGACACATGCTCCAGGGTAAGGAATCATTAGTAACTTGGCCACATTGCCCCATGTACTTAGTGCTGCAGACAGCTTGCACAGTACTTGACCTGAGTGGGGGGCTTCCGCCTGAGACTGGCATCCAGACCCTCTAATTCAAGATCTAATAGGCAAGACAAACATGACCGCGATGCACATGCAAGTGTAAATGTCTTGGAGTTAGATGACGGTCTATAAGACGTTGGTAGGTAAACACAGTGGCCCCTCCATCTATTCTGGCGCACGCACACAATTGAATATTGTCAGCATAAAGTCATCAAGCGTGTGCGAAGTATGGAATACAAAGTGCCCAAACAATACAAACGCGTACCTGACGCGACACGCGATCTGAGGTGGAACTCATTATGGAGCAAGAACCCCTGGCTGGCACCGGATGGCTCCGAAAGCCGGAAAAAAATAAAGTAGGATAATAAAGACGTCGATAAGATGATGGGCCATGGCGATGCTGGGGAATCCCCAAGGGGCGCCTGGTCAGTGATATAGGTATCCTGCCCATAACCAGGTGAATCGATCTCATCTTGCTCGTCTCACGGTCATTGCTTCACATGGCTGGCTCACGGGCTCCTCCTTCCTATATCCATGAGATGGTGAAGAACGGAAGGGGCCGTGGAACGCACTGAGCTCTCCCTTTCCTGCCCTTGCCTGGCAATCCCCACATCACCAAAAGTCGGTCACCGCCCAAAGACTTTGTAATTGCACTGATGTCAGAGCCGAATCACCTCGTACATACAGATGCCCGGTCATCAAATTGTGCTTGATCATTAATTTTGTCCTCGGTCCCAGACCCGCAGAATCTTCCACTAGGGGCCATGCAAGCCGTTCCTTGTTAGGCTCTGTTTCTTCTCCACTGACGACCGTTTCGATCGTCGGGTACCCACGCGCAGCACGCGTCAAGATGCCATCCCAAGTCGTACAACAGACTGCATTGGCGGCTGGCGACCAGGAGGAAGAGAAGGATGATGCTTCGGACTCGAAGCCGTACGGAAGGACTTGTCACGGCAGAGGCAGTGCGGATAGGTAGGAAACCCTCCCCCTCCTTGGTGGCAGCGCGTCGGGACGTTGAGCTGCGTGCTTGTGTGTACCCCCCGGGCCCTGCCGGAGATCTGTGGCCGGATCTGACATTCTCCAGTCAAGACGACTAGGGCAGCGAAGAGCTCCAGGCTTCCCCTGAAGCTACGGTACCCAGCCTCTTACACATGGACACCCTGCCAGCCTGCTCCTCCGAGGGGCTTACTTCGTACACACATAGTACACCAGGCCCCATCTCCGGACCTCCAAGGCGCACATGATGGTAATGCGCTGCTGCTACGACTCGCGATTCAAGTCTTTATGCGATGTGCCATGACCTTGCTCCGATCAAGCAGCAGTCCGCCCACAAACCCTCATGCACTGCCCCGCTAAGTCTAGCTGAAGAGGCATTTCCTGCCAGGGGCATCCCAACATGGAGGCAATGGAAAATCGAACAGAACGCAGCAAAGGAAAAAAATGAAATTGTGCAAGCGCGTCCCCCGTGCATCATGCATCACTAGCTTGGCCCAACCTGTTTCGCACCTTGAGATGAACACCAGATTGCATGGCCTGGGCTCGCTTGCGCAGGAGAAACCCTGCCCCTTGCCAACTAATTCCTATTAGCTGCAGCGTCTTGGTCGTCGACTCGTTGGCGGCGGCAGAGCAGTGGCTCGGGATCCTCCACGACCAAGACATGGCCAGAGGCTACAGGCCACTGCCCACCGCCCCTTTCCCCCTGGTCCAACCGGCGTCCTGGCTGGAGTCTGCAGTCGGCTTGCAGCTTTTGCGACTAATCATGGCCTTGTCGAGCCCACCAACGAACCACATCGCAAGCTCGTCAACCACCTCTCCATAATCCCCGGCTGGTGCTCTGCATCCCTAATCAGGTCTCCCTACCGAACCTGAGCAAAGCCTGGCCAACCCGTCATGCATGTTACATTCTTATCTAGGTCGCTCTAGTCCATCCTTTTCTCCCGCCGTCTCCCATTTTCTTTTCTGGCCGGGTGGACTCGTCGTGCTCTGTTCCGCTGCTTCTCTACTTCGTATTCCACATCCAATTCATTCTTCACGCTCTCTCACCCATCTTTGTCTGTCCTTGATGCGCATTTTCTGCCTTTTACACCAAACTTATTTTTAATACCAATTCCCTGTAATTTCTACATGTCTTACGCTTGTTGACGATTCCCTGCTTCTTCGACGCTCCCTTAACAACCCTTCCTTGACTCGCCGACATTGCAATTTGCGTATTAGCGATCTGGAGACCCACGACTACTTCTTCACATTGAAGAAACGATCTCAGTCATCGCCTTAATCAATAGCTGCCGGTATCGTCGTCGTGGTTACCAGCCGTGTTGATCCTGTTTTGTCTGTGGTGTTTGCGCTGAAGACGATCGTTGACGCTTCATCACGCCCTTTTGAATAGCTGGCAGCAGGACGACAGCATCTCATATAGCTCACCGTAGCCTCCCGCCTCCTTGCATCCATACAACACCCAGGCAATGGGCTTCCATACCGTCGATCTTATCGCCTAGTGCGCAGAGCATGTCGGCGACGCCTCCTCTCCAAGAGCGCTCTGGCTCACCCAGCAGCCGATATCACATTCGTGTGGTACCATACAGCCCACCTCGACTGAGCTCGGATGGCTCTGCTGCCTCTTCATCTCGCCCGTTGTCCTACGTGGATCTGTCGCCCAGTCAGCAGACTTTGGGCTCAAGCTTCGAATACAATGACGAAGAGAACGTTCGCGTCCAGCCCGGGGCCGAGCAGTCTCCGGAGTTTGGCGTTTCAGGCCTGAGACGCTCCCCGGGCTTTGGCAGCCCCAGCCCTTCGCCCAGCCAGCCCCGGCACAGCTATGGCGATGCCGCCACTACTTCGCCCACGAGTCCGTTGTCGCCAACCCGTCGCGCAAGGAAGGTCATTACGCTGCACCCGGACAAGAAGACCTTCTCCGTGGCCCTGCAGTCTGGTTCTCTGTCATCGCGCACCGATTCACTGATTTCACCACCCTCGTCCTACCTCGCCCCGAGTGGCTCGTACCGATCATCCGATGCTTTCGTCGACGAAACTCCAAGCTCCCCCCTGACTCCCCTGACTGAGAAACCCTCGTTACCTGATCTGGCTCCACCGTCTGCGTTAGGACCTGTGACCCCTTCATCTGCTGCCGGAACTCATCGATTAGTTGGCGGCCTGCGCAAGGTTCCCACGTCTCCCGAAGCCGTTGTGAAGCAGCCCAATTTCTCTCCTTCCGTTACCAACTCCGACCAGACATCTTCACCAGAGGTCGCGCCCTCCCAACCTGCCGCTGGTCCTTCACTTTCTGCGAAAACCTCGGCCGGGTCCCTGGAATCAAGCTCGACCCTTTCGCTGCGCACCAATTACAAAGTCTATGGACAAAGCTCCCCATTCGTTGCTGCTTCGTCTAGACAATCCGTGAGCAACCTTGACGACGATCACCCGCTACCCTCTTCAAGCCATTCCAATTATCGAGTACTGGCCGATTCCTCCTCTTCCTCAAACCAATCCCTGTACGAACAGCCACGACCGCAAACGAGCGACACCGATGCGAACTACGTCGTTCACGGCGGTCCTTCAGCCTCTTCACTATCACTCGCCAGCACCAAATCGCGACTCAGATCAGAATATTCGCGCGAGAGTTTGATTGTGGCCCCTCTGCGAACAATAAAACGGAGAGCTTCCGATTCGTCCAGCTTACCGAAACCGCGCTCTCGCGATTCCCATCGTACCGGGTCCTTGTCCTCGATTTCTCACTCCATTACCGACCAGGCCACCCGAGCGCTATTTGCTGGTGCGGCCGTGCTAAATATCCAGCCTCGTTTCCAAAGACCACCATCCCAGGGCATTTCCTCGATCACCCCCGCGCTCTACATCCCGCCTGCTATGACATCTTACCCCCATCAATGGAGTTCACAGTTGTCCACTGTATTTTCTGAAAGCGAAGGCGGAAGTGAACCAGCAACACGCTCAGTCTCCCCTCTCTCGGCTCCAGGTCGTCGTAGCAGTGGCTTCAGCGGATTCAACAGCATCCATAGCAGACACATACTCAGCATCTCGTCTTTGGCTGGGCTGGAGGAAACTCCGGCTGGAAACTCACATTCGAGGAGCGGCTCATTGGATCGGCCACAACCTACCTACAACCGCACTATGCAGCGAGAGCCGAACACGGGCAATATTCGGCTGGTACGGGATCATGACGAAGACGGAGACGGCCTTGCCGACTTGCAAGATCTTCACCACCGCCCTTCCCGAACACATCTCTCGAGCATGACTTCCAGCCAGTCATCAGACCGCAACATCTGGTCCTCGAGCAGCTCTCGAGCTAATAGCCTTACGAACAATTCCGGCATTCCTGTGTGGGCCAAGTAAGTATAAGTCGCATAGCCCGGAGTCCAGGAAGATTAGCTGACCAAATCGCAGGCTCTACTACGGCAGCGGTGAACGACGGCTTCTGTTTCAGCCGTCATCCGATTCTCTATTCTCACAATACAACAATGGCAACAGGCCGGGAAGCTCCTCCATCAGGTCTCCGAGCAAGGACCGCTTCGCCTCGAAAATTTACAATTCTCGTCGGCCCAGAGATCTGAATGCGCCGGCAGGCTCTGGCCGTCCTGGCTCCATGGACATCACATCGAACCCCATCATGAACGTAGCTCGCGGTATCAAGAAGCAAACCTCGAGTATCTGGTCTCCCCATTTGCAGCACGACAAGCGCCCCGCACGTTATGGCATATGGGAGCCTCCATCCACGGTGTGGTCTGAAGGTGATGGAATCAGTGGTCGCCGCAACCTGCAAGTTGTTTTGTTCGTTGTTGGGTTTATATTTCCTTTTGGTAAGTTGGCGCTAGATCAAACGGCAGAAATGCCTTGACTGACTTAACATGCAGCTTGGATGATCGCGGCTGTGTTGCCCTTGCCACCAAATCCCCAGGTTGAGATGGCAGAGCGCCTCGAAAGCACAAGCGATCTCGACGTGCGTCAGGCAACAGTTCAACAGAGATCCGGCATTAGCGACTCCCGCTATCGAGGCGCAAGATGGTGGCGCAATCTCAACCGCATAATGTCCATAGTCGGGATTCTCCTCATAGGCACCGCCATAGGCCTCATCATCGTCGGCATACGGGAAGACTGGGGTAGATGAGCACCAATTCGAACCCGAGCCACCAGCATCCGTCATCAGTGCAACCACAAGCAATTCTGTTCAGCGGGCGAGAGACGATTTCACGACATCACGATTTTGCATAATTTCACCATCTACGCAGCACACACTCACAGTCATACCTGACGCTTATTTGTTTAGACACTCAAAAGCCTTCCTAGACACTCACTCACAATCTCCTACGAATCTACTTTCCTTCTCACACCAACAATGGATAATTGGTGCTCTTACAACGCCTAACATTTTTAAACGATTTCTCACAACCTCTTCATTGTACCAAAAAGACTTTACGAACGCAACCATTTTCCTTCTCTTCCTCTCTTGTATGATAGCATCTCATGCGTCTCACGGCGGTCATCACGGGTTTGGATAAACAGCACGACTGTGGATTTACTACTATTCTCCCACTACCTAGCCTTCATGTCCTTCTCATGAATCCGGTCTATCAATCCGGATTAACGACTTACCGAACCAAAGATTTAATGAATTATTCTAGATTTAGTTATTCTACGATATCAATTCTCCCTCAACATGAAGTGCCCTATTGTCAACGAGATTACCCTCGTAAATTATCTCTCCGTCTAGCTGTAACATCTCATGAACTACGCAGATCTACACCTGTCAAGATAAAAAAAAAAGATTTGTATAATGTGACGTATTGAGAGCACTGCCTTCGTGACCAACTTGTTACTGCGCCTTCTTCTGCTGCGCTTCAACCTCAGCCCTGATCTCCTCGATGACCTCGTTAATGTCTTGCTCGGGATCCTTCGAAATACCCAGTATCGGCTCCTTGTCGCTACTGACAGACCGAATCATCTTGGCCCTCTTCACACCTGTGCGCTTCTCCAACTCCTTGCGCAGAGTGACCTTGCCGGGCGAGTTGAAGAACGCGAGGGTGCCCACGGTCCACAGGACAGCGTAGAAGTAGACGCGAGCCCAGGCCTGCATGGATCCGCTCAGGCTTAGGACGAGGAAAGGGGTTGTTGCGAAGGAGAAGGTGAGTTGCGTGACCACATAAGTCACGAAATCGTAGTACTTCTTCTTCGGGGTTGGTTTGCCGGACACGGGGTCCAGGAAGAAGGGCCGGACGTGGCGGCGGAAATCTAGTATATGTCAGCAGTCTGCATCGACGGAGTGTGATCAAGAGTGTACGCGTACATTTAGCTGCAGTCTGAATCAGACTGGCCAAGATGAATGTGAGGTAATACCCAGGATAGAAACCGTGCCAGAGGGCGCTGGTGCCGAAGGTAAGAAGGCTGGCACGGAACCCGGGCTTCTTGCCCCTTGGCGTTACGCGTAGATAGACATAGTTGCGAAGCCAGTTGTTGGTGTTTATGTTCCAGCCCGCAAGATAGCCTCGGGGGTTTTGAGCCGTCTCGACCGCCCAAGGATCGATGTTCTGCAAGCGGTTCCACATGACCTTGCCAGTCACAGGGTCGACGCCCTTGTAGCCCAAGCCAGTGAGGATGCAAGCCCCTTCTGTGAGAGACCAGGAGCCATAGTACTTGAAGCGGGCTGTCAGGTTGACCATGTACATGATCCAAATGCGACGCACAAGGCCGTACTGGAGGAACGAGTCCGAGGTTAGTTGATGAAAGTCGTATCTACCCCCGAAGAACATGTACAGGGCAATCCACGTCAAGCCGGTGACAGCCTTCAGCACCGCTGGCGTGGCGCTCCGCGGGATCTTGCGCTTGCGCCTCACGGGGGGCTTGTTGGCCGGGTCGAAGTTGGCAGGCAGGTCGAACATGGAGGTGTCTAGCCAGCGGCGGTACTCGGCGAAGTCGAACGCGGGACCAATGAGGAGCGACGGGAAGAAGAAGATGTAACCGGCGTAGTCGAGCAGCGAGGGCAGTTCCTTGAGCATGCGGTCCTTCTGCAGGCCCTCGAGATGCTCCTCGGGGAGCTGGCCGTCGGCGACATTCCAGCAGAAGGCGCTAACCTTCATCACCAACACCATCTGCGTTCCGGTGATGTCGATGGTGGACGGAGTGCTCTCGGCCATCTGGCGCCAGATGTGGCTGACAGACATGTGGCCCATGGTGAACGCGAAGCCCATCCAGGGCATGTAGGGACTCGATCGGAAGAAGTATGCAATCGCGTAGGCGCCGCTCGCGCTGATAAGTATCGTGACGAGGCCATCCCAGAGGTCGAAGAGGCCGACGAGGAAGAAGAGAGATACGCTGTTACGAGTCAGCGACGGATGCGCGGTGCAGGGCGCATGGTTGGGGGAGCATGTCCGCACCTTATGCTGAAGAGGTTCTTTTGGTAGGGAGCCGAATCAGGCACACGCTTGAGCAGGCCGGCAAGGGGGTACGATAGTAGGAACGAGAAGATGAGCTTGACTAGACAGCAAATGTCAGGATGCCGCGGTGGTCAGAGGTAGAGCGCGGTGGGTGGTGGCTTACGCTCGTCCGGAGAGGCCCCAATCCATTTGGAGACGATTTCGAAAGCTAGGGCGTACAGGTCAGTGTCGTAGACTCGAGTATGAGAGTAGGTTGGTAATTACGGGCGTGGACGAAGGGAATCATGCTGACGGTCGAGCCCTGCCGGCTGTGTCTATACAGAAGGACGAAGGCGGCGGCGGCGGTGAATCAAGAAAAGGAAGGACTGCGACGAGCTCAGAAAACAGGCGCCATACTTTGCGTGGGAATTAAGAAGAGCAGCAGCAGGAGAAGAGGGGAGGACAGCTGATAGTGTTCAGAGAAGTCGTCAAATATAGAGTTCGAGGACAGCGTGATCACTGGCCAGTGAAGGGGTTGTGGGAGTCTGGATAACTACCGTCTACACATGAGCTCCCCAACAAGCAACATTTTTTGCTGGAGTGACACAACCAACCCTCTGAAAACAGGGGGGGGTGGGGGTGGGGTGGGCTGCCTCGGTCCCTGACGTAGCTCCCGCCCGCCATGGTTACTTACATAACCGCATCAACGTCATCTCCCAAGGTACCTATACGTATCCGTACCAAAACGCTCTTCCAAGTAGAGGCTCTCTGGCTGGTGTTGTGTGGGAAAGATGTTGTATCGTGAATGAAAAGCAATGTGATTATTGATCAGACTACTTTAAAGATATGGGACGACCTTGGGTCGGCGGAAAGTGTTCATCCTTCATGTGATAAGTGAAGCAAGCGGATCGGCTGACTCGTGTCTCCAGGCTACGGTCATGCGCTTCAAGATATTAAGTAAGTAAGCAGTGAGCACGAGAGCTGGTTGCCTAAATCATATGCCCAAGCATTCCGCTATGATACATCAAAGGTCACAAACTTCTCAAGCAGCCCGGCCCTCTGGCAATGAAGGAGAAATATCATCAATTTGACACGCGGGAAAAGTCCCATTCTCACCACATAGTCTGGCACTGCAGCGCATGCATCAAAACTGTGCTTGAAAAAGAAAACAAGTTATTGAGAGAGGCCGATTTGTCGGCCATCTCCATCTAGTCGTATTACAGTGTACACGTAAATTCGGCCGAAAAGCCCAGACATCCTTTGGAAAGCCTTCTATCCAATGCCTTTGGCCTGCCGCTCTTTGTCGCCTCCCAGTGTTTCGAAGCAAAAGCATGCCGTGATCAGATCGTGTGGACATTTAACGCCCTGACGCCATGTGCCCCAATTTAAGAGTTTGCATCTCGGTTGCTCTGAGAGCTCGCACTCATCGCGGGTAGCCTCGTCGTAGGCAGAACGTCCTTGGACCGGCTCGATCCAGTTATGCGCGACCACGTGTAAACGAGGCCGCTGATAAAGCCAAGCATGATGGCCGACACGCTTCCCACGGTTACCGGTGCCGAGAAGAAGATCAGCCCGCTGATTGCGATTGGCAGCTTGTTGAGCGCTCCGACCATGGAGTATGTCGTGGATGATGTGACTCGGATGCACCAGGCGGAGCAGTACGAGATGAAAATGGCGGCGAGGCCCGAGTAGATGATGCCGATAATCATGTGGTTGCGCACCTCGACCGGGAAGTTGAGGGCAAAGTTGGCCGAGGACCAGTCCTCGGTGAGGAGCGAGCAGACGAGAAGCACCGGGATTGTCAAAAGGTTGTTGTAGTACATGGCTATAGAACATAGCGTTAGTAGACCCGGCCAACCAATCTTCTTCCCTGCACGAGCTGCTCAAAAGACTTACTGTCCCAATCTTTGAAGTTCATGCGGTTAATGACCTTGCGCATACACAGGACGTAGGAAGCGCTGCAGAAGACATTCATGCCCATCCAGGCGTACCCAGCGTTGAGGGTCGAAATGGCTGCCGAGGAATCAGTCGTCCCAAAGTCTCCTGCAATGGCGCTCTGAATGTCCGCCCAAGCAGCCACGATGGAGCTGAGAACCATCAGGCCAAAGGACAAAAGCGCCATGGGCGACACGCTTCCGCCGAACCACAGCACCTCGCCGTAGGCGATGACGATGATTGTCAAGTTCTTGAAAATCGTGTACACGGGAACCGAGAGGAACTGAAGCGCTTTGATACCGGTGTATATCATTCCAACGAGGAGGAGGGAGATGGGAAACCCTGCGATTGTAAGCTCCAAACCCTGCTATAGGTGCGCGCACTCGACCAAGAGACGTACATCTTTTTGCCTTGTCTGCTTCTAGAGGAGCCAGCGAACGGATAAGACCTGCTTGCTTGCATGCAGTAATGGTACCAATACAGACCATCGACTAAGAAAGAGTTGTTGTGAGCAATCAGGTGGGATCCCACATAGTATGGACGAGATGTCGCACCTGGATAGCCAAGTAGAAGAAGTTGAGGTTCCAGAAAGTACCCGACACGACGTACTTGTTGACGACGGTCATGCTGATGGAAGACAAGCAGTAGGCGAGGACGGAAATGGGCGGGCTGTTGTTGACCTTGGCCAGGCTCGAGGGCAGACCGCCGGACGAGCCCATGCTGAGTGGCCTCCTCGACGGAGATCTGGCCTTGAAGGCATCCTTTTCAGCAGACCCGAAGCCGCTGTCGGGCATGCGGACGACGAAGTCCTCGTTCTTCTTGTCGCTCATGATGGCTTGGGTCGATCTGGCGGAGCCAAAGGGCAAATGATTCGGATGGTGGTTATGACGGGGGAAGTCGTCGGACGATCGTTTTCTCGGACCGCAGGAATCTGGACTGGGTGGTCGCGAGGAAGCGGAAGTGGGCGGGATACGGTGCCTGCCAGCTACAGAGTTGATGGAAGATGCGCCTCGCTCGCCAGACAGTGGGCGGGCAGGGAAAGGATCAGACAATGACCTTGGTGCAACGCAAAGTCAGACTGGTTCAAATCATTGGGGCAGCGAGCGTTGGTGTTCGTCGTACGTACGTCCCAAGGGGGAAGAAAAAAAGATGGACAGGGTTGGGGGTGAGGCCAGCCAGCATTAAGATCGGGAAAAAACAGAAAAGGGATGATGAGGGCAGGTTCCAGTTTTCTCTCCCGAGTTTCCCTGCTTCCACTTTTGCATTAACTCAACGGGCATGGAATGGGCAACGCGTTCTTCTGCATCCAATGCGAGATGCGGCCAGGCCGGGGCCTCTTTGATAATTACTGTGCTGAGTTTAACCTTAGTTAAGGTGTTTCATTTCGTTGATTGGCTCTGCTTGTTCCATTTCCTCAATGTAGCGGACGCCGATCAGGGGATTCAGGGGGGCCTGCACGTTTAGCGGGCGCACCCAACGGCTGCTGGCCTTGGATTGGTATCCTCAACTGTTCCAGTGCTGTATGTGGAAGGACGTGATTGTTCTTGCTAGTTTCCCTCTGATGCCGGTTTTACATAGGTGTTTTTATGGTCACGCCTGAGATGGGCTCTAT
>KL660597.1:25708-105031 GCA_000732775.1 Stachybotrys chlorohalonatus IBT 40285 | reverse complement strand
AAGGTAGGACGGTGCACCCAGCTCATGTCTTAAGTCTTCCACTGCTGGTGCTCGCTCAGCCAAACACTCGTTTCAAATACAATTCTTCGAGTGCAGGCACACTGCGACTCAAGGTGAGGCAGCTCTTGACGGCGTCTGGCCGCTCGCCAGAAGCTTCGCCACCGAACGCCGCAGTCCTTCACGCTGCCGCCGGCTCGGCCATGCTCCCGCCGTCGGCCGCTTCGTCGCTCGCCTCCTTGTCCCCCTCGGGCGCAACGGCAAAGTTGAGGTGCTTCCAGTCCTCCAGCTCCTCGGTCACGGACCTCATCCTGTCGCGGATGCTCTCGATGGCGTAGCTCCCCAGCAGCAGGCGCAGCGGCGGATACGAGCAGTGGGCCAACTGCCACACCAGCTCGGCGCACTTGACGGCGCTCGTGGGCTGCCGGTCGCCCAGCCACTGCACCATGCGCCGCGCGTGCAGCGCCGGCGACGTGGCGTGCGCGTACCCTTCGCTCGGCGGCTTGATGAGGAAGTGGCCCCATGTCGGCAGCGGGCTGTCCCCCGTGTCCGGCTCGTCGCGCCGCACCAGCCCGGGCTCGATCAGCGTCGCCTTGATGTTGAAGACGTCCGTCTCGTACAGCATGGCCTCGATCAGCCCCTCCACCGCGTACTTGGTCGCGCAGTACGGCCCCAGCCCGGGCACCCCCAGCGCCCCGGACGTCGAGCTGAAGATGAGGTAGCGCCCTGCGTTCTGCCGGCGGAAGTAGGGCAGCGTCGCGTGTATGATGTGCAGCGTGCCCATGAAGTTGGTCTCGAACTGGTTGCGCAGATCGTGCTCGTCCTGGTCCTCGCACGCGCCGATCACGCCGTAGCCCGAGCAGTTGGCCACCACGTCGATGCGCCCGTAGTGCTCCAGCGTCTTCTCCACCGCCCGGCTGACGGACCCGCGCGACCGGACGTCGCAGAGTGTGCCCAGGCAGTTTGCGTGGATGCCCTGCATGTCTTCGGGGCTGGTCTCGTGGATGCGGCCGACAGACGTCACCAGGTCGCCGCGCGCCAGAGCACACTTGACCAACGAACGTCCCATGTGACCCGTGCCCCCAAAGACCTAGCCATCGTGAGCAGCCTGAGCGGAGCGCCCGACGCGAGACCAACTTACTATCCATACCAGCTCCTTGGTCGGACCACCGCTGGGTGGTGGCTCGCAGCCTGCGGGCAGCTGCAGCCGCGGCTTGCCTGAGCCATCGTCATCGCCAGCGCTAGTGCCAGGACGAGCGTCCATTGTGTATCTGAGGGACTAGCGGAGTGGCACGACCTCTAAAATAGATAACATGGGCGCTCTTTTGACGGCACAGGAGGCGCGTCGGAAGACTTGGGTTGGCGATATCTAAGGAGGCAGCCGTGGGATAAGTGTAGGTGCTCGCTGAGACCCCTGAGCCAAGAACAGCCCTGTTCGTGGGGTCGATCCGGCAATTGTGAGCCTTGGCGGGGCATTTCGTGTTAACTGAGATTTCAAGGCCAATCTGTGCTCGCAAGCCAACAGGCGTGCATCCATCGCCACTCACCGCCCACCACTTACAACACGGCCAAGGCAAGCGTATATCAAATCGTGAACATTAGCTCATTCGCGTCTCTGATTGCGAACTTGCCTCCAAGTTCCTATCCCACGCAGGTCCGGCACTCGACAAAAGTCTATGGAACGGCGAATGAAGCAACCTAGGCTCAATTAAAATGCTACACTGGAATTTTTATGTTTTTCAAAGCCATCCATGTTCCTAACCAAGGAAGCCCTTGACGTAACCCCGGCGATGCTCGTTCTCGTCCAGCTCAGGCTTCCGGCTCAATGGCGTCCACTTTGGCTCATCCTTGAACAGCCTCATTGCGTGCACGTACTACCCGTCGTTGTCAGTCATGGTTCATGCGCCCTGCGCAACGGTTTCGGGGGGGGATGCACGCACGTTGGACTCATCCGTCGTGAACCGGTGGTAAATGCCCGCCGGCAAGATCAGCAGGTCGTCCTTCTCCAGCTGCACGCGAACCCAGTCGTCGTCCTTGCTGCGCACGTCGAAGTAGCCCTGGCCCCCGCGGATGTAGCGGATCTCCTCGTCCTCGTGCAGGTGCTCGTCGAAGAAGGTCTTGACCTTCTCCTCGTACACGGCGCCCATCTTCTCCGGCGACACGGTGATCTCGTCGCGGTTCCTGTAGCCGCGCTGCGAGGCGAGCTCGTCGACCCCGGACACGTCTGGGAAGTGGTAGTAAAGGACGCCAAGCTTGGCGAGAGTGTCGACATCAACGGGCCGGCCCGAGTCGTGAGGCAGACGCTGGTCGCCCTGCGACAAAAGATGAGTTGGCAACGCCTTCAACGCCAGAATCCGGAATACATCGCTGCCTATTGTTGCATGGCATTCCTCTCATTCCCTCTTCCTTCTTGTTCACCAATTCAGGGACGTGACCTCAACTTACCGGCAGGTTATCGTAGAAGTAGGCCTTCATTCTGAATAGTGCTTTTGTTGTACCTTGCGGTGGATGTGCTACGCAGTAAAAAGGTTGTCCAATAAGTTCATTTATATATTTCCTTGAGTAAACCCGACTACATAGGATAGTTGAGGGGTTATCTAACGTAATAGGCCCGGCGGGGCATGTCGCCATTGCACTCATCCATAGCGACGTCAGAGCCTGGCGCCAGATCTCTGTAATACATGGCAGGGAGGGCGGAGGGCAAGTAGACACAACACGTGGCAATGCACTTGATGAAGTCAACTGCACCATATTCAACGCCAATATTTGCAGTGTCACCAATTCTCGCACAGAGCAGCACGGTGTTTGTTTGTCCAATAGTCAATACGCTATGCATGGTAAAAAAATAAAATAAATAAAAAAATACTTGCTATGCCGTTCCCTGCTTAACCACCCGCTCATCCCAACCCTTGATATGAAAAGCCTACGCCGAAAACCTAGAATGTCCAATACAAAACAATGCCATGCATGTATCCTCAACGCCCGAGATCTTTCATGTTCCTCCATTGTCCATTCAGCCTGACTGGGATGTGTGCGGAAGTCGACCGAACCAACCCTCACTTCCGCTTCGCGCCATACCACGGCACTTCTCATCGCAGATCCGGCGCAGCTGCGTCCCTGACGCCGGCAACCATGGCATCATTGTTTATACCGTTGTCCGACTCGTCCTGGAGCCGGCCCTCGAATATTCGCCTCCACCAAGCCGGAGGGTCGAGAGGTCGTGACCCATTGTGCAGGGGTGGGTATACGTCGCTGAAGAAGTACCAGATGTGGCCAATCACGACTCCCATGATCTCGTCCCTAGGTATCGTCCCGTGCATGACGAGACTGAAGCCCATGAGCACCCATGGCAGATAGGGCGCCGTGAAGACGAGCAGACCCAGGAAGCTGAGCCTGGTTTCGGGGTTCCGCCGCGACCATATGTAGACGAGGGTCGACGACAGTGGGGGCCCGAGGAAGGGCATCGACACAAGCGGCGAAATGGCGATGAGGCTGGCCGTGGCGTACATGAGCAGCCATGAAAAGTGCGCCGGGGAACGGCCTGATGACTCCTCCAGCAAGCGAGCATATCGTTGGAGGAAGTAGATGTGGAATAGTAGGTCGATCGAGAACGGTCCAAAGTATAGAAATGTAGTCAACAACCGCCAGTACTGTGAAAGAAGACGGCAAGGTCAGCAGGACGGTCCAAGGCGAATGTGGTAAAGCAGCAAGTCCATCGACGGATGGCAAGGGAATCCCGTACCTGGGACTTGACGAAGACGGCCCGAAAACTGTAGAATAGCTGAAACGGCGTCACCATATGGCACTGCACCAGGGCGCTCGTGAGGACCGTGGCGGCTGTCCACCAGCGGGTGCAAGCGGGCATCTCCCAGAACCAGGCCTCGAGTGGCAGGCGACCGCCATCCATGACTTGATCCATGGTCAAAGCAAGAAGCGCAAGTGGATGGTTTGCGATAAAAGCCAAGGCGATGTCGCGATTGGAAACTCGATGCACCGGTTTCCGTACAATGCGTGAGAGGAGGTGCTTAACGTTGCTGTAGGGCTGGGGCGCCGTACAAGTTGTCAAGCGGGAATGGCCCTCATCAAGTGCAATCTGTACTTTAAGGTACCTATCAGCGCTTGCCCTCCATTCAGCACCACAGATAAAGGAGCCTAGCGGGGCGTCGATCATCTTCCAGGGATTGAGCTGCAGTGCTAGGATGACTAAGGTCATGCCATGCCTCCAGCGTACATGTAGCGTTCCGTGGCATGGTGCTCACTCGACCAAGTATCTCGTCGCCAAGATGCTCATACCCAGGTACCCGTTGGCACTAGTAAGGCAGTACTGGCAGGACATAATGCGATTCTGATCTCAAGCTAAGGTATGTGATGATCTGGATCTCACTTCTAGACGCTCTACCTCGCCGATATCAAAGTACATAGTACAGACCAAGAAATCGGATAACATTACCCATTTCACTGACCTTGTACCCCTTCGCTTACACGTGTTCTGCCTCCTTGCGGTAGGCAAATTCAATGCTTGATAACTTGTACCAGCACATGCGATCCTCTTCTACGTCATGAAAGACATGCTTGCTGTGGTTTTCGGTTATCCCAGAGAACAGGTACAGGCTTGGCAGGCACGAAATCGAGAGTCTGGTATGCATCCGGCCTGCGACGCTAGCAGGGCGAGAGCCACCGTCCCCCTTTCTGTGGCAGTCCATTTCAGCCAATGGGCGGCTGGCGCAAGCTGAGTATCAATTAACCGCACGAGGCTGGTGCTTTGTGCTTTGAAGAAAAAACGCGGGGCTGGGATACTCGTCGCGTAGCCCACGCGCACCCGCGATCTCGCGCATCGAATGGATGGGTTTGGTCCCTTTGTCCTGCACACCACCACCAAGTTCTTTCCCAGTCGTTCATTCTACGCAATTTACAGCTTCAACCGACTTCACAGGAGAATCGATTCAAGCTTGTCCTCTCCAATCTGGAACTAGTCACATTGTGCTCCACCAATTCTTTGCTTCCTTCCGTCTCGCTGTCGCATCACAGTCAGCCAGACGCCGCCCACTCCCAATTGTGTCGCAATGCCGCCCAAAGCAAGAAGATCATCCGGTGCAGTAACAAAGCAAAGGTCGCGGCCGGGCGATGTACAACGTAGGACTCATTCTTCCAATCCAATCCCCTCCCCGCTTGACCAACAATCTAACATCTGCGGTGTAGCTGGCGATCCTGCTCCAGTACAAGCCAAAAGACGCTATCGACCGGGAACCGTTGCTCTGCGGGAAATCAGGAAATACCAGAGCGACACAAAACTGCTATTACTCAAGCTACCGTTCGCACGCCTGGTAGGTACCCCCGTCGAATTGGCATGGGATTAAGGAGCCGCGTTCTGACATGAAGTGTTTCTCTTAGGTGCGCGAGATTGGCATGCGATTCCGACCGCAGGGGAGAGACTTCCGATGGCAAAGCCAAGCAATCCAGGCCTTGCAAGAAGCCGCCGAGGCTTACATGATCCATCTTTTCGAAGACGCGCAACTCTGCGCCGTACACGCGAAGCGAGTGACCATTATGCAAAAGGACATCCAACTGGCAAGACGAATCAGAGGAATCTGGGGAGGATTGGGCTGACGACCTAAAACCAATGCGAAATTCTTTACGGCATGACCTGCACTAGGCGTTCTTGGGGAGGCGGCGGCGCGTCTGGCTTTTTCTCAGATTCTGGACGGATCTCGGCGCATGATTCTTATGCGTGTCGGAAAAGCAACTCAGGGACTTCTGTTCCAACTATTGCGTGGCTACTATTTATCTCGGCCTTCTGTTTTTTTTTGTCGGTAGGGCTGGTTTTCTCAGCCATTATAGCCTTGTGTACTTTTGTTTTTATGATACCTGGTCGATGAAGATGACAATGTAAGCTAGTTCAGCACACGGCTGCAATGTGTAAAGAATGGTAATCTGCTTGGAAAAGGGAATAGAGAAATGTCTTAAACGTTTACAAGAGGGTCGATTGATTTTCTCTATTTCTTCGCGAGCCCGCCAGCCGGTAGACCAAGATCGGGTACCTTCAAGGTCAGCTTTGATCGACTGACGTAATAGGATCTAGATGTAATCGAATACACGCAGTTAGCAGTGCGCGCTTGCGCGTTGAACCACCAGGAATCAATTTCTTTACTTCCCGTAATTCTGACAGAAAGCAGCCGCCTCGAAAAGTATTGCACATCGTGCTGCCGCCTGTACAAATTCAAACTCTTTAGAGAGGGGCGTCAAGGGGAAAACACGCCGGCGGCATTTGTACCAAGACCCCTGTTTAGGACTCGTGTGTGTCATGCCAGGGTCATCATCATCGTAATCAACAATAACAACATCAACAGCAGGTGTCATCTCTGCATTCACAAGCACACACATATCCGACAAACCCAAACCGACATCTTCAATGAGTCGCATGTTGGCATTTCGACACGCTGGTCGAGCTCTCTCGGCGAGACTCGGCCCTGCGAGCTGCGTCGGTGTCGGCGTTGGCATCGCTGCTCTCAGTCAACCGGCAATGAGGTTCGACTCGAGGCCCGTCGCCGTCCCGGCACGCCCCCAAAGCCAGCGGCACGGGAGCAGCATCTCGCCCAAAACGGTCCGACAACTTGCCAGCGGGAGTGTCACCGGTTTGTGCCCTTTGCTTAATCGCTGCATCACCATCTACTCCATCGCGACCCTGCATCTGCTGCCATAGCTAACAACATCAACTAGGCCTTTGCGCCGGGCTCGTCATGGCCTTGTTCTCTCGAGTCTTCTACATTTTAGGCAGCGCCGTTCTCTTTTCTCTTTACGTATGCATCATAAACCCTCATCCTCGCGCAGGTCGAATCATTGACTTCAGGCTTAGATGGCTACCCGCTATGGAGTTGACCTGCCTGGTCTAGCCAGCGTCAAGAACCGCGTTGAGAAGTCAACCTTGTGGAAGAGAGGCATGAGGAACCCTTTGTTTGCGGCATCTTTTGGGCTGACATTTGTATTGGCCGGCTTTGTTCATCTATAGAGTATCCATCAACAACAGCTCTACTCGATCGGCTGTGTTTCCCGTTTCAGCCACTCCAAAGTCAATGCATCACCCTCAAAGTAACCCTTGGTCTTCTCCAAGACCTCAGCGTGATAGCTGTTGAGCCAGTCCTTCTCCGTCTTGGTCAAGAGGCTTGTATCCGTCAGCTTCCGGCAATATGGTACCATGGTGACATGCTCAAAGCCCAGGAAAGGTTTATCGCCAAAGACGTGCTTAGTCGGCACTTCCCTAACCATGACCATGTTTTCGATCCGAATTCCGAATTCCCCATCCTCGTAGTAGCCAGGCTCATTAGACACGACGTTGCCGGGTGCTAGCGCAACCTCGGCATGTTGAATGCGTGTGCCAATGCCAATTGGGCCTTCATGAACGTTGAGAAAAGAGCCGACACCATGACCCGTACTATGTCGATAGTCTAGGCCCATTTTCTATACCGAAATCAGTCTAGAGAACACAACAAGCGCTAGTGGGGTTGTGACTTACCCATAGGTGCTGTCGTGCAAGACAGTCCAATGCAAAGCCGGTGGTCCCTTTAGGAAACACAGCGAGTTCCAAAGCGATGTGGCCTTTCAGCACGAGGGTGAAAGCCTCCCGCTCGGCGTCGCTTGGCTGCCCAAAGTGCAAAGTCCTGGTCGTATCCGTTGTTCCATCCTGATACTGGGCACCACTATCACAGAGGTAGATAGCAGCTGGATCAATGACGGAGCAGCTGCCACGTTGTGGGCCGTAATGTATTATAGCCGCACTGGAGTGTTCCGTATCAGCACGGCGTCCTCGAATTCGGCAATCTCTGCAAAAAGAGCAGCGTCGCAATAATAAAAAAAAAAGGAACAGTTTGCAACTCACTTGGCCCCAGTAGACGAGATGGTTGGAAACGACAAGCCCACAAACTTGTCTTGCTTGGATCGTAGCTCCTCGAGCTTGTCGGCAGCCTGAACCTCGTCGAGGGTCGTCCCTTTCACGGCGAGTTCATTCTCCAACCATGCAAAGTACTCAATCTGTGCCGCCCCATCTCTGACGTGGCATGCTCGCATGCCGGCCATCTCCGTGTCGTTCTTGATTGCTTTTGCGTCACTAATAGGACTCCGGACCTCCTCGACCATGTCATCACCGCCCAGAGCTCGCTTCAGCGCCCAAGAACCCCTATTAGAGATGAGGAACGACCCCTGCGGAGCAGATGCCTGGTTGCGATTTGCATTGACCTGGCTGTAGAGTTGCCGTGCTGCACCCAAGATAGCCTTATAAGGCCTAATCTGAACGTCATTCGCTGCGAGATAAGAACTCACTGCCTCGTCAAGCTTGGAGTCGTCCACGTAGAGCTGCGCAGAGGTGGGTGTCACAATAGCATAGGAGAAGAAAACGGGGTTGTATGGAATGTCGCTGCCGCGGAGGTTGAAAAGCCAGGCGATCTCGTCTAGCATGGAGACAAGAAACCCGGGCGAGTGTTTTTTGTCAAGTTCCTGCCGGAGCTCTGCCAGCTTCACCTTTGCAGATTTGCCTGCCACATGCTCAGGCAGCAATGCCACGGGCCTTAAAGGACGCGGTGGCCGGTCATCCCCCCATATCAGATCGATGAGATTCTCCTCGAGGGGCAGAAGCTCTGATCCCCCGGCTTTGCGGATCTTATCTGCAAGCTTCTTGGCTGCCGAGCCGGGCAGTAACGACGGGTCAACGCCTACAGTTTTGCGGCCTGAGGATTGCTCGGCGCACCACTCCTGCCATGTGGGAACATCTGGCAGACCTTGCTTGAGAAGCGTCCAGTTCTCGTCAAGTTGACTAGCAGCCTGGGTAAAATATCGGCCGTCAGTAGCGAGAGCAGCCGTGTCCAGCGTAACCACCGCACAGCCGGCAGATCCAGTAAAGCCGGATATGAACTCACGCCGGGCGTCGCAAGCCGCAATGTATTCTGACGAATGACTATCCTCGGAAGGGATCACTGCAGCAGACTGTCAACGATGCTATCTCGGCGAAGGCTGAGGGACCCGAATGAACCTACCGTACACCTGTACACCGCGCTCTTTCATGAGGCTTCTCAGCTGAGACAGCTTGAGCGTGGTGTCGGCCTTGGCCATGGTGTCAGCTGCGGTGTGAAGCGGCGACCCAAGTCCTGTTGCGTATAGACGGCGTTGCGCGGTTGAGCGGAGGACAGTGGTGAAGGCCCGCCAGAGCATGGGTGACTGACTCCACGTCGGTTGCTCGTCGAGGCTGCGAGTTGCGGCAAAAGCGGAGGTGTGTACCGACGTCACAAGTGGTAGGTTGAGGCCGAGCAAGGCACCTCACTGATAGGAAAGACAGGAGACCTGGGCCCACAGCATCGTCAGCCTGGGACACTGCATTGCGTGAAGGAGATCAATCAATCGCCATTTCTTGGAGCACGCGACATTCCTCGACACGGGCATGTGACGCCTTCCAGCACCAAAGTGCGCACCTCGCTCTTCGGCTTCCCTCCGGTCTGCGCTGAGGGCAAAAAAAATAGGGGCTCTGGGGCCGATGTTGAGGGTCTTACCGTTAGGATGCTGAACAACTGAATACAATAATAAGTAAGAGTGAAATTTGGAGATGACATGTCTTTGGACTGGAGCGACGGAAGAAGAAGACTTGGGGGGGGCGTGGAGCTCTCGAAGCCATTGCTACCGGTGGCACCCTGGACTTGCCTCCGTTCTCTTGACAGGATGCACCGACACTGAGCGCACATGCCTTCTCCAGTACAATGAATGCCTTGAGACCCTCCATCATTTATTCTCAGTTTGGGTAAGTAGTAGGTACTGTAGGCACTTGGGCAAATGCACCTGCAAGGTGCCTCATGATTTAAAGTCTGGCAGCACCTGCCTGAACTACTGTAGAGCTTCGTGCCAGCTGATGATAGGCTGCTAGGTGATGGGTCCACGACGCTGACCCTTGGGTGGCTCCTGCTTTGCACTGTGAACATCCATAAAATGGACCCACCTGCCCTTGGCGTGCCTTTGTGAGAGCTCCTACCCCATCACAACTTGAAGAGCTGGAGGACTACAACATGCTCTCTGTACTCACTTCAGAGACATCTCTCGGCTGAAACATCCCGCCCCCTTCCCAGATCATGGCTTAGACGCCTTCCTCCCTCGAATCATGCAAGCCGAACCTCTTCCGTCAAGCCTCGACCAGGTCGAATCTGTAGGTGAAGCATCGCCTGCTTAAACACTCATTCCGACCCTGGTGCTCACATCCCGCTTCAGCTTATCCTGTCACTATACGAGCCAAACACACCCGACTATATTGCCCGGACTCAATCGACCCTCTCTCGTCTTCAGACCTCCCCTCAAGCATGGCTTCTAGCCCGTCATCTACTTGGTCGACCTGACGAGAAGGTCAAGTTCTTTGGAGCTCTCACCATCATCATCAAAATCAATACCGAGAGGTGCGTGACATTGCTGGCCCTCTATTCTCCCCCGTTCACCCCAATTCACACTTTCATAGTGCTGCGCTGAGCGATGACGATGCGACAGAGTTGTTGCTTTCTTTGGTGGGCTGGTACCTAGATGCTATTGCCCAAGGTACCAGCCCGCTGGTGAGTAAAAAGCTCTCATCAGCTCTGGCGACATTCTTCCTTCGTTACCACCAGCTTTGGCCGAGATATATATGCCATCTTATCTTCTGTTTTGCTTCACATCAGATCTATCGCCCGGATTTGGTTGATCCGTCTTTGGACATAGCCACTTTTGCTCAGAAGCTGGAACCACAAAAAATCCAGGCGATACTATGGGTGGCTACTACCGTGGCAGAAGATGCAACGAAAGTCGATCTGAATACTGCTACCAAGTATGTCGCGCTTCCTCAATCAAATCATCTATCTACTAAACAAAGTACAGCATGGGCCTTTATGAAACACTGCTCCGCCACATTTCAGACCCCGTGGCTCTGATACGTTCAGGTATGTCGACAACTGGCTCGTTGCCTACTCAGGAGGATTCTATTCGATGCCTGCAGGTAAGTCTCCGAACCCCATCGTTGTTCTTGGTATTTGATTAACCATCATAGGCTTGGGTATGGTTTTCCCAAAAGGCAGCCACACGGGATAGTCGTGTATTGGAGTCCCTGCGACCGTTGGTGGCAGCCACCATCGAAACATTACCGCATGATGGTTTATATGATGTTTCTGCTGAGCTGCTGGCCGACATTCTCTCCAACTACTCCTCTCTACTATCCCAGGATCACTTCGACATGCTTGCCAGTCTCTTCGATAGCGAATGGTCCAATCAACGCTATCAGAATCTCCTTGAAGGTGACTTTGGTTTCGAAGCCTACAGGTTTGGTCAACTCCTTCTCGCCTTCGGCGATGCGAGAGTTCAGGTCCTTATGCAAGCCAATGATGAGTCTAGCCAGAGGCTTCTCTCAAAATTATGTGGACTGCTTGCTGCAAATGGCCACGTTGTAGCCGAGGATAATATCTTCGTGCCTACGCTGGAATTCTGGTCAACGTTCGCAGAGACAATGACAGATGCCATGTATTCAGAAGAGAACGCGTCCGACTCATGGACAGCAGCTGCAGGCTCTCATATTTTACAAGCCGTGTCGAACACATGGCGGAAGATTGCCTACCCAAGCCATTCTGAGTTCAGCCAGTGGGATTCCAGCGATCGTGCCGGGTTTCATGATGCAAGGAAAGACGTGGTAGACTTCATGCAATCTGCTTTCACAATCATTGGACCACGCTTGGTGTTTACATTTGCGGAGTTGCTGCTTACGCATCTGTCTACATCAGAATGGCCATTGATGGAAGCTGCAGCTTTCTGTCTTGCTGGTCTAGCAGACTGCGTACGTGATGAGACACATTGTGATGAAGCCCTTGCATCTGTATTTGCTTCTCCGCTGTTCTCGGTGCTTCAAGCTGGTCAAGCAGAAATTCCGGTGCGCGTTCGGCAAACTTGTGTATCTTTGATCGAACACTACAACGACTATTTCGAACGGCACGTTGCCGACCTCCCTGGAGCCGTACGTCTACTATTCAAGATGGTTGGCGACAACGCCATGGCGGCAGCAGCGTCAAAATCAATCATGAGGCTGTGTTCCTCTTGTCGCCATCACCTGCATCCCGAAGTTGAGGCCTTCATTGAGCAATACCGCGGCTTAGTATCAGGAAAACAACTGGACTGTACCTCCTCAGAAAAGGTCATTGGAGCAATCTCATGTGTTATACAGGCTATGCCTGACAGGAGTCGTGCGATCATTGTCTGTGAGGAGATACTAGGCTTCATTCAAGACGATTTGAGCTGTGCCAAAGAGCTCCTGGAATCTCCAGACACAATAAAGCTTCCATGCTCGGCGCGAAGCCACTGCGCTGCAGATACCCCTGATGAACATCCGGCACTGCATGCAGGATTGAGAGCACTGCGGTGTTTGGCAAATGTCGCAAAGGGCATGCAATCACCACCCGAGCGATCAATCGACCTTGAGGATGAGGCTTTAGACAGATCAACACCTTCTCCGGAGATGACTCGACTCCAGCACAAGATCATTGGCGTCATTGTAGATGCACAAGGAGCCTTCTCCAGGTCTGCCGAGGTCACCGAGTTAATCTGCAGTATTCTTCGCAGCGGCTTTGCCGAGACTGAACCAGGACCGTTCGTGCTCCGTCCGGAGGATGTCGCCCAATACTTGATGAGACACAAGCCTGATACTCCCAGGATAGGGGTGTTCGTCAGTACGGCTTGTTCATTCGCTAGCTCTCTCTATGTACAACACCTTGAGGAAGAGAAAAGTATTCTCTCCAGCATTATTCTCTGGGTCATTGGGCTGGCGAAACAGCTCACTAGTGAGTCTGGTTTTGACATGGGGGATCACTTTTGCTGACGTCTTGTCCAGATCCCGAAGCTGATCCTGAGCTGACGCAGAATTGCATTGACTTCGTCACGCGTATTCTAACCAAAAGACCTGCATCTCTGCTGCACCTGCAACCCCCGGATGCGGCCGAGTTCTTCTTCTACTATACATTGCAGGTTTTAGATGGGAAGGAACCCCTTCCTAAGGCAGCCGCCGCGGAGTTTTGGGTAGGTGAACAACATCCTTTCTGACCGTCATGCGGTAGACGGTAGTTGACCGAGACGCAGGCCGTTTTTGTGAATCTCAGGAACGAAGATGTTGGGGGGCCAGATACGCTGCGGCAAGCCATGGATATGCTAGGCCCGTTGCTCTCACAGAGCCTTGCTAGAAATATCGGAGGCAACGCGTCCCGGAGCGAGCTCGATAAACTCAGCGAGCCTCTGAAAAGGCTGGTCAGCCGCTACCCTCAATCTAAAGATTGGATCTCCTCTGGGCTGGTTCATTCTTCGTTCCCAAGTGACAAGGTCACGGACGAGCAGAAATCTCTGTTCGTAAAAAAACTCGTTAGGTAAACTTTCTCCCAATCTTGAGCAGGTGGGACTTCACTGACGCAGCTTTTACAGCCTGAGAGGCTCGCGAGCTACGAATCAAGTCGTCCGAGACTTCTGGCTGTCTGCTCGGGGATCCAATTTTGCCTACGCCTCTTAAAAATAGCCGAGCTGAAGCCTTTTGGGCTTGTTACCAGCCTGTTCATTGGTTCGAACCTTTCCCAAACACTTCAGATAATGTAAATCGCTTGTAGTGTACATACATACTCTTACATGGGGGCCTAACAAGGCTGCCGGCCACCAAGATCAAAAACCTACAGCCTCTCTGACCAGGCACATGGTTTCTTCGGCGCTTTTACGAGCCCTATGAGCACCCTCCTCGGCCACGTTGTCAAGATATTTACTGTCTCCCTGTACTAGCTCAAAGAAGCGATCTCGGACGCCATCTAGGCCTTTGGCCACGGTATACGATACAGCCTCCTTGAACTGTTTAGGAGCATAGTGGTTATACTCACTCGCGAGTTGTATAGGAGATCTCCCCTGAGAATCAAACGTGGACATAATGTCCAGCAAATTGGCGTAGCCAGGACGGTTTTCGACATCATAACTGATTCCAGGTGTTGAATCCGTCAGGGCCCGGCCAATCTTCGTTTCTATATCTTGGGGTTTGTCGGTAATGAGGATACGGGAGCGGTCTGACTTATGCGACTTGGACATTTTGACCTTGGGATCTATCAAAGACATGATGCGATGCACCGGCGCTTTTAGAGTAATAGTGTTAGCGAGGCCCCCGGGAAGGATAAAAGGCGCAAAACGCACGAGTGATGGTTTGAGGTTCAACAAGAAGAGGTCCATAGGCATTGTTGAAATTCGTGACGCACTCGCGGGCAAATTCCAGGTGTTGTCGCTGGTCATCGCCGACTGGGACGTGGGTTGCCCTTGGTTGCTCAAGTGTCAGCGGTACCGGGCCAAGGACAAGATGAGTTGCTGCTGGGTGAGGGATGGTAATGTCGTACCTATGCACCAATACATCGGCCGCTTGAAGGACCGGATAAGAGAACAAACCCAGCTTTAGACGGGATTGGTTGTTCTTGACGGCGGTATCTGGGGCAAGGTTCAATTTTTGCTAGGCCATGTTCGTTAGGATGTCGTGCCGTAACATTCACTAAGGTATCATTACTATTTGACTTACCTTCCACTGTGTCATACGTGACAAGTAGCCGACAGAAGCAGTGCAGCTCAAAATCCACATGAGTTCCGAGTGCGCCGGAACCTGCATCATGATCATCGTCAGCACGGTGAAGACTCTACTAGCCCAGAGCCGGAGAGGGGGCGGGGGGGAGGGGGGTCTGAACTGACGGTAGACTGGTAAAAGACAGTGCAGCGGTCCGGGTCGATGCCGACGGCCAGCAGAGCGGCAAGCGTCTCCCGGCGCCATCTCCTGAGCTGATCGGCATCCTGGGGCATGGTGATGGCGTGCAGGTCCACGATGGAGTATATGAGCTTGGCGTCAGGCGCCTGCTGCTGAAGCTGGACCCATTGCCGCAGGGCGCCAGCGTAGTTGCCCAGGTGTGGGATGCCCGTGGGCTGGATGCCGGAGAAGACGACTTTGGGCTGGGCGGCTTGACTGGAGAAGAGCCGTCGCAGTCCTGGGAGGGCTGGCCGCATGGTGGTGGTGGCTGTTGCTGCTACGAGCTCGTGAAGTTGCTAGGGATGGGAGATGCTGGGTGGACTGATTAGCCGTGACTTTTTCTAGGGTTAACGGGAGACCTTGACCTGCCTAGCTAAGAACTCAATGCATCTATTCATAAAGGAAACCCCATTTACGTCCAGAAATAATAAGTAGGAGGTCTTCGATCGCGTCAGGCCTGCCTTACAAGATGAAGAGCTTGGTGGTGTCGCAGGAGATTGGCTTATGCTATTATCGAGGCGTTCAGGCACGATTAGCACCAGGGACCGTAAATTGAATCTCAACTCATCGTGGCATCCATCGTCGAGAATTAAGCATCAAGTAAAACAGGGAACGAGCTTTCCTGGCTCCAGGGAATATCTGCATTTTGTACATTTATCCAGATGTCGGGAAGTTGATGTATGATGTACAAAAACAACAAGTACTAGCAGTGTCACGGTTGTGATCAATTCCCGTCCACGTCAACCAAGACATGTTGATTCTGGCCAGAGATATTTTACAATCAGTCGTACAAAACTTGAGCTCCAACGCCCAGTACACAGCTCGCATTACACAGTTTGCCAACTCCACTATGATGATGTCGAAGTAGGCAGCTCCCTAAGATCCCCAAACTCCTTGAGGCGGCGACTGCTCAGCAGTTGCTGGACATTCTCCGCCGTGCCCAACGTCTTGGTCTGTCCCAGATGGGCCCACGGCGCCTCCAGCCCCTTGGCCGCCTCCCCAGACAGGTCCATGGTCTTGCCCACCCCGAGCTTGCTGAACTCCCACACGTTGGCCTTCATGCCGATGCCGTAGAACTGGTGCTTGCGCAGGTACGCCAGCCACAGCTGCACCGTCTCCGGGTTCCCGTCCTTGATCTGGATCAGGCGCCGCAGCGTTACGCGCTCAAAATTCTCCTGCGACTTTTTGAAGATGAAGTGACTCCGCGGCACCGTCCATCGCTCGATGATGCGCGGCAGCGGGACCGGTCCCGATGCCGCGAGGCCGAGGTAGTAGGCGGCTCGGAGGGCGAAGTCGGAGAAGAACTCGAGCGGCTGGAGACTGAAGGACCGTATCTGAAGATCGCACGACGGAATGCCGTATTCTGCCTCGCGTCGGAGGGCCCGTAGGTGCAGAGCCTGAAGTGATCGCGGGTATCTGACTTCTGGTTTTCCCTTTTCATCCGTGTTCTGGGGCGCGGGGACTTTCGGCTCGGCTCCAGTGGAACTGAAGTAGATACTTTAGCATGATGGATAGGTAATGCGAGGGGAGGGAGTCGAGTCCACGTACGAGGTTGACTGCGCACGCCTTGCGAGACATGTTACGACCTGCTGTGCCATGATTGTCAGCAAGAAGAACAGCTGCGTTTCGCCTCTTGGATTAACGTACCTGGCTGCGCGCCAACGGCCGGGCTATTGGTCGAAGCATCCTCAAGTATCGTTGCTTGAATGATGATATTGGAACAGGGGACTAGAAGTAGAAGAAATCGAAGGTCAACGGCGCACGTGCCGGGGTCTACCGAAGGACAGGACGGGTACATGGAGCTACACCACAAAATGCTTAGAGTGCATGTACCCTTGCCTCACGGCTCCTGATAAGATAAGCCACTTACCCGTACCTCGACAAAAAACTATCGGTAGGCCAGGGCGCAGGGCATCCCCCTGAGATGGTGCAAAAGGCGCATGGCATTAAAGAAAGGGATAATCTACGACGAGTTTTGCTCTCACTATTCAGTGCTCACATCAGTCTATGCTGTATCATTGGTCACAGATACGGGTCTTTGCATAAAGGTAACATGATTTGAAAAGAAGAGAATTGAAGTTTATATTTGGGTATCACAAAAGTCATGGTGAACTAGAAAAAGATGCCAAAAAAAATAAAAAAAAAATAAAAAAAAATCATGAAGCGTTTCTGAGCAGATGGAGATCCTATTCACCAGATCCGTTGGTGACGGCCATCTTCAGTTCCTCTTTTTCCTCTGCGCCATGAACTTCTGGTATGAAGCCTTCTTTCCGCTTGTCTTTTCCTTCTGAATCCCTGCGTATCTGTGTCGCAGCTTCGACTGGCTGTGATTGTTCATCACTTCCTCAAGGAAAGTTCGTTTTCGCTCTTTCCGCGTAATCTTAGCAGTGTGAGGGTCTTGAGGGTTGGAAATGATCTCGCCCAAGTGGGAGTACTTTGGTACGCTGGCCCTCAGAGGCTTCTTCTGTTGTTTGGGGTCTAGCAAGTTCCGCATACGCAGAAGTTGCCAGTTTCTCTTCATCTCCGGTGTGAGGTCTGTTTTGGGCAGTCCGAACCACTGGTCCCCAGCAGTATCCTGAAACCAGCTGTTAGTTTTATGCTCAGCTGTGCATATTAAGCAGACTGTGTAAGGAATCGAGAGTGTTGGAAATTCAGAGTAACTATGATAAAGGGCATCACGAGGTCGTGGGACTGTGATCCAAGACGGATGCTGTCCCACGTCAAATAGTCCCAGAGGGGTTGCTTCTCATCACCATGCCGAGGCAGATAATAGAATTAGCAATGCCACTAACCTTTTTCTTGGCATGTTGCTGTGCCAGCTGCGGTTGGCGGACAGTCAACGAATCCTTTCCTTTGGAAGATGTAGAAGCCGAAACCGAGCGAGTGAGACTTTGGCTTTTTGGCACTGCTGCTGGAGCGATATCCTGTGTGGTCTTCTTCTGCAACCGTGCTTCGGCCTGCCGTAGCAGCTCGTCGACTTGCGATTCAGATATGGTGGCCATGGTTCACCAATTGTCCAGAGAATGTTTGGTGTAAAGATATAACGAGCGAGGCACGAGCAAGAAAAATAATTTCATGGCGGGCACAGATAAGAGCTTTGCGACCATCTTATCGGCCCACCCCGCCATATGCAATATTCTTCCTCATGGCTATGACTATGCACCTAAGCAGCATTTTGTCTGTGGTGGGTGGCTGGAAAGCGCTGCGCCAAGCCTTTTCAGCCGCGCTTCTGAGAGGGGCCCAAAGGTCCGGCAAGGTAGGTGGTTTTGGGTGCCGCATTGCATCACACCGCGAAACGACGACCCGACCTACTTACTCCACATTCACCATCTACACCCAACCACACGCGTGTTTTCAGCATCCATCGTTTTTGATTGATTGATCTCTATCATCATGGATCCTCAAAATCCTGCGGCTTCGTCGCATTCTCAGCAGAACCGCCCCGCGCCTGTATACGACCCCAATACGCAGGGAGGACATTATGGTTAGTGGAAGCAGGACGCGAGCCCGCATAGAGAAGCGCCCATACTGACTGCGTCTAGGTGCCTGTGCCGCTGTATGTCGACGCCCGCACGCGCAACTAGTTGCTCGTATGTTTCCCGAATCTAATACAAGTGCTTAGTTGGCTTCCCAAGGTTACGCGCCTGCGGAGCTGTATACCGGCCCGTGGGCAAATGTACGTCGTGCATCCCTGCAATCGCAGCCATTCCCCCGATGGGATGCCGCCACATGCGACACCGACGACCTGACTCGGCGAACCTCCATCACTAACACTGGCAGGTCCACCAAGGCTTGTCGGGCCAATACAAGGACATTCTTACTACGTACTGGCAGCAAACCATCAGTCACCTGGAGAGCGACAGTCACGACTACAAGATTCACCAGCTTCCCCTGGCACGCATCAAGAAGGTGATGAAAGCCGACCCCGAAGTCAAGATGATATCTGCCGAAGCGCCCATCCTATTCGCCAAAGGTTGCGACATATTCATCACCGAGCTCACGATGCGCGCATGGATCCACGCCGAGGAGAACAAGCGGCGAACGCTGCAGCGATCCGACATTGCATCCGCTCTGGCCAAGTCTGACATGTTTGATTTCCTCATTGACATTGTTCCTCGTGAAGAGGCCGCTTCCCACGCCAAGAGGGCCTCTGCGCAAGGTGCCGCTCCCGGTCAAGCCGTCTCTGCTCCGGGCCAAGCTCAATTACCGGGTCAACACGCCAACATGGCACAGCCTGCGAACCACTCCTCTCATCCTATGGGACCTGCCGACTATATGGGTGGCCATGCCCTTGGTCCCGATCAGGACTATCGACAGAATCCCAACATGTATCCGGGACAGGTTCCTCCTGGTCCTTCCGCCCCATACGGACAGGCCCAAGCTCCTAACATGTACAATGAGATGGAAGGCATGTACGGCTACTCCGCCATGCAACCACAGCAGGTAATCACCATCTCGTGTGTAACCTTTTGCGCAGCGTTTAACATATTACACAGGCACCCATGTCCAACGAAGAATTCGAGTAGCGTGGCATGCCTTGGATGGACAAGGCGAGTGAGGCGGCGGCATGGCCTTGGTGGCAACTGCAAATATTATTGGTCAATGATGGATATCCTTGATTACGAGCTCTGCTGGCGCAAAACACATTCTTCGCAGATCGCATGACCCAGAACTTACCTGCTTGCGAGACCTAAACGTGACTCCTCCCTCGCATCAAACAGTTTTTCCTTGTCAATCAGATCATAGCCGGTCAACCATGATGGATATATCGCGGGTTTACATCGTTTTGAGGCTTTCATGCTAGCCCGAATCGCGAGGACAGATTAGAAAGTGGTGCGCTACGTCCAGGCACTTGTCCGACTGGCACAAGTCTGCAAAGCTCCGTTAGCCGTCTATATGGACAAGCATGAACCAGAGAGAGGTACTTCTCTAATAACAGCGGCCCATTCATCGCGTCTACCCGACCATATTTCTTGTTACGCGTAGAAATGTCGAAGAATTCGTCGTGATTGTCCGACTGCATCAAAGCAATGGTTTGCTGGAGCTCATCCAGGTTCTGCCTTAGCATAGCTCCGTTTTCTAGGCTGTCGACGAAGTTTGTCAAATATGAAACATCCTTGGCAAGTGCAGCCACGCCATTAGCGTTTATAAACTTCACCTCAGAAGATAGCGGCAGCGCCTGCACAAAGATTAGCAATCGGTGCAAGCGGCAAGACGCTGCAGCTTGTTGACCATGGATTGACTTACAAGGATCTTCTCGGCAGCGTGACTCAAAGCATCAAAATAGATGAGCCCTCTTATTTCGCGGGGCAAACTGAGCAAGGTAGAGCTCATGATGGTGGAGAGGTATCGGGTCAATGTTTGCATGTAGTTGCTTGTTTCTGGTGCTACTGCGTTCGCAGTCCTGGACGCAACATGTCAGTAGGTTCCGCTTTGGGATGACAGGGGGCATACCAGTCATATTCAGCTGTGTCAACAAGGTCCTCGATTTTAGAGTTGACTATCTCAAAGATTCGCTTTTCGGCAGACTTCTTGTTGTTGCGAAATTCCTCTGTCGCATTAAGTTTCAATGGACCGCCCGCCGAAGTGGAAGACCTGGCCCTGATCAAGAGCTGCTCCAGCTCCTGGCAGGCCGTTTCGAAGTGCTCGAGATTGATGAGGATCTGCACGATTTGGCCCAGATACTGTGAGCTGAGTCTGTCCACCAAGGATCGGCACACCTTTTCCGTAAGGAGCTCATCCAATGACTACCCTTGAATTAGTCGCCCGGGGAACATGTGAGAACCATGGTGGCTCGTACCTTTCGCAAAGTATCGTCAATGACGTCTGGGTGTTGGAAATGATCGTCAGAGAAGAAGTAGAACTGGTTCAAGAAGTTGCGAATATCTATGCAGCAAAGAGGGTACATCTGAGAAAACGGCAAAACGCAAGGGAACCTGCACACAATTAGTCTAGGAAAGGGGATCAGCTGTCGACGGTGTTTACGTTAGATTTTCTATCGGCTGTTCTTGCGAAAACCAGCTGACATTCATTACTTTCTCGTACTCTTCCACTGAATTAATGGCCATGGGCATGTAATCATCTTTGGAGACAATCTGTAGAAATAGTTAGCGGTAACGTTTGATGTGCAATGTGAACGTCCTGACCTCTTGGAAGTCTTCGCTAAACCTAAGCTTGAGCAGCTCGGCATATTTGTCAAATAGCGCAAGTAGAAACGTATCCAACGTCGAGATCGAGAAGCCCCATCCCTGTGTTGGGGTGAGTTAGGCATATTCATGGGCGAGCGTTTTCCCTGCCGCCTGGAAGCAGGATATACATTGGGCAGCACATACCTCCATTGTCTGGATGAACAAGGCCATGAAGCCTTTGATCTTCAGCAGGACTTCTGCGTTCGTGACATCATTGAGCGCCGTGGAGGTCAGGTTGATGGCGGCAGTGCACATGGACTCCCACAACTCTTCGACCTAGACTCAATAAGACTTGTGATAGCTGCGCATCGTTCTGGATATACTTACATCTGTACCGGAGCGCAGATGTGGTACTCGACTCATTGTTGCTTTTTCGAGGATCGCGAACCCTGCAATGCCTTCCAGCAGACTACTCAGAGATGAATCATCTTCTGGTAGCAAACCCACGGAGCTGGGTATGAGTAAGTCCTTTTGTTGTCGGCGCGTGGCAGCATATTCGCTTCGAAAACGATCCAGATGGCCCAGGGCCTCGTGAATATGTAGAGCCTCGAAAAGGGCTGTGAAGTCTACCCGCAGCTCATCATTGTCAAGCACATCAAATTCTTCGCTTTCATCGCAGACCAGCTCAATAGATGAGTTGAGCTTAAAGTTCCCCAAGAAGGCGTCATCCTCTACCCTCTTCCTCTGACGCAACCTGCGCATCTCAGTGTGGTAAAAGGCAACCTCTCCTAAGAACTGCGATGTTTCCCGAATTCTATAGAGCCATGTATTTAGATCGCTCATGACGGCCTCGGAAATAGCTTTCTGGGAAGCCGGAATAGACTTCTGAATGACATTGGCCAGCCGGTGCTGGGTTGCATAACGGTTCTGTAGAATGGGAACAAGATGTTCATTCTGGAGGTCCTCGAGAGACTTCAAGGCAGCGTAATAATTCTTGCGTCGGACCAACTCATGCGAGTTATTCACGGCATGAAGGATTTGCAAAGAGTCCTTCAATGCGGCTGTTGTGTCAGCGAGGTTTTGGCGAAGTGCCTTAGTATTGACCAATGCACCCTTTTGCGCGGCGAGTTGCTCGGTGCTGTTTTGGATGGACTGATTGAGCTCCAATATCTCCGTAGTCAGCGCAACTGTGCTTTCTCGAACCTGTTGCAAGCGGTTGATTGAATCGAGGAACTCTTCGTGCTTGGTTAGGCCTATGCGCTCGATGTCGGCCTCGCGGTCCCCGGCATATCGGTCAAGACATTGCATGAGCGATTTCGTCCTCCGTGAAGCGGCCGCATCTTTCAAAACGGGTATCAGATGGTCGAGAAAGTCCGAGTCGGAAGATGAAAGGATTATCTAAAAGCTTTGTCAATGACCTGTTGTTGTTCTCAGACACACACTATCTACCTGTGGGACCGCAGAATCATAGTCATCATAGGCAGCGGGGCGTCGGGGCATCTTGTTGACCACTACGACGTAGCAATCGGGCTATTTGTTGGTAGAGGGCATGAAATGGGCTTCACCTTGTGGAAATGGTTCGCGGCCAGTCGTCATGAAGGTCTACGTTAGCTCTGCCTTGGATGACCTCCCGCAACTCGGATAACGCCAGCCTGGATCCCGACGCAAGCAACATAAAAGGTGGGTACCTGCCCTGATTCCCCCTGCGGCTCGATGGACCGCAGCGAGAGTGGGTTTAGTGGGGTTTGGCAGCAGCTGCGCCTTTCCGTAACGAGAAAGGTCAGAGTGGGTCATCGACCAGGCCATCAACCTCCTGCCTCAACATCATCTCTTCTGCTTCAACCCAGCAGAGTCCCCCCAAAAAAAAAAAATTTATTAATGATACTCGCACATGTTTGGAATCGTATGTACACCAAACGTAGAAGTACTTAGCTCTGTATCGTTTAGGTGCGGTTTGGTGAAGCATTATAACAAGGGCATCATCATGCCTCTGCTTGAAGCAAGGTACCGTTCGCCTTCTAATGTGTTTGGCTACCACCTTCATCTGGTCTATCTTAGTTGAAACACAGAAAGGATTCTTTATGCTTTCAAACATTTGTACAGTTCGAGTATACCTTCCCTGATACACGGCCAGGAGCGGATCCCTCGAGACTGTGAAAGTTCGTGTTAGCATGAGCGGCATCAATAGCACAGACATGTCTTCTGAGTCCGCATCGAAACTTGCAAGTATGATGAAATTCGCTGACGTAGAGGATGCAGGCTCCAATGAAGCAGAGCAGAGTGGCTGACCAAAAGAATGGGATTAATTTAATTTAACGATCAGTTTGTTGTCAGCTAACACCTGGCATTCATGCTGAGGAACCGAGTTCGCTGAAGCAGAAGCGCTACAAAGCACATGCATGGTCGTAACTCGCAATTTAGAAGTATTTCAGCTTTCTGTTCCTTATCACCTCAATGAATGACCTGACCCCGCAGAAAATACCATAACACTACTACTTGATACCTCGCCTCCCTCCCTCATCCTCCTTTCCTCCTTCTTGGAAACCCCCGAGCTTAGAGATCTTTCGTCTTGTACCTCTTTTTGGTCGCATCTCTAGTCAAGCAGTCGCTTGTATTTCTACCTAACTAAGATACTTTATGTACTAGGTACTCTATAGCCATTGGATACAGCTTGGCTTGAGGCCGCTTGCACCGATCTGGTGGCAGGTACTGGATTGAGCGCCTTCCCTCGCGCGCGAAACCGACTCTTTGTTGCGCCTTACCTGCTCTCTCCTTCCCTTCCCTCCTTCTTCATCTCTCTACAAGCTCGACTCAACGACATCATACCCCCCACCGCCTTTTCCCTTACGCAATAGACTGCAGAATCTGGCAGGCACACCGAGCTTCAATCAGCCAGGACCTTCCCCATCACTGGCAAGAGAATTGTGGCACAATTGCTCACATTCGCAGTGGATCTCCTCGTCTAGAGCTTTTACGTCTTCTTCTTCTTCTTCTTCCTCTTCTTCTCTACTCATTCTTTTTCAGCTTGGGTCTCATTAGATTCATCTTTTTATCCCATCGCAGGGCATTTGTTCCTTTCCCAGTTTTGGCACTTCCTTGCCAACTTTGGAAGCTCTGAAGAGTCAATTTTCCAGCTATCTCTACGCAAACACGCACGATGGCCCATTCAAGGGAAAGTCACTTCAATCCTTCCTCGCCCCGTTCGTCGAGTGGAGGGGCTGAGTCCTTCAGGGGAACTCCTGACACTCGACTGACGACCTTCTCTCCAGAGGAATCTTCAACCAAGTTGAGGATGTATTCCAATCCTCCTACAAACTCGGGCTCATCTACGCCTTTGGTCATACATCCCACGAACTATAGGGATGCTTCTTCTCACACGGATAAGGACCCCTTCATTACACCCACCTATGAAGTGCCAGCCTCAAACCTTTCGCCGATGGCGTCGGCCTTTAACCCCTTTGCCAAAACGGTTCAAAACTCTCTGGCGGGTGCCTCTGCTCTTGTTTCAATGGCCCTCAGCACTGATCTCGGCATCTCAAGGCATTTGGATATCTCCACCCTAGCCACGATTTCGACCTCTGAAGTCGAGACTTGGTTGGCGGTAAGCAGAAGCCCTTTCATATTTGCCCCCTTTTCCGAATCCTTTCGACGATGGGACTAACTTTTGTCCTTTAGACACTGGAGGCGAATGGAGCCCATCTTTATGGCGACAGACAACTCGGAGCCATTAACGATCATGTGTTCGTGTACTTCACGGATATCAGAGACGCTTGCTCTGTGCATGCTAGCATTCGCCTGATGGAAAAGAATTGGACAGTCGATTACATTGGTACATCACAGATGTCGAAGGTAGTGCCACTCACTATATGTCCTACTTGACCACCGTGCTCACACGTTGATTAGGATATTCTCATGCTTTTCGACCAGACGAGCGCGCAAGCTGGTCAAGTTTCGATTTTTGCCAGCATTCCAGCAGGCTGCGTTGCTGACGGCATATGGGCTATCGAGTCAGCACGCTCTGCTCTTGCAGCCCACGGAGATATCTTTGCAATTGCCAGACGCTCCACATTCCCGGATGGGTCTTTCAAAGCCATTGTCGAATTCTGTGATGTTTCCGTGGTAGCGACTGCATCCGCAAGCTCCAACAACACCTTGACGGCAGAGGTAAGCCACAAACGTGTGTTATCAGGCTTCTTTGGCTGACAGGCGTTCTTCAAAAGGACATTCATCTTACTGTCGTACCTCGTAATGGGGATTCGGATTACGGTTACGATATTGGGCAAGCACTGCAAGATCTTGCCATTGCCAAAGCGCACGACGGCTTGGATTACCAGCCAAATTGTGCCAAGCCCGTCAACCCTCGTTCTGTGCCGGGTCCGCAACCGAGAGTGCAGCCATCGGTGGCGGTGTACCCTTTCATGTTTCCATCGCCCCTGGCCCCGAACATGCCTTACGTGCTTGATCGTTATCTTCCCAATGGCCACTTGAACACTGTTGAGTCCATGGCCACCTATGCCCATGTGCCGTCCTCGTACCCAGTGGTTGGGCCGTTGTACCAGACACCACCCTCTCCTGCACTCACGGCATCTCACAACTTCAGTCCCTCGAAGATTTTGTCCGTGTCAGGTCGCTCTGACATGCGCAGACAGAATGCAGCACGTATCAATCGTACCCCGTACCACAATGCGGTAGGACATCACAACCATGTTGATACGAGCCGAATTCGAGAAGGGACAGATGTCCGGACCACGGTAAAAAACAATGCTCATCCTCCGTTTCCACGATTTGGCTTCTGACAGCTTAAATAGATAATGCTTCGTAACATACCCAACAAGGTTGACCAGACCATGCTCAAGCGAATTATCGACGAGTCCAGCTGGGGAAAGTACGACTTTATGTACTTGCGGATTGATTTCGCCAACGATTGCAAGTAAGGCTCACCGTACTCATCATGCACTTCTTGGTTTGTGGCAACTAACAATTCGTCTCTCGTGTAGTGTCGGCTATGCATTTATCAACTTTGTCGACGTATGTATGCGCCTCTTACTGTTCAAGTCGTGATGCTAACATGAGATCATAGCCGTTGGACATTATTGATGTCAGTCGCATGGGATACTCGTTCAATCTGTCCATTGCTAACTACCTTTACAACAGTTCGTTGAGGCTCGGGGAAACCAAAGATGGTATGTTACAAAGATATACCAAGTTTTCGAGCTTCGCAGCATACTAACGTAAAGCAGGAATTGTTTCAAGAGCGACAAAGTTGCAGAGATCTCATATGCAAGTAAGTGAAGTGCCTGTGCTATTTCAATAACATTGAACTGATGTACTTTTGCCAGCAATCCAAGGCAAAGATTGCCTCGTCCAGAAATTCCGTAACAGCTCCGTCATGCTTGAAGCTCCTCATTACCGGCCCAAGGCATGATTTCCATTGAAAGGATGATGTGCATGGTTAACTGGTCCCAGCTGTATTTTACCTCGAACGGACCAATGCCCGAGCTTGCTGGCCAGGAAGAGCCATTCCCGGACCCCGACAACCAGTCTAAGATGAAGCGAAGCTGCGAGAATGCGGAGCATGTTGGTAAGTCTTGCTGTGCAGCCAAGTCATGATGATTACCGCTGATGCATTACAGGGCTTTTCACGCCAAATGCAGGCCAACATTTCCGCGACGAGCAGAGGCGTAGGCGCTCACAGTACGATCGCGGGACCCGACTTGCGGCGTTGGAGGAGTACGACTACGAGGCAGCTATACAGCATCTGTATACTGCAGCCTCGCAATAATTTGGTGTCTCGTCAACAAGGAATCTCGAACAAAGTTTGCACATTTCAATCACCATCCAAGCCTGGATTTGTTGTGGAGGCAAGGAGGTTTCGTACATTGTGCAACGCACATCTCGCTAGATATTGACTTGATGCGCCTTGGTAGCCGCATGTACAATAATCACGCCTAGCTAGATGATGGTAATGGGTCAGTTAGCTGAGTTCAGTCTTTGAACAAAGGGCCTCGTACTTGACTGATACTGTCCACTTTCGCTGAGTTCATGAAGCTTCCAATCAGGGTAGGCTCTTTCGATTCAGGGCGATATCACACGAAAGCGCTCGTGCTCACATGGTTTCCATATTAGAAGTAGTATCCTCTGGAAGAGCCGGAAGCGGTTTGCGGATTGGTAGATGTCTCAAGCCGTTGCTTTTGATACTGACGCTTGAAAGGGGCGAGATGCCCCCAAGATCGAGATCTTCCTGTAACGGAGTGGACGACAGAGAAGAGCTCGGTTGGTACTCAGCCTGGTGCAGCTGGTCCTCGGCTTCGAGGACAGTAGTGGGGTTGCCCTGTTCAGACAACCCGGTTCCAATATGTCCATCAAGATCCGAGGTCCCCATTGTAGCATACCGAGCAGCACGATGCGAGTCTAACTCGTCTGCATCCGCGTGAGAAAAGTCGTCCGTCTTCGCGTACATGGCGCTTTTGTGCGTGGGCGATGTTGCGTTTACATATGCGGTCATGGCGCTGCTCTGGTCCAACAGGGGCGCCAAATAAGGGATGGGAACACCACGAGAAAAGATGACCAGGAATAGGCATGAAAGTAGCAGGACGGCTTGCACTATTGCCATCCTTTTCTGGAAAACCACTTCGTCTGCAAGAAGGTTGAGACGAGCGCCGAGTGCGAGCAGGTCGCGTTCAGACTGGTCGCGGTGACTTTCCAGGGCAATTACAGTGGACTGCCAGATCTGGTCGTACTGGTCGCGAACGGTGCGCAGCTCGGCGAGGACTGTTTGGTTGAGGTGATTTAGGAATTGGGAGACCTTCAATGATTGCCGCTGCTCGGCTCTGTGCAGGGCCTCCTGCATGTGCCGCGACTGGTCCTCGACATACTTCAACGAGAGCGTAAGGTTAGACTCGACTTGCTGGAGGCGCTTGGTAATTGCGTTGAAGAAACCCTCCTGCACAGCGGACGCCGCAACTGGAGCGCCGTTGGCTCCGCCGCTACGAGGCTTGCCGCTTGGAGGAGTGTTGGAGGCGTTGCTTTTGGCCGTGGAGTTGGCCGAGGCCGATCCGGAGGACTGGGCAGAGTTGGTCGTGTTCGTGACGCCGGCGGAGTAGCTGGCTTGGGCGGAAGGTTTATCGTTGGGAGAAGCTCTGGCTGATGACTGAGCGGAGGGTGTGGAGGTATTGGGCGACGACGTGACTTTGCTGCCTTCGGTGTGCTGAGTCCCTGGCGGACTTGTCGTTGTCCCAGAGGTAACGTCCGCGGTGCCGGTATGATGACCGTCGACCCTTTCATGTCCGGGTTTTTCAGTCTCTCGGGGATCACCAGGGGGATCGTTTGATGAAGACTCGGTGGCGGCGCATGTGGGGTTGAGGAGCAAAAGATCAATGACATGCGACGTAGGCGCCGGGTCCGCCTTGACCACAGTCAGTGTCTCAGCCACGATGGTGGATGTTTGGGCGTTTTCGGCGACTTCAGCGACTTCGGAGCTAGGTTCCGCGGCAACGGGAGCATCAGCCTCAAGCTCCTCGGCCGGGGTGTCGAGCAAGCCGGGCGCGTCCTCCTCGTGAGGCGAGTCTTCCTTCCAAGAATCCAGCAGGCGCGAGCCGTGGATGCGGAGCAGCGAGACGGGGCAGAAGAACTCGTTGCCAAAGTGGGTGAGGAAGTCGATGCGGACGTACTTGGCCCAGATGCGCGGGTTTTCGACGAGAAAGGGCTGGATGTCGCGCGAGTTGCGGGCCTCGAAGGTGCCCAGCTCGAGCCACTTGTCCGCCTTGGCCGGGTAGCGGTCGCTTACGCTGACGCGGAAGTGGCGGATCATGCTGGAGAAGAACTCGAAGTTGGCGAGGACGACGGTGTCGATGAGGACGTCGTCGCTGAGCTCGACGATGACGTACTTGCTCTTGGCGGCGCACTCGAGCAGCATGTAGCTGTCCTTGTTCTCGGCGAGGATCGCCTTGGGGTTCTTCGCCTTGGGGCTGGTCTTGAGGATGATGGCGCCGGCGTCGAAGGAGGAGTAGGAGAAGCGTTCCTTGCAGGTCTTGCCGGCGTCTTTGCTTCGGCGGATGGGCGGCTCGCGTTCCTCCTCCTCCTCCTCCTCCTCGTACGCTAAGCCATTATCTTGTCCGTGGTCGCCGCCGGCGCCACCATCCTGGGCACTGGCGTTCTCCTCGGTCTCGAGATAGTTGTCGAAGTTGAGCGATATCTCGTCCTCTTCTCCCAGGCCCGAGTGTCCCGAGTCCGGGGGCACCCTGTGGCCGGCGGGGCGGTGGCTCGGTTTGCGAGACCGAAGGTTCTGGGGGTCCTGTCCCGTCCGCCGCAGCATCATCTCCTTCCAGTCCTCGAACGGCATGAACGACTCCGAAGGCGGCTCTTCGCCCGCTGGGTCCGGTGCCTCGGCCAGTGTTGCGCTGGACGCCGTTGGGGGCTCGGCATCCGACTTTGGAGTCTGCTTCGCATCATGGTTCTGCGCTGCCGCAGTCGCCGTCCCCGCTTGGGCAGTCTCCGTCTGCGTCCAGCTTGTGGTCAGGCATGACTGCGGTAATGTATTGGTGATGTAGTTGATTGTGCGGGCGGCGCAAACGGACGGCGTCGAGGTAGTGTAGCTAATTGGGGTGCTGACGCTTCGCTCGTCGGCGTATACCGGGTCGTGGAGCTGGAAGATGGCCGCGTTGAACCACACGATGTGACCTAATTTGAACATGTTGAACACCAACAGATACTGCGAGCCATGTCCATGCTTTCAAATGGAAGGTTGAGCACGTCCCAACGGCAATTCTTCATCTGTCACCGTTCAATACCTTGTGTTTTCGTGATGTTTTCTAGACTTAGTCAGCGTTGGTTTGCCGCGTTGCTACCCTATACGGCAATCCACAGTCTGAGGTGCAGCGTGTGGTGCAAAGACATGGTTCGATGTCACCGTTCTTGCAAGTTGACTGAAATTCTGGACTCTATGTACAATGACTACTACAGTAATTGTGACCATCGTAGTGATTTCACAGATCTGTTCATTCACCGTTATATTCAGTGCGGCAGCCTCCCCCTAAATGCAGAGCAACCACCCTTGAGCACAAATACATGTAAGGCAATATACTGGTCGTGCTCATGCTTTCGTTGTAACATGACATCTGAGCATGATGCGGCAACGTTATCAGGAATTCGAGCCAAGCATTGAGAGATTCCATATCCTCAGTTCTGCCCTATACGCAAGGATACCTTTCCTTGAGTGCAATAAACACTCAATATGGCAACCTGGCTAATGGCTTGCTTCTCTATTCACCCACAAAATTTACCGCTGCTGGCTGTGACTTGAAACCCATTAGATGTGTTATTTGGACCACAGAAGGATGCTCACCGTGGATATATACCCAATCGAGGGCGGTGCGGGCTGCCTAAGACTTCATCGTTCTTAGGAAGCCTAGGAAGTTGGAGCCTAGATTTGCTATTTGGCCAGTCAGTGACCAATCGGTGTTGCACTAGAACGTAGACCATCGCAGGAACGGTACATTCATCGGCATCGTGGCGAGAATTTCTGGATTGTTTGGCCTATAGTTTCATCCTCTGCTTCATCAAAAGCAGGGCTGCGTATCGATTTCGACTAGAGAGGAGTGAGATGATCTGGTTCGTGGCAATATCGTTTTTGATATTATCGTCCCCGCCCCCCTTTTCAATCTCCTCCGTAGCACGCGTATAATATTCGTGAGCGAGGAACCCAATGCCAAGCAATTGAAACAGCCGTGCGATGTTGTAGTAAGCTTCAACGGATGATACGGTTCCACCTTCCAACCGGCTACCTTCCGCATATTGGGTCAAAAACGCCTGTCCTTGGAGGAGAAGGTATTGCCGGTTGGTGGATTGGCGCTTCAGTCCGTAATGAACATATGCCAGCCCTAGACTAAGGTTGACCATGCTGTTCCCTGGATCGAGAGACCGGGCTCGCAGGAAATAACCTACATCCGAAGTTAGCAGGCCTCAAAGGAATCTGGCTGCACCGAGCAGCTGAATGCATACCTAGTGCATGCGTGTAGCTGGTTGATGTGAAGAGGATATGACCATATAGCATGAGCAAGCAAACATCGAGCCTTCTCTCGTGCTCGCCACTCGTTCCTCGCATTACTGTTTCTGGATGGCTTGAGTCGACGGCTTTGATTTGACGTAGGATGTACTTCTGAGCAGGACCAGAAGTATACCATGAGACGGGGGATTGACACAGATACGAGAGCAGTGCGAACATGCGGTAAGAGTCGGACACACCCCCATCCCTCATGAGGTGTCGACCAATGGTGACACACTTCTCCTCGTCGCTGGTGTATATGGCACACACTACCAACGTTGGTTAGATGATGCAAATCATTGGTCGAAGTTGTGGACATACCGCTCCAGGCAACGTATATGGGGAACTCATATTTCGGAGACTGGAAGACCGTAGAATCGCGGGCGGCCTCGCATATTTGATATGCCTCATCTCGCCGGTTGTTAAGTGCCAGCCCAATGGCATAATCCAGAAATAGATCGAGCCAGCTATCGAACGATATGCCCTGATGATGATCGAGTACAGAGCTCTGTCCCTCTCGGATGAGATCGCCACGGGGAGCAAGCGCTTCACGCGTCCTGTCAGTACTTGTAGTGTGACCACGGTTGACGTCAACAGGGTCTGTAGGGCACGGCTCGGCACTTACATCTGCTGAGTCGTTCGTACATCTGCGTCAGTTCCGACTCGGGCCGGTTAGGATCTTGCTGTTCGAGAGTGACTCTTCTCCCCAAGAAGCGCAAATACTTGTCCCAGCTATAGAACTTCTTGAGAGATCGGAACTCGTCCACCAGCTCACGGGAAGAAGTCATCCATTCCTCGACTAAGTCTTTGTTACCGTCATTGATCTGCTGTTTGAGGTTCCGCACAATCCTGTACTGCTCAGCAAGCTTGCCGGCACGAGCTTGTTCGTCTTGTTGGCGCTTATCCGCCCCAGCCAATCGTTTCGGTCGGTAGCGCCTGGGAATCACCGACTTTGGCTGCCCATCGCTGGGCTTGCTCCTGGGCTCCCTCTTCTTCTTGATGGCCTGGGTTCTCTGTGTCAGGTACAGAGGCTGCATAGCTGGAGAAATAGCAGCGGCCGCATGTCGGGTTGGATCGTTGGGCGGTCCATCGTGTGCCTCGCGCAGTGCCATTGCCTCGGCAGCCAGAATGAGTGCCTCTTCATCCTCCCGCGTCCTCTCGTATAGGTTGGCAAGCTCAATGCGGGCATCGATGATCTCCTCATCTGCTTCAATCGAGGCTAGGAAATATTCTTCCGCAGTAGATTGCTCCCCCGTGGCTAGATAACAGCGACCCAGTTGCAGCAAGACAGCTGGGTCAGGGTCTCCCGGCAGGCGTCGAAGCTTCTCAAAGTATGGAATGGCAAAAGAAGGCTGTCCGCATCTCATGAGCTCGCTGGCGAGGTCATATGCCAGGAATGAGAAATCAGCAATGAAGTCGATGGTATGCTGGTCCGTGGACTCTAGCCATGACAAATGGTGCTGGCTTCAGGTCAGTCAACATGTGATTTGCACATTGCTTCGAACACTCACAAATGCTTCGGCCTCGTCACCAAGCCGTAAGCGGTAAATGGCCAAGCGGACTCGTAGCTCCAGGGGCAGGGCGTAACCGTAAAGCTCCACGGGGAAAGCGTTTTCGACAAAGTTGGGGCACAAAAGTCGCCTGTCGTGGTCGTTGTCCCATTCGCGATCATCGGCCTGCCATTCGTCCCAGTATGCCTCTGGCGCGCGACCAACGAGCCACCTGGACAAGGCCTTTAGTTCGTGAGTAGCATCCCGAAAGCAACCGGTAGACGCGTGTAGCTCCACGTAGATGCCGATATCGTGCCAGAGGGCCTCGGACGCATACTCAGCGGTGTTGGCCCGCGCAATATCAAAGTATCGCCTGTAAGCGGCAATGGCCGAGGGTAACGCGGTCTCGGCGTGCTTGTTATCCACACAGGCTTCAGCGAGCTTCCGTACCAGGTCCAGGTCTTGGGGACGTCGCCGCAGAACCATGTTGTACTCGGAGATTGCTGCAGAAAGATGCCCTTGGCTGTGGCAGACGGCTGCCTTACCAAGCCTGGCATCGATGTTGGTAGGATCGGCCCTGATGGCAGCCGAGAAACACAGGCGCGCGGTGTGCAAATTGCCAGCCTCATCATCAGTGACCGTGTCGAGCGCAAAGGACGCGCAGTTCATCCAGCCAGCGAGGTCCTTTGGGCGCAGGTGTGCAGCGTACACCATGGCCGCGAGAGCCCGGTCCATCTCACCCTGCTCGCGGAAGATGGAGGCCACGGCGGTCCATGCCTGATGGGTTTCGGCGTTGATCCGGATGACCTCGAAGGCAAGGTCTAGCGCCCTGGAGTAGTCGCCGCCAAGGAAGGCCTGGTTGACCTTGGACAGGCGAGCGGTGATGTCTCCTCGAGGCTTGGCCGCCTTGCGAGGGCCACGAGCGCCGCGGCCCCTGGGACCCCCGCGGGTTGGCTGGAATGAGGCGCCGTCGTTGTGATGCGAGGCCAGGAAGTTACGCACTGATTGATCGTAGGTACTGATCTCACCCTGCAGCAGCTCCAGATCCGAGTCGGCGTCGGAGACATCGTCAGGGTTGTCTTCGTGACTGGCCTTCGTTGTCAGTACAGCGACGAGTGTGTTGGAAGAGCACCGACTTACGCCTCAGGCGGACCACCTTGCCCAGGTTCCCCGGCGCTGGCCATGGCTGGCGTGCTCGATATAAACCAGCGAGTATCTGCGGCCGTGATACGTCAAGCGGCGAAAACCCGGGAAGGACAGCCGGTCTTTCACATCGATGCCATAAGTCCGGATAGGTAGGTTGTTAAGTTAAGAGGTTAATTAGCCCATTACCCACTAACACACATTTCACCAGAGGCAACCAAAACCAAGCACTAGGCAAGTATCCACCTACCATCAGCCTGGGGACAACCACAGCCATTCCGCCGCCTTCGAAGCCTTTGAAACCGAAGAGTCCATGGCGGTGAGAAACTTGCGATACCACCCTCCGCATGTTACAATGTTACGCGAGTTTTTGGGATCGCTGATAGCAGCCACACTCTGGACACACGCCACCGCGGGTCCCAAACATTCCAACACAATTACTATTGATACGCATGCATTTTCTTCAAACGGTCAAGTAAAAATAGTAAGTACTAACATGTCTAAGTACTCGAGTAAGAATGACCAACTTCGGAAAGATCCATGCGCAGGTACGCAAAAAGTCGCTGCCATTGAGCCCTCCATGATAACTTACATACGCATGCATCTTCTCATCCGTACCTAGTCCAATCCTATGGGAAGAAATCTCGACCCTGCGTAACCAAGAACAAGTATAATGGGTCCCGAGGCCTGCCAACCTATACTAAGCCAGTCGGCCCTCTGCCTTGGCATCTACATGTGTGTCGTTAGCCTGCCATCTCGGTAACGTCTTGCTTTATAAGGACATGCTCGTCGTCGACGTACCTTTTACTTGCTCAAACACCTTGAGCATCTTTCTTCGGGCACCTAGTGCATTCACTCCCCGGTCCTCAAGCGCCTTGTCATCCAGCTCGACGAGGTCGGTCCACTTCATGTCCTTCAGATTATCCGTATACTTGTGAAGCCGCAGGCTGCGGAGCCAACTAGGGATGTCCTGAAGCAGGCTCGGGTCCGTCGGGTCCTCTGGCGGCTTCGAGCTGCCCCTTCTGCCCCTTGGCGAGCGGCCCCTGGCCATGTCAGAATGGTCGGAGAGGTAGCCCTCATGACCGCCCATGCCAAGCTGACCCATGCCCAGGCCGCCCATGCCGTTATTGAGCAAAGGGGACGAGCCGTCAAAGGCAGCCAGAAATCCGTTGTGCTGGGGTGAGGTGAAAGCCCCCATTGGCGCCATGCCTGGCTGCATCGCTATGCCTGGTGAGCTCGGCCGGCTTCGCTGTCCACTGAGCGCCATGTTCTGCTGCGCTTGTATTGCGAGAACCTGTTCTCGGCTCAGGACTTGACCATGCTCGTTGATCATGACAACATTGGTGGTGGGGAGGTTCATGTTTTGACCCGGTGACATGGGCATTTTGTTGCCTCCTGGAGCATCGTTGGATCTCGCGCGGCGGTATTTTCGAACGTCATCGAGAGCAAAGCGGTTGTTGACCGTGGACAAAGCTGCCAGTTTCATGGCCGTTGCATTGGCGAGCATTTCAGCTTGTTGGTTGTTTGCACCGGTGTTGAAGTTCGCAGTTTGGGGTGTGTTAACCATAGATGCCCAGTTGCCGCTGTTAGCCTGGTAGGGAGAAAGCAATGGAAGATCGGCCGGGTTCTTCTCAGGCGCCGTAAGCGTCGTGCTCTGAATCGATGCGTTATTCGAGAGCTGAGGCCGAGGTGATCTCAAACCACTGTTCTGTTGCTGGACGAACTGGCCCATTGGTGTTTGGTTGGATGGTATCTTGGAGTTGGACTGATCACCACCAGCACCCCAGTGCGCCGCCGAGCCAGATGCAACGTTCTCTCTCGTATCCTGTGGGCCAGACAAGCCTGGGGGTCCCATCGAGGTGCGCGAGTCCATTGCTGCACTGTTGCGGTTGGATGAAGGGGGATTGCCAGTCTGCTGAGTGAACTTGGCCTTCTCTGTGGCGATGGCTGCCGCGGCATCGGGAAACATGGCGTTGATGGTGGAGGGATCCAGCCCAGAGTGCCTCTTCGAGGGGGCGATGACAGAGTTGCGAGCAAACGAGTTCCGTGCCGAGTCGACGTTGAGCTTGCCCATGGCATCGCTAAGACGGTTCGACATAGGATCTGCCATGATGGTGTGTCAGTGATGAGGTTCATTGCATATAGTCACACGACGATAAACATGCAAGTATTGTATACCTTTGTCAAAGTTGGCCGGCGACAGCATGCTGGACATGGGATGATTCTTTCCCATCTGTTGAAGTACTTGGATGAAGAATCGGATTTGAACCTGGGTAGTCTGCTGCAGCAGAGCATAGAGAGCGGCCGTACGCTCGGCCTCGCTCAGCACGCGAAACCACTGTTCGATGGCGCTGAGCTCGTCTTTGAAATCCTGGTCCAGGGTGGCAGCAGCCATCTCCTCCAATGTGGTCTCATATTGGTCAATGTCTGCTATCCACTGCTGGGCAACCTTGTCCTGGGAATCGCCTTCCGGAGCAGAGCCATGGAATATATCGGACGAGGGGCGGTTGACGTTGCGGCTTGCTGATGCAGCATTAGAAAAGCTGGCCATGTCCGCCGAGGCACGAAGTCCGGTGCCCGAGCCGATGGCCCTCGAAGACGGTGGGCGGAGGGACGACCCTGTATTGGCCTCGGGGGTGCTGTTGCGGTTGCCGATATTGTGGCTTCCTGACATCTTGTGCATTGTTCAAGCTTGAGGCCGTGCGAGGACCAAAGCAGCCTTTGATAAGTGGTAGATGGTGGAAGACGATGAGTCGGACGGCGGCCCAAGGGGGTTGTAGGCGCTTGAATTATTTTTTAAACTTTTTGTGTCGACTCCTGCAGTGACCGGCTGACCTCAAAGGAGTATTGACGACGAAGAGCAGGGCGGGACAGACTACAGCATGTTTTGCGCAAGACGGACGTCGCTGGAGAGAAGGGATCCTGTAGTGCAGGATTTGTGTCAGCATCGGGGGCTCTCGGGGATGGTGGGACGGGGATGCAATGAGGCTGCCTCGAGAGGTGAGACAGTGGGGAGACGTGGGATAGACTTACCTCTCGAATCGAAAAGATACTGGATGTCAATGAGGGGACGACGTCTGCTTCCAGGCAGGCCAGAAGAGTCTTTATTGCTTCCGCCACGGGGTGCGGCACCAACAAATCCTGTAGATGGGATTTTTGAGTTGAGGGTCAAGCCATCTGGTCTCACCAGGGACGGGACTCGAAAGTTAAGGTAGTCGTGCGTGGGCCAGGCCAAGAGCACAGGGGACTGATTAGGTAAGGCAAGTGATTGATGCTGGCCGACGCTCCTTTTCCCAGCCTGTCCCCGTAAGCTATCTCAACTAGGCCCTGGCCCGGCTCTTTGTGGGCACATTTTAGAGCCTCCCCTTTTCAAAGCGTGCCCAACTAGGTACTGTACGGTAGGCAGTCTAAGTCGTTTGAGACGGAGGCCCGAGAACCTCTCATCCTGGGAAAAGGGGAGCCACTCGAGGTGCCTCCTGGCTTGAACGGGCATCACTGGTCTTGCTTTTGTTCTCCTTTCCCCTCATATCTGTGGGTCATGTCCTTCAATACTGCAGGTTCCTTTACTTGCCCATCATGCCGAGAAAAAAGGTGTGGGAAGTCTGGACTCGTATCCTCCAATCCCAACAGACATGTGCCAGCCATACGAGGCAGCGTACTGGTGCTATCTTCCTTTTAATTTAAGCACAACCTGCTGTAAGCTCGCCGCGTCGGCCTTGTAGAAACTGAGCAAGCAACATACCTAGTATGGTCGAATTGTTCAATCATCACATGGAATCATGAATTGGTAAGATTCCTTGAAGCAATGGAGAAATGTATTTGAACATCAAGAGATCGCTGGAGGAAAACGAAGCACAACACTTATGCACGAGAAGCAACACATGGTGACATTGTGAGTCCAGGTTGGAAGTCCCTGGGTGCTTGTGAACTGATGGGCATGGTTGATTTGGGGTGATGAAAACATCACAATATAATTGCAGCTTCAGCAATTCCACCCAGAGCATGTGGCCTAACCGCTCGATGAATACATCAGTAACTTGCGAGCAGCATGTAGGCAACATCATCTGTTGCTCCAAGGCGAACCATTCGTGATGTGATTCAACCATGTGGTATTTCGTGGTCTATCATACTGGCCCGTTATAGAAACCAAATTCGCCCATGGCTTTTCGCCGTGTTTCCGAAACCCTTCACATCGCTGTCTCCTATGCCGTCTCACGCTTGCCCTCACGGAACTCCTTCTGTAGATATGCATTAGTATTTGGCCTGGGTCGCTGTATACTTTGATGTCGTACCAGAGCTTTGGCGGTACCGTGCAGAGCATGTCTGTGGTTTCGGCGGAACTTGGGGTCGGTTCCGTTGAGCGACGGGTATCTGGAGGTCTTGGGCTTCTTGATACTGATAAAAGTGTGAGTCGGAATAGAGGCATCGTCGGGTTCACTCCACTAACCCGTTGCGATGCGCCTTGCGCGACTGGTTGTGTTGGGACGAGTTCTTTGACTCTAAGAACCGTAAATGTCAGTCATCGTGATACCAGAGGCGACGGAATACCGGCTGGTCGTCACTTACTGGCCATGGCTGCTGTCGAGATCTCGTTGTGTGAATGGATGTGAATTCGCAATGTTAGATCCAGTTAGCAACAGAAAAGTTGTGCGGCGGCACCAAAGCCCTAGAGTGGTGTGCCTTGATTGGGTGGGGTATCCAGATGACATAAGCATTTCTCGGGCTAGCTTATGCGGTTATGCAATAAGTTACGTGGGTGTAGTTGCAAGGTCTAACTAGAGTCGGGTACTTGCATATTTCAAGTCAACTCATTATCTTGGGTAAGCTCAGGATGCCTCAGGGTTCTACTGTTATCCTGACGAGCGTACCGTGAAGATTGTAGCTATATCCCTTGAATCACGCAAAAGAGTAATAGATGCTTCCCATGGGATGCCTATATGACGACAAGGTCATATTAGGAAAGTTGTCGGCACAAGCTATTCTGGTTGATAGCCAAATTTATCTAGAATGAAACCCAAAATCCATTGTATGACCCGATGAAAGAACACGAAAGGTCAAAGAAAAACAATCGCCAAGAACAAATAGACCAAAAAAAAACCAAAAAATCTAGGGTACGTAAATAGCAGCATTTGAGCTTTAGATTACAGCCTTTGGGGTGATGTTGTGGTTTGAAGCCGTCACGGCTGCCCGTGTAGCCCGCTGCAATTTGGAGTACCAAATCGTCTTGAGCCATCGTAGAAAGAGGACGTATAACAGTTCGACCCTGACCGAATTAGTTCAAGGGGTGGTCTGCATGAAAAGGGAATGACAAGGACAAACCTTTCTTTGGTCATCATTAAGATGCCTTGTACGAGGAAACCCTTGAGGATTTGTGGTGCGATGCCTTTGAATAAGCCCAAAACACCTTCGTGCTCGGTGATGAATCTCATCACCTCGATGAAGCTTTTGAAAGGTTTGCCATTCCGCTGGGGCGGTGGCTTCGACTGAAGTCCAACTTTGGCGACAATGAGAGGTTGTGTGGCGATAGTAGCCATTGCTTTGGACGTGGCTCCAAGCACTGTGAGCGCGTTAGCACTCGAGTGAACCCAAATTCAATACACGCAACTCACAAAATGCCTCCCAAGGCTTTAGGTTGGCTTTCCCCGGAAAGAATGATTCCTTGAGGCGCTCATACGCGCCATACGTGATGGCGGGATTGATAACAAGCACAAGACTGGCCTTTAGGCCCCTCCACAGGCCGGAAACGCCATCGGGTCCAGCAATGACCTCCTGTGCGGTCTCGATCAAGCCTCTGCGGTCTTCCTTGCTTGCAGTCTGTTGACGTGTCGTCACAACAGCCACGGGAATGGTAAAGACCTGGGCAACGGCCCCAGCAGCGGCGCCGAGAGCAAGCTCGACAGCAGTGGATGGCGCAGCGCCGGCGGCCGCATAGCTGTTGTACAGAGATCTGATGATGCTGTACCAATAGAAGTAGGCAAAGTTTGTGGAGGCTACACCAATCAGAGAGCCGTTGATGCCCGCGTACAGCCCCTTGATACCGTCGTCTTCCACGATGCGGGTAATGGCGTCCCACGTCGAGGTGTAGGCGCGGGAATCCAGGCCGTCCGCACCCTTGATTGACTTGACCTGAACTTGCAACCGCGTCTTAACTCTGTGGAGAGATATATCTGTCAGCAGCTTGCGACAAGGACTCGCGACAATTGAACGACTAACATATCTAGAGGGTAGACCAGAGCGTTGGCAACGACGGCACCGGAAGCTCCGGCTACAGCGCGACCCCATGGTGAAATTTCTGGTTTTGATAGTGCTGCCATGAGTAGTATGAGAAAATAAAGTGAAGGGCAATTTATTTAAAGCCAACGAGGCCTGGGGGAGCGCTCTTTGGAATCCGGGGTTTCGTTGCGTGTTCAGCGGCCAATGGCGCACTGAGAACGTGGAATGACGGAATGACCAAGAGACTCTCTATCGGATGCAAATGTGTCTTGAATACTGAGATGATGATCCAGCCTCTGGTATATGTGCTTACCTTACGCTATGGTATAAGGTGCAAGGAGAAAATGAAGCAATCAGAGGTGATTCTTCATCTGGCTCCGCGGCATGCACGAATGATGGAACCACAGGCGTTACCGCCTGGCATATGGTCTGGACCTCGGTAAGTTACGGCACCGGCCCAGCGCATGGGGGTCGACCACCCGCCTCCACAGTAGCTCGATTTTTTAGGTAGTAGGTCATCGGCATGGGACCTCGGTAGAATCATGGAGGTACATTTTGCACGCACTGATTCAAGATGAAGTACGGACGTACTGTGACGAACTTTCCCTATTCCCGCGTTGGGGTACCGTTCAAGACATGGGATTCTGGATGAGCTAACTTTTCGAAATAATAGCCCTTGTCATTGGCTTCCCTGTCTAAAGTTTCAGTGTTTATTGCCTACCTGGGTGGTTACTCTTTTTATGAGGTATTGCATCATCACTCAGCCAAGTCCCCTCCTCAGCCTCCGATGATGAGCCCGTCCTACCTTACCTTACCTAGCTGCGGGCAGCAGCAAACTCAATGGCGGCTGTTCGTGCTGAAGTCAGAGGTAGCATGGCTTGACAGGTAAGGTAGCCAGGTGTCCTGTTGGATGGACACAATACGTCGTTCCAAAGGCATTCCCAGCGCCTCCCAATTCCCCTCTTCCCGTTGCCGCCCATCATGACGAGATACTTCTCTCACATCATCACACCATCTGGCGCTTTCCTTCCGCTGGCTTCACATCGTTGGTACCTGCCGCTACGCAAGGAAGGAACTATGCCAAATCCAACAAAGGGCGAGGCAGCTGCTGCCCTCGGAACAGCGTCCGTCAACACACAGCACCTAAACCGTCATACACCCCACAATTGATAGCGAAAATGGAATAAATGGAAGCCAAGCCGGCCCGCTTTCCACGACGTACGATGCGCGGGGTCTGGCTCGCTTCTATATCCTGCCTACTGCATCAATTCAAGCTTGTTCCGCTTTCTTCTTCTCTGTTGGCTTTCCTCAGTTGCTCTGCCACGTCGTACAATCCGACAGGGTCCTGAAGCTCTACATTTCCTCGTACATTCTGGTGTTTACCGACCGACATGTCCTCAGAGTTCCAAATGAGTTGATGTAAAGAGAGCCACAGGAGGCATGGAAAGGAAAGCACTGGTGAGCCGCGTAGCCGCGCCAACCAGAGTACTGGCTCATCAAGCAAATCCACAGGCCGCAGAGTCCCTCATTGCAGGCTCGAGGGGTGCTGAAGCCCTTGGCCACACAATACAGGCTGCCGAGCTGTACATGCAGGCCGCTGGTGAAGCTACAAAGAAAGCCGATGCCACTCGATTACGCCGGAAGTGTCAGCAGCTCATTGCCCATGCAGAGCACCTCAAGGGCGAGCTGAACCAGGGCGACGGCGACCCTATCCTCCACCGTTCTTCGCGTCTTCACGGCAACGACTTCCCTGCCTGGGCATCCGAGCCCTCCGATGCTGAATTTCAGCTCCCTCCCGGTGCGGAGCCTTTTGTGTGCGTCGCCGGAAACTTGCCATCGTTGTTTCTCTCATTGCTGCGCCGATCTTTTCTTGCTCCAACCACCAATCTTCCATTCGCTCATCTGAATACGATTTCCATCGAGCCGAAGAAGATTCGTGCCTGGGCGCTATCTAGGGCCTCTAACTAACCTGTCCTTTCTGTACAGCGACGATGCGAACTTCTCCCTGTCCCCAGCTCAGGAAGCGATATTTAGTGCCTGGACTAGGCCGCGGGACCTGTTCCCCAGTTCCGACGATGATGAGGATGATGCCAGCTTCATGACACCAAACACCACTGTCGATTTGGTCCAAGACGTCACCACAGACTGTTCCGTCGTAGCTGGGCTTTCTGCTGCCGTGACGATCTTGACAGGAAAACAAGCGGTGGGTGACGCTAGTCTACTTCATAACTTCCCTGCAATTGTTCTGAACCCAGCTCAGTCCTGATTTGACCTCAACCACCTCAGGCCCTCGCTTCCATCTTCTACCCATACGACCATTCCGCTGGGAGGCCTCGGCTGTCTCCCTCCGGCAAGTACATTATCCGCCTGCGATTCAATGGCTGCGAACGACGTGTTGTCATCGATGACCGACTTCCTGCCTCCCAGAGTGACCGCACTCTGTTCGTCGTGGACCGGGCAAACCCAAGGTTAATTTGGCCAGCTCTTGTAGAAAAGGCGTACCTGAAGATTCGAGGTGGATATGACTTTCCCGGGAGCAATTCTAGCACTGATCTATGGGTGTTGATGGGTTGGATCCCTGAACAAGTATTTCTGCAAAGGTAAGGCTGCTGATTAAGGATGGCTTAGTTCCTAGTACCCAGGGAGCATAGACAGAAATATGTAAGATTTGACTGACAACAACTAGGGAGGACTTTGACCTCGACAAAACCTGGAACCGGATCAAGACTGCCCATGAATCCAATGATCTTGTGGTTACTCTGGGTACCGGTCGAACATCGGGGGAGGAGGAAGAAATCATGGGCCTCATAGGCGAACATGATTATGCCGTCCAGGGCCTCGACGAAACAGGCGGCATACGACGCATGCTTGTCAAAAACCCTTGGTGCAACGGGCCTGTTTGGAGGGGCGCCAGCTGGTCTGCGGCTCAACACCTGGTTGAAGCTGGCTCAGCACCAGCCGATTCTGATCATTTCGAGTCGCCCACGACTCCGGGCTCCATATGGGTCATGCTCGAAGACGTCGTCCAGCATTTCGAATCCATGTATCTCAACTGGAATCCTCGTCTCTTTCCCCATCGCCAGGAGCACCACTTCACCTGGGATCTGCCACCCAGCTATTTCTCATCAACGCTCGTGCGAAATCCTCAGTTCTCAATCGAGTCACGCAACGGTGGCTTGGTCTGGGCGCTTATCAGCCGTCATTTCGTTGATGAAGAGCTTGAGATTGCCCGTAACAAAGCTGGTTCTATGGCTGCAGTTTCCCGTCGTCTGGGCTTCATGAGCATACTACTCTTCGACGAGGGTGGCTACAAGGTTCGATTCAACGATGGAGCAGTATACAGAGGGCCATACGTGGATTCGCCTCAGACACTCGCTCGCTTCCAGGTTGCCCCTGGTCGACGGTATACGCTGGTCCTCGACCAGCAAGAACTTCCATTGTCCTCCTACTCATTCACGATGTCCTTGTTCTCGACCCAGCCACTCAATGCACAGTCGGCTGAAGACCGCATGCCCTACGTCAAGGAGCAACTCGGTGCCTGGACACGACGAACAGCCGGCGGTAACGCGTCGTCTCCGGCTTACTTCACTAACCCGCAATACAAACTTTTGGTCCCACGAGCTACCCCCGTCTCAATTTTCTTATCCATCGACAACCATGAATGCCCCGTTCATGTTGATATGGTGTGGGCTCAAGGGAAGCGGGTCATTTCCTTGCGAGAAAGAGACCTAGTTGCTTCATCAGGCGCGTATCAAAGGGACTGGGCACTCGCGGATGCTGCCTCCGTCGACGCTGGCAGCTATACTATTGTGTGCTCTACATTTGAAGCAGGGCAGATGGCATCGTTCGCTCTGAGAGTAAATTCCGCCGTGCCCGTAGGCCTCGAGCCTCTGCCAGCTGATGTGGCGGGTATGCTCAGAAGCCCCCTACCTGCAGTGACGCTCGCATTGGCAGGAGAAGAAAAGAGGCGAGCCGCTGTGTCCGTGACGCGGCTATCCCGTGCATGGGTATCTGTCCGCGGGGCTGGTCTACAGGCGTTGCATCGTTCAGGCCGAACTTCACCTCTGCCCATGGTTCGCATCTCGGTCATGCAAGGATGGGGCCCAGAACAGAATACCATTGCCACTTCGGGCCATGGCGAATTCCATGAACCTACGGTGGCCCTGCGAACGCCCGAATTTGACCTGGAGCCGGAGCAGACACGTGGAGAAGGCACTTGGCTAGTGCTTGAAAGCATAGGCGGCCCTGGGAATGCCTGCAAGCTTGAATGTGAAGTTTTTAGCGATTCGCAGGCCCATATCGGTCCATGGGAAATCTTGTAGGCGTGGTTTGAGGCCATCAATAGCGATTTGTACGTTGTGGTTCAGCAAGCCTCTGATGTGATAGCCTATGACAATAGTCCGACATCCGTTTGGGATATCGGGGATGTGCCATTGTTGCCGACACTACTTTGAACACGAATTTTCAGTCCTGCCCCGTCATAACGTCGTAACCAAAAAAATGAAAATGAAAAAAAAAAAGCCGCCCCCCGAAACGCCCTTTCGCCCAGAACCATAATCTTTGTTATATACTTCCCGTGTGGATATGTAGAAGACTATCCGTAGTATGCCAGAGGCAGAAAAGAGAAGATGGACAGGATGAAGAAAGAAGGACAAAAGAATCAAACAAGGCTGCCTATCGAGTCGCTATAATCAACCAAAAGATAAAAGGAGGGGGAACAGTTGAAACAGCCACCAACTCCTGAAATACCCGCACGCACTTCGCGAGCAAAGATTTCTCTGCGCAAGACCGAGCTTTAACGAGAAAACACTCACGGCTCAGCAGAACCGTGGTCAGTCATGCCATTGCATTTTAGGGGCCAATGAAAAGCCCAGGCCGTAGTTCGGCAGCAGGTTTCATCCGTCATCCCGGACTTGCGTCATCACGAGCTGGTGTTGACGCTCTGGCGAAGGCCCACGGCTACAGACTCGTCTAGGACACGCTCAGCGTCGCTCATGTGCCAACTCCACGACGCCTCCGCCCTCGATTTGGCCCGTCGGGCCGCTGCGACAGTACTTCACGCAGTAGTGGATCGTCCTTGTTTCTGTCCGGATGATGAACACGCACGTGCCTGTGTCTCACATGATCAGCGGCACGCTCCCAAGTGCTTCTCGTCAATGTCGGCTAGAGCATACCTTTGCAAATTGTCAGGCCGCGGATACCTGTGTTCCCTATCCGGACAAAAGGGACATACGTACCCCGGTGAGTCGTGTACTAATCCGTGCCGTATCATTTCGTTTTTTCGCTTGAATCCTTTGCCACCTTCACTTCGGGGACACCCTGCAATTGGGCAATAATGTGGCCGGGCGGAGGAATGTACATTGGCATGCGAGTTCAGCAGATATTGGGTTTGGAAAGCTGGAGCATTACAGCCAGGCACATTACACACATAAGCACCGATTGAGGGGTTGGTAATTCCATCGATGCTCATGCGGTCGGCCACAGACGTTGACGTGGCAGTTGACGTGGCAGGTGTCGGAACGGACTGTTCTGTGCTGGGCGTGTCGGCGACAGTGCTGTCGCCACAGTCGGTGCTGGGCCGGTGAGAGAAGCTGGTGGGAGAATAATAATACGAGCTACCAGCTGGTGTTGGGCGCGGAGACGGCAGTCCACGTTGGTAGGCTTCGCTTGGAGAGATAGGAGGGGAAATATGCGACAAGGGATGGAGTCGAGAGACGCCGGGGCCTGGAGGTGAGCGTGGATAGCTGGAATGATGAACAGGACGGGGCGAGGCGTCGTTGTCGCACGGCGACCGGGGACCGGTGCTAAGCTGGCCAATATTTCCCAACGCAGCTTGGAGCGAAGGGAGGATTTGGCCGTTAGGTTCGGACCTTGGAGAGTCCATTTGCAAGGGCGGTAGCTCCCCACTCGCCGGTGTAAGCATGGCAACAGGTGAAGCACCACTTGGTCTACGATCGAGACTGCACCGCGGCGCCTCCTTGCCGAGGAAAGACGAAGCAGGAATGCGCGGAGGAGGCGGCCGGTCGTCGTGAAGAGTTAGTTGTCGTGTCGAGAGAGATATGTCTGGCGCGAGGTGAGAAGACTGGGTGGGAGGGGGCTCGGCAGCGTAGGCCTGCAAAGCGCCAGCCGCCAGGTGCTGCAAGTCAGGGCCCGCCGAGGGCACAGATGATCCTTTTACGTCGCGGCCACAAGGGTAATCGCTCACGGCTTCGACGCGGGGAGAGCCGGCCGAAGACGAATTGTCGACACAACCGCCGTCGTAGTCGTCATGCTCGTCGTCGTCACCGTCGAACGGCAGCCCCTCTGAAGCAGCCACCCGAGTTACATCTGAACAGCTATGGTTGCCAAGGAAATCGAGGATCACGGCCTCTCCAGTTATAGGACGTATCTTTGGGCGATTAGATCTGGAATGGTCGTCGGGAAGAAGAGGGCTGAAACTGACTTGAGCCAGGGGAATGTCCGGTGGGGGGCTCGAGGAAGGCTCGAGTCTCGGACGCATCGGCTTCATGAGGGGACTATTGCGAGGGAGAACATCTTCGTCAGGGTCATACGTGGCAGCAGCCACGATGATCTGCGGTAGCTGCCCTCGATGAGGGATTCGCGTACTGTTGCGCTCGACGTCGTCGTGGTGTTGGGTTGCCGTCGTCATAGTTCCGACATTCGGGGAAGGAGCAAAGAGCATGGAGGTGAAGAGGGAAGAGGGAATAGAGATGGCCGAGCGCAACTCAAAGCGCCATGATCCTGGATCGTGGAATTACGAGGCAAGGGAAGTGCGCCGGAACCCCCGTTGCCGGCGACTCGCGATGGGAGTGGCACCAAGTTTGCGGTTGTGGACTTAGCCGCAACCGCCCGGCGCAGACAATTACCACGGCACAAAAAAAAGGCAAGGAGCAGCTTGCAGGACCGGTCGTCGGACAGGGGGAGGCAGCGGGCAAACGAGATGGGCGGTTGCACTGGAACAGCGACTCGCGGGGTTGTCGGTGTAGCCAGCGTCACGCAGGTGAGTGCATGTAGGTAAACGGTAATTGAGTGGGCGAACTTTGAGCGACAGAGGCGCGCAATTATGTAGGGGACCGTGTCTTGTGTGACGGAGTTGAGGAAGTTTGGATCGGGCTCGCCTGAAGGTTGTTCGACTTATCGACGGAGCCGCAAGTTGGTGGAATTGGGGCGATCGGGTGGCACCGCGTTTCCGGGGCCAACAGTTGGCAGAAGCGCGGCTGGCGGCTAAGAATATATGAATGCCGTTGGCACAGGTAGGAGGTAACGATGGAGGAAGGTCCTTGATTCGATTCTCGAGGCAGAGAGATAAGAGCGGGGGGACTCGGTTCAGGCGAAAGGTCGCTCTCGGCAGCACGGCGCACAATGGGCAGCCTCAAGGTCGCCGAGTCGTGCGAAACTGGTGGGCAAATTTCAGTCGAGTGGCTCGGCAGAGAGAGAGTAGGGGAGAGGGGGGGTGTGGATGAGTCGGGCCAATGCGACAGGCTATGATGGGTAGGAATGGAATGCTGCAGTGTTTCGCGAGAATGCGGGGGTTGCAGAAACAATGCAACGGCGGCTGTGGTGGAAAATGTGGTGTGGTTTTGCAGAGGAACCAGAGAGATAGCCGGGCAACGGGGAAGCAGCGAGCCAAGGTGTAAGGCAAGGTAGGTGAAGGTAGTCAGGCGGCTTGACAAGCAGGATGCTGTTGCTGTTGCCGATATTATGTCAAGGTCCGGTGCTTGTGGACAAGAAGCTACTAGCTTGACTAAGGCAATACCAGCACGGCGGCAGCGGCAGCGGCAGCAACGGCAACGGCGTCACCCTGGCTCGTTTCCTTCTTCCTTTTTGCCCTCTTTTCTCTTTCTCGCTCTTCCTCTTCGTCGAAGGATGGGGCCTGGCCGCTGCAGGCCTGGAAAGGTGACCGGCTAGTGCCACGCGCATGAGTAGGACGGCAGGTGTATCTCCAGCCATTCACTCCCTGCTTTTTTTTTCTTCGCAGGGACTTGGATCATCGTGGGTGCAGGACACAACTGGCCTGATCCTGGGCAGCCACTCAGGCACATGCCTGTAGGCTCAGCGCCTTCCCCCCCCTTCCGCCCTCCCCCCATAGGCTGCGTCTAAACCCTGAGCCCCGTTCTTGCAGAAACCCCCAATGCCTCTTTAGGCAAGCCTTGGCCCACCGTCCGCCTAAGCCTCAAATTTGCTATGGATCGTCCCAGGGCTCTAATTACGCTGCTTTATGGACTCGACCCTACACGAGACCAGCGGGTTTCGTCAAGCAGGTCGGGACCCAAAGTACCCTTTACATGGGTAGACCTGCTGGAGGCCTTTGGATGACGAGCAAATAAGCGTTTGTTTCTTTGCTCTTGCCCCAGCCATCCAATGTCCCTCGAAGTGATCGTTTCGTGGACAGGGGATACGACACTGGGGACCACCTACAGAACGAAGGTATAGTAAGTAAGGTCAGGTACTTGGGTACGCTATTCGTAGGCAAGTCTCAATTCCTTACGCTGCTTCATCCGAAGACTTCGGCGCATCCACATATGGCCACGACGTGTTTGTGTTCCTGCCGGACATATATTGCTCACTTCACAGACAAACACTCCTTCACCCGCCAGGGAAGAGCTGAAGGGGAGAAGCTAAGTGAAATGGCATGTCACTTGGGCACTAAGGTACATGCACCTGCATCTGGTGATGACTAGTACTTACCTAAGGTACCGACCTTACCTCTACGGTACCTTGCCCGAGCATGCCCAATCCACTCGAGACACCGGCCCCTCGTTATCCCTGCTCCACCCCCAATGCCTTGGCTTTTAATATACAACACGACGGCATCAGACCGAACCTGACTACTAGTACAGATGCTAGGTCCAGAGTTTTGCGGGGATGAGGAGCCACCTTCTGATAACCTTCTGCTTTCCCACCTGTCATGGCCTGGTCGTGCCGACGGCTGGGCCGGGCGGCCACCGCAGGCACTACGCCGCCGGGAACGCCCCCATGTCTTGCTGCGTGTCTTGGGTGCGTGCGGGTATCGGTTGCATCACCAGCAGGAGGAGGAGGAGGAGGAGGAGGAGGAGGAGGAGGGTGTAGCAGCAAGGACCGTGACCGCTCGCTAGTAAGACGCGGTTCCGTGAGGATGGCTTCTTCCCAAATTTCGACACAATATTACAGGCTACACCTCATGTTTCGTGAAGCAACGACTGTGGTCCGGTTCGTCTGGTTCGTCCCATAGCGAGCAGTCGTCGAGGACGGGGCCGAGAGCTATGGACATTATGATTCATCAAGAGAGGGGGTTCTATCATGTCTCCGCAAAACCACCACCAAGCTCCCGCCCGAGCTCGAGTCAAGCTCCCATCTTGGGGCGCCGGCCATAGCCTGTCACGTCGAGGCAGGTGGTCGCCCGGGTCCAGCCTCTCTGCACGACCCATGCAATTCCAAGAAAGACAGCCTCATCCCCTCCTCTCTCCACTCCACCACCACCGCCATCCCTCTTGGGTTGCCCTATCCAGTATACCAAGCCACCACCATCGGTCCACTTACACGCTGCCTCCGATGAGGCACCACGTCTTCCTGAAGCGGCAATTTCTCGTTTTCTTTTGATCAAGCTTCTGCCCTTCCTGCTGCGAGCGCCCATCATTTCCACGCCATCGTACTTGTCAGTTCACTTCAAAAGCCCGTCTAACTGTGGCCGCTATCATGGCACTGCCCGGCAACATGAAGGCCGTTGTCTTTGACGGGCCATACAAGGTTTCAATCCAGTCCCGACCAGTCCCTACCCGTATGCCCATACCAATGACATCCCACCCCCAATTCAGTGCTACGGTGGCTGAGCCCCTTTGTAGTCCAGAACGATGGGGACATCCTTGTCAAAGTGCGCGCGACTGCACTCTGCGGCTCGTAAGCACCTGTGCCTCTGCTCATGCTGACTTGAACCCAGCGTCTGACTTGTACACCGTAGTGAGCTTCACCTTTATCGCGGGAGGGAGGCGTCTGGAACTGGCTTCATAATGGGCCATGAGTTTACCGGCACTGTTGTCAAAACTGGGTCGACCGTCACGTCCGTCAAGGTAGGCGACAGGGTCGTCACCCCGTTCACTGTGTCTTGGTGAGGATCCAAGGGAACCGCGGATCGCGATTGTAGACTGACAGCGGCAGCGGCGACTGCTTTTTTTGCCAAAATGGCTACACCGCACGCTGCATACACAGCTTACTCTTTGGATCCGTGGCGCTGGATGGCGGCCAGGCGGAATACGTGCGCGTGCCACACGCCGACGGCACAGTCATCAAGGCGCCGGACGTCATATCTGACCGTGCTCTCATTCTCATGGGGGACATTTTCCCGACTGGCTACTACGGTGTCAAAAGCGCACTCGCTTTGTGTCCGGACCAGAATGTAACTCAGGCCGTAATGGTGGTGGTGGGATGCGGCCCAGTTGGTCTTTGTGCCATTGTTTCGGCTCTCCATTTCCGTCCACGGCATGTTTTTGCTATTGACAGTGTAGAGAGCCGCCTCGAGATTGCCCGAACCCTCGGCGCTGAGCCTCTTAATTTTGCGACAAACAGGGAAGCGATGATAACCCGCATCCAAGAAGTAACGGACGGTCGTGGCGCAGATATGGTAGTAGAAGTAGTAGGTCTTTCGCCAGCGCTGAGAACAGCCTTCGATGTTTTGCGACCGTTTGGAGCCATCAGTAGCATTGGCGTGCACAGCGACGAGGTACATCTTGGGACCCCCATAGACTTGTGAACAAACTGATAATAACCACGAGCTCCAGATTCCATGGACGGGGGACGAGGGCTACGGGTAGCCAATCCTGAACTGTCGCGAACCGAACTTGTCTGACGCTGTGCGTAGAAAAAATGTACGCCTGCAAATGGGTCGTTGCCCAGTGCGCAGCGTCTTTCCCGAAGCATTGGCAGTGCTGGAGCAGAAGCAACACCTGTTTGAGTACGTGATCCTGCGTGTTTATAATCTTTCCGTGGTTACATCCTTGATTGTCCTCGTTAACATACATATGGTTAGGTTCATGTTTGACCATGTCATGCCGCTAGAACAGGCACCGGAAGGGTATGCACTCTTTGATCAGATGAAGGTGCAAAAGGTGGTTTTTCAGCCTTAGCCTCGTCAATTCTGCCGAGGCTTGACCATGCCCTCGTGCATTAGATAGTAAACGACGGTTGAGTCATTATGCAGAATCCCAAGCACGATTCTCTTGCCTCGAGGCCCCGCCTCTTTGATACTATCGAAGACGGCAGCAAATTTTGCGAGAGACCATTTTTCAGACAGATGAATAGGGAGAACCCATTCGAGCTCAGGATCGCGCCGGGCTTGCTCGCCTCGTCCTAGCCCCTGATGTTCTTGCTGAAGAGCAGCGATCTGGTCATCTGGATGCATATACAGCAATCGAGGCGGCAGCCCTCGGATCAGTGCTCGTGAGCCCGCGGTAGCTGTGTCGTGGATTTTGGTCTGAGTCCAGTCATGCTGATCTTGCAAGTTTCGTTCAACAGCAGCCACGACATTGGAGACGGCCATGCCTTGCCTGGATGGCATGATTCTACCAAGAGAAGATGGGAGATGCAGAACAGAGGATGCAGGCGGTGTATCTGGTGACAGGGGTGGACGTCGAGGGCAGATGAAAAAATCGATAGAATTGCAGATTTGATGTTGAAAAAGATTACACGCCTCGCTTGCGGATTCGTACTTCGTACCTTGGTTGGTCCAGACACGGCTACTTCATCTTAGTTAGAGCGGGGACGGCATTTATGGGTGGCTTCCGAGCCAGAATATTAGGTTGTACTATCGCAAGGGGTCACTGAGTACGAGTCCGAAGCGACTACCTCATTGGTTACTCACTAGTGTCATCGCCCCAAACTTAGCTTCGTCATTAGCCTGCATCATCCACATCCACTTACCCAAGTGTAAGCGGCGACCCTTTATTCCTTGATTTACCTTATTTTCTGTATAAACCAACGTTCTATGTTCAACGCCATCATCAGCTAGAAAGGCGCAGGCTGTCTTCTGATCATTTCCAGCAACTATACCATCACTTGGAACGACACGGAGTATATTCAAGGGACTTTTGTAATCACAGTCACATCAATCGGGGCGCGCCTGTACCGACAATGCACACCCCCAACGACAATGTCGAACCCTTCCCGTCCATGGACCCAGAGCCAACAACCGCACCGAGCCCTCCACACTCCATATCACAGTCCGCACATGTTCGATCAGGGGCGATCGTGAACCGGCCGGCCGCTTCATCGTCACTAACCGGTCGTCTTCGTGCCGCCTCCAAAAGCTTCGAGGAATCTCGCGTGCCTGAGGGTTTCATGGCGGCCACAGGCGATATTGCCTCTTCTATAATTTCCATCCCGACGGCTGGCAAGCCCATCAGCGACTCCACAACCACCGATGCCTCGTCACATGTACGGCACCCTCCCCCATCAACCCCCGACCAGCAGGCGTCTGGCCGGACAGCATCGACAGCTAGTCCTCAAACGAATGCCGAGACTTTAATCGCCCAGGAGCCACCTGGCGCTGCACCCTTCGACAATGGCTATCATTTCCCGCCGAAGCACACATTTGCTGAATCGACAAAGCTGGGTTTGATCGCCTTTTGGAAATATGTACGAACACCACTTGGTTTCTGCGTGACAATCTACGGTCTCAACGTGGTAGCGTGGGGCGGTATGCTGTTTTTGCTCCTTTGCAATGCTTGTGAGCCTGAAATCCTCTATTCTTTTTCTTTTAAGTATTAAGTTACTGACGACTTGGCTCTTTAGCACCTGCTATGTGTTACCCAGATTGTAATGATATCAATTCTCCAAGGCGGGTGTGGATAGAGATCACATCTCAGATCCTCAACGCTCTTTTCTGTGTTACTGGATTCGGCCTGATTCCTTGGAGGTTCAGAGACCTCTGGTTCCTACTTCAATATCGACTGCTTGGAAAGCCCATGGCACTTCGTCGCCTGGCCGGCATCAATCGAGGATGGTTCCGACTGCAGGGCTCAACAGAGCTCCCAATCAGCCTTGGTCCTAAAAACGTGGAAGCCTCGGTTGGAGCCGCAGAGTCTACTGCTATACCCTTTCCGCTGAACAAGATCCCCGATGCACCCTTGACAGGCGTCCGGGCCAGGCCCACTCGACCCTGGAAGCTTGATGCTGCTATCTGGCTCATGGTTATGAACACATTTCTTCAAGCCGTCTTATCAGGCTTCATGTGGGGCATGAACCGGTACAATCGACCTTCTTGGGCGACTGGACTGTTCATTGGGTTGGCCTTTGGAGTGGCCGGCATCTCGGGCTACATCACGTTTCTGGAGGGCAAGGCCGTCAAGAAGGTTGAAGGCGTTCCCATAAGTGCCAACGACTTGGAACGCTTGGAGAGTGACCGGGAAAAGGGCATTATCCACTACAACAACATCGCCGATAAGGATTTGGTTGAACCAGAGGAGAAGAAGAAGAAGAAGAAGAAGAAGAAGGAGAAGCGGAAGCACAGACACGAAGATTCCAACTAAGATTTATAGATACCACGCGGGCGCGTTTGTATATGGTTTGACTGCAGCCTTTGGCGTTCGGGATATCGTGATACAGAGCATACAATTATTAATCGGTGCTGTATGTGGGAGCAGTAGCCTCGTGAAGGATTGCAAATATAGCTTAGTGGTAATACTCGATATAATTGTAAACATATGCATTTGGCCAGGAGGCCGGGAACAAACAGCCAGCTCGAGTCACACTGCGTGTCTGCTTCGCCGGCCAGCACTCAAAAGCAATGTCTGAGGCGTACGAAGATGCTGGCACGAAAACAACAAAAGACAGTGATTTGTTTCCGTTTCCGATGGTGGTTGCGCCGCTGTGCCTTGTTCGACACGACTTTAAACATGTCTTGGTCCCACGTTGCCGAGATGGGTGACATGGATTCATCATCATCCTGTTTCTGGGCCTGCGTCAATCAAAACATAGACTCCTCCAAAACCCCACAGGCCTCTCCAGCAGCAGGGACCCAGGGATTCTTGGGTGATTCTGTGGTCCAGTTACTGAAACCGGAAAGACAATTCACAGCACACCCCACAACCGGGCCAATGTGACACACTGAACGACATGGGCAATCAAGGCATTCGCTACACGTTGCCTAAAGAAAGTCGCACAGGCATGCTGGACACGAGCTCGATCGTAGTACCGGGCCTAGAACATACTTGTACGCAGTGGTGGCACTCGAGGTCGGTTTCGGGGGTACAAGACGCCTAACACGGATGCATGGACGGTGGGGGCGATCATGCGGCTCACCTCCCCACCAGGCACTATATGGATCGTACCTGACCTCCCCTAGACCTCCGTCATCAGCCCCTCCCAGACAACCTCAGCTTATCAACAACTTTAGCGACGCCATCGCTGCAGAGACCCTACAACGTGCCAGACCCCCTCCCATACTATCCAGCATTGCCTTCACTTCTCCCTATTCTGCGCCGCTGTTCTAGACCCAGCCATAGTCGGTAGCCCACTCAGACCAACCATGGGCTTGGCCTACAATACCTACCTCAACACCAGCAAGGTCTACGGCTGCAAGACGTGCAAAACCCACCTGGCCAACCACGATGACATTATAAGCAGAGTAGGCAGATAGCTTCAGCAACCCAGTCCGCGAGCGGGGAAAACGTGCAAGAGATTTCCTGCCAACGGCAAACTGACATGTGAGGGTCCTTACAGAACTTCCGCGGCCAGCACGGCAAGGCCTACCTCTTTCACGCCGTCGTCAACATCGAGGCCGGCGACCCCAACGAGCGCAACATGACGACGGGCCGCCACGTGGTGCGTGACATCAAGTGCCGCCAGTGTAAGGGCACGGTGGGCTGGAAGTACGACAAGGCGTACGAGCAGGTCGAGAAGTACAAGGAGGGCAAGTTCATCCTCGAGGCGGAGCTGCTCTGCCTCGTCACCTAGCGACTCCTTGTCTCGGCCGCGTTGGGTTGGCGATCTCGCTGTATGAGTTCAATTTGGTTTATCGGGCGTTTATTACAATGGGCTGAGCAGCGTTGGAAGGCTTCCTTAGGCATAACATGGCAAATGATTTTTATTTTTATTTTTATTTTTCTTAGCAAATGTACAGCAGACCACTGGTTTAATTATTTCAATTTGGAGGTTTCCAATCACCACGACACCAAAATATGAGCAGGCGCAAGACGAATGCGTTATCCAAGAAACAATATACGTAAAACAAGCCCGACGAAATGTACGTTGAGAAATCACCGGAAAAGATGCCGACGGCCAACGCCTAAATGCCCATGATGTCTACCTGGCCAATGGCCTGAAATAGCGTACCCTTTATAGATGCTCAATGGGTTCCTCGGGAAGCAGCTCCTCGGTCTCCTCGTCAACCTGAAGGGACCTTAGAGGGGGCTGCACAATCCCGTTAAAGACAAACGTCGCATACACCAGTATTGCGAAGCCTAGAATTTGCAGCCACTTGAATCTTTCCCAGCCTAGTCCAAGAGAGACTATCCAAATGAAGAGGGTCCTGCATGTGTCGATGGTTGAGCGTGCTGTCGCACTAACACTACGCGTGACGGCCAATCCGAAGAAGTTGAAGCCGCTGAGACCCAGTCAGCTGTATCCTGCAGAGGAGACGTTGAAAGAGAAAGAAGGAGGTCCTACCCAATACTGATCATGATCAGGATGCTAGAAATCATGACCTGCCTGTGCTGCGTCATCTGGCGCCAACCTTCCACCATATCAAAGATGCCGTACCTGCCAGCGTCGGTCCGACCCACAGCAAAGTGCAGAACGACCATGGCCAGCACCGTCACGACGAAGCCAAAGAGCCCTTCCCAGCCGACGACACGAATCGGCTCAATATCCGAGCGCTCGAGAATATACTCCTCCAGAACGAACTGCGTGGCGGTAAAGATCTGGGCGCCGGCAATCAGGAGCACACCAACAACGGCTAGGGCGGCATCCGACTTGGCGCCGGGCGAGGCATCTGCATCGTCGGAAACCTTCTGCTGATCTGGCCAGATTGCTCCGGACAAGCCTACCACGGCAACACCGAGGAACACGCCGATGAGCGACAGCCACTGGAAAAGGTGCAGCCGCCTCCGGAGAAAGACAACACTGAAGACTCCTACAAAGAGAACCAGGGCACCTCGGGTCATCTGGTAGATAGAGGGTGCAACGAGGAGAAGACCAGCGTTCATGAGGGTAGTGCCGCAAATGTCACATATCGCCGGTAGTGCCAGAAGCATGACACGGAATCCGCGGAGGATCGAAGGCTTCTTCCCCGGCTCGTCATCTTCGTCGGCTGCGTCGGCGGCGGCTTCCTCATTCGTTTCGACCGGCTGGTATCCGCTGTCGGAGGGAGAGGACAGGAAACGGCGACGGAGTTCGATGATTCCAACGACAAGCCAGCAGCCCATCTCCCCCACGAACATCTGCGCCGTCTGGAGGACTGGCTGCTCGAACTTGGCAGGTTTGCCTGGGTTTTGGTCGTCGCAATTCCGGACACATTGGTTATCCTAGCCCATATCAGCTTCGTTCCCAAAGGACGCAGATACGCCCAACGCCATATCTGCAAACATACCTGGTATTTGGTCAAGAGTGTGTTGCAGACGCCCGTGAGCAGCATCATGGCGACCAGGAACGGGATAAACGCCCGTGCGGCGGTGGTGTCCGCCATGACGAAAGGATGAGGATGCCGGCGGCTTGCAGACTCTATAACCCAAGCACGAGAGTCAAAGTAGGATTAATGATGCTGTCGGAGATGGGAAGAAGCAGACTCGAGGAACGGATGCTTCAAGGGCGCGTGACGTTGCCAGATAAGAGCGATGGCTGGTCGAGGTCCAGTGGTCGAAAGCTTATCTTCTATACCTCTACGCTCCCCTGTTGCTGCGCAAGGGTGATGGATCGACCCAGGTAGCCGCCGCGTATCTGTTTCAGGGGATTAGGTACTCAAGTACCTAGGTGGTTGCAGGGCCCTATATCCGGGGTTCCCCACTGTGATGCTGCAGGTGCTGGCGGCTTACCGATAAAGTAAGGTATCGCGATTTTCAAGGAAAGCAAACTTGCAGGATATGGGAAAGCTAGATTTCCATGCCAGAGTATGATATCCTTGAGTATCCACGTAATGATCCACCAAGTTCAACCGCCTTTGTGGAAGGTTGCCTGCTTCCCACAGCCTGCATGAGAGAGGTCTTGTGTTGCCAAAGTGCTACGTATATCCACTAGACTCGAAGAACAGCATGAGTCTGCCGGCAATTCCTACGCTTACACGTACAAAACCGCTAGACTGTAGACCCGCTGATATGCTTTATGCTATATGCTATATTGACCATCGTGTGCATGTCCGGTTGGGCGTTTATAACAAGGTACTGGACGAAGGACTTGGGCTTTTTATATTGTCACGATACGACAAACGAGGGCCCAATCGGACAAGACTTGTAAAGCCAGTCAGGGTTGCTTCATTTCTAGTCTCGTAGGACAGCCATAGACGGCTGATTGAATATGTACATCATTGACTCTACATTAGCTACTCTCCTAAGATGACGTAGCTGCTCAAATCAAGAAATAGAAAAGAATATTCACACACAAAAACTGCAGTTGGGCGCGATGCTAATAGAGACATTGGTCATTCGCGGACCAGGCTCAAATCGCATCATATCGTCCAAAGGAAAAAGTATCGAAAGAATTTACCAGGAGAAGGCTTCCTCGATAAAGTCGATGTTGCTGCGGGACTGCCTGCGTCTCACGGCCAACCGCACCTCGTCGCTCAGTGCGCCAGGTCCGCAGACGGAGACGGCCATTGCGCCAATCTGCTGCTCCTGTTCCATGGCAAGTAAAGTCTCGATGTTGGGACGACCGGGGAACATTTGCACCGTGGACGAAGGGCTATGAATCTCCTTGGTAGACCGAGGCTGCGAGACGAAGAGCATGATGCGGAGCACGTCCCTGCGCTTTTCCATGGCGAGAATTTCCGTCATCCAGGGTCGAATCCACTCGAGGTGGTCTGGGCTCTGGATTGTCCATACCAGAAGAATTCTGCGGGTAGCCACGGTTCCGTCACTGAAGCCAGCCACCAGTTCCTTCACGTATGGCACTTGGTGAGTGACACCGACACCACCTGCGAAAAGGACAACGCTGCCGTACGAGTCAAGAGCGTGCTTCGCACCATAAGGCCCTTCCACGAAGCCCATGACCTCCATCTTTCCAGCGGAAGTTGCCGAAACCTTCTGGTACAGCTTGTCGGTGAAGCCTGTCCTGGCCCTGATGATGAATGACAGTTGACCCTTCTGCATCGCTGCTCGGTCCTGAACGGTGCTCACTAGCTTGTCCGAGTGGACATCATCCGTACCCTCGTACCAAGCTACGGAGAAGGGATGCGACTGCCAGAAGCTGAGGCCGGGCATGTACAAGTACGCGTGCTGTCCGGGTCGGTAAGGCCAAGGTCGAGTCAGTGTCATTGTCACGCGACAAGCGTTACCCGGCAGGGCCTCAACGACAGTCCTGGTACGGGATCGGCCGATGTTGAAGTAGAGCAGGCGAAGGCCTCGACCTACTCGATCGGCAACCCAAACGGCGATGACGGTATACAGATACCTCATCTGGGGGCGGTAGCCGAGCATTTGCAGATGGATCCAGAGGCCAACAATGGAGAGGATTGCCAGAGCGATGTGAAGGAGCTTGAAAGTCTCGTAGAAAGCGTGTCGCAGGGGACTCCATGCCTGGAAACAAAGCAAGCAGAAGGCGCAAGTCGCCTACGGACACCATTGTTAGCAACGGCGACATTTGATCTCGGCGATGATGGCGAATTTGCTTACGATGAAACCCCAGAGAAACGAAGTGTTGGTAAACGTCCTCTCGATACTTGGCAGCCAGCCACCCCTGGCCCAGTGGGCGACGGTGTGAACGATAGCCTCAAGAGCTACAATCCTGCCAAACCATCGATGAATCAAGTTATACGTGTCAAAAGAAATGCCCAGCAGGGGTATCAACGGATTGTTCCTCCCAGCCAAAAGGAACAAGGGCATCTGAAAATCACCGTCAGCATCACACTAGCTTCGGGAGGATTTGGGCAGGGATCACTAACCATGTTGACGACGGACAATACACCTGCTCGATTTCGGATCAAGCCAGCAACCTCGGCATAGTCGTTGGCGTAGGGTATATCAATCACGCAGAAGGCAACATTGGTGGCAAAGTAGGCCATCAGGAACAGCAACTGGAATCGAGTTGGCAAAGTTCCGACGTTGAGGGCTGAGCTGATCTGGATCTCTCGGTTGTGTCTCTTGCTTAGGACAGGCGCATAGAGGAGGTGACGCTTTGCTCGGGCGGCATGAACCGACGGACGAGAGAAATATCGCTGGTTGTCGCTGTTGGCGCCCACAATGGTGCGGATGTACTTGGTGGCCACATCCGTAATCTTCCAGGTGATGACGGCGACGGAAACAGCGCCGCAGATGATGAGCAGGTAGTGAGATAGGTCCTCGTTGAGAGCGTCCGCAGCCTCCTCGGCAGCCACCTGCTCAGGCGTTTTTTCAGCATAGTGTGACATCTCGGCTGTGGTTTCAAAGAAGATTTTGGGCGAAACCAGTAAAGTGTAAGAAGAAGAGAATGTAGAAGTGATGAATAAAAAGGCTCGTCTAGCGAGACTGTGAAGAAGAAGAAAAGGAATGAATGAGAGAAGACTCGACTCGTTGAGACGAGGAGAACGAGTAGGTTAGAAAAATGAGCGAAAGTCTTTGCACCAGCTGTGCAACAAGAGCCTGCTTGGGAGAGAAAGAGGGGAATCAAAGGCCAGGCATGACAAGAGTTCCAGACAAGGAGTGAAGGATATAAAGAGCGAGCCTGTGTGTTTGGAAAAGAAACGAGAGTGTTTGGGCCTGTGCTGGTAAAGAAAAGACTAGGGTCATGTCGGCCAGGGGGGCGGGATTGGATGAGCTTGACCGATGAGAGGGCGAGAGGGAGCGGCAGTGGAGCGAGCGCTGTATCGTGTGGGACCGGGGCCTGAGAGAGTGGAGGAGGGCCTGGAGGCGCGGCCCCAGAGAGATGAACTTAAATGCCTTAGCGAGAGGGGGGGGGCGAGGTGGCAGGGGGCCGCCGCGCCTAGAAGACGGACTGTGCTTCGCAGCGGGGCTAGACGGGGGGAATGAAGCATCGAGGTCCGCATGTTGATTAAATGCCAGGTGCACCTTGCGCGGTTACGTAGTGCGCCTTGTGTCACCATCATATGATAACTTCCGTCCATGTCGGGAGTTTTTGGATAGCAGCACGCAAGGGCCTACAGTGAATGGCTGTAAGGAAGTGGTAGGCGTGTACTACTGCCGGCTTGGGCAGGTCTTTCGTCATCCACCTGGCGGCCCATACCTAGGTACCTACCTTATCCATCCGCCTTCCATTCGCACTAGCACCTTCTTTTCACATATTCGAAAGGCATGAGCACATGAGCACATGACATAAGGTAGGTTGGTGCCTTTGAGAAGCATGGTTTCCAAGTAAGGCAAGTACAATACTCAGTTTTTATCCTTCCAAAGCACCTAGTAGGTTATATGCACTTAAATCACAACCAGTACAGAGAATCTTCCAGTTACCAGATACTTGTGTACATCGGTGTTTGCCGATGTGGAGTGGCGTTTATCTCAGCTACTGCGCAGCGGCGCCGAAAGCTATGGCCAGAAAACGGAGCCTGCCTCATAACGTAGGACATGAGCGTATTGTCGTGGCACTTGGCCGACGTCTGCTGCATTACCCGAGATTATGAGCGCCAGCACAGCAAGCACATAAAACAGTGCTGCAGTTGGCAATCTCGGTTACACAAATCGCATCAGATAATTATCCAAAGCAGCATCATGCATGTGTACCCAGCATCACCTACAAAAGGGACCAGGCATACGTATACCGTTAGACGCTTCATGACTCAGTTCTCTTTTGTTGTACCAATAGTATGAGAGCAATGTATTTCAATGTGCACATGACACACGCTAGGTTCTTTGCAGGATGAGCATCTGGTATTGACGCAGAGCAACAGACGGAAACTTCAAACATTGTAACGGCAATCTGAAGGCGGCCATCCGAGCTTCGTGTTGACGTTTAATGCACAAACCCCCAACGCAGGTACAGTACAGTACCTACCAACCGCTGCACGGCCTTGTGCATGGGGACCAGCAGCGTTGGGCTCCCCTTCGCCCAGAGTACAAGCGTTCTCGACATGTGCTTATCATAATTGTTCACGCATTTGTACTGGGGTACTCCCGAATGGCAAGACGGAGACGGCAACAATGCACCTGCAAGTACCTCAATCCCCATCCAACTTGTTATTGTGTCCAGCTCGGGACGGCCTGCCGCTGGTACCTCGAGTCCTCTAATCCCTGCCAATGGCACACTAACATGCGACTGTTCCCCGATTGGCGTGTTTCAGCTACATTGGCCGCGGACGGGTGCCGCAGCAAATCTGCCTTTTGTCTCTCTCCCATTTCAGGCTTTTCAACATCGACGCGTCAAGTCAGTTCGTCCCACTCATCCCACTCATTGCCCATGGCTGGGTTCTGAGACACGAGCCCGAGAGACGAAAAGCGCCGGCTCCTAAGCTGGCAGCTTGGCAAGGTTCTAGCTACCAAAGCCTTGTTCATCGAATCCTCGTCATCGAAGCTTGATATCTCCCGTCGACCTCCACGGTCAAAATGCCTATTCTCTTTGCCGGCTCCAGTTTTGACTACACCTGTCGATACAGTAGCGTCATGCTTGACATGGTCTGAGGTAGGTTGCTTTTTTTGGTTCGTCTTCCCACACTTCTGATACGTCTTTGGACTTGCGCGGTTCATGTTGACCATCTCCATGGCCTTCCGGGACCCCCGCTGTAGCGTCAACGCAGGGTTTTGTGGTTGCTTTGGATGTGACGGCGTCGGAAAGCTAATGCCGACTGCCGTCGTCAACTGTTTTAAGCAACCTTGTGGCTGCTGTCGGCCTCGGCTTCGGCCTAGGCTTCGGCGACGGCTCACTTGCTGCTCTGCTTCCTCCGTCCACGGACTTGTTTTGATTGTGTTGAGTGGCTGCGACTGCACCCACTCACTAATGCCCTCCTCCCACCTCCATCCCGAAAATACGGATCTTGTCCGCTCAACTTCCCCAGACACAAAGGGCAGGCTTTCGGCGAATGCAAGGTCTCCCAGGTCTCTCGTTTTGTGTGCTACCAGAAAAGCAGCGTCTGTTTGTAATCCCTGCAGGAACCACGGAGGCAGAGCAAGTTCTTCCAGCTTGGTCAATATCTCGCGGAGGCTGTCGCGACCTGGCACGCCCATCGTCCTGCTTCGAGCATGTGCGATGCAATATGCCAGTGAAGTCGTTTGCGCGTATTGTGTCTCTGCCGAAACTCCGGGCCGGGAGATGAGTTGCAGCAGCTCTTCCCTAGATTGGCGATGAGGACCAGCCACATCCTGATTACCAACATAACTCAATGTGAGTTGTCGAGCTAATGCCAGGATATACAAGCCTGTAATCTCTCCTCTCTGTCTTTTGGTCTGGCGATAAGCATCCGCACGTGCCTTTGCCATACTTTGCTCCAGCACGCTAAGAAGACGTCGCAATCGTCTTCGGCGACTCTCCTGATCCGCTTGGTTATCAGTCACAGGATTTTGTCCTGAAGCTACAGCTACGGCGGCAGCAACGACAGCTCCAGCCATGCTCGTCAGAATCCGATCGCCATCATGCCGGTTTGTTTGCTGTGCAAGCTCATGGCCTCGTGCAAGTAGCGCCATTGTTGTTGATAGGAAGTCCATTGCGGGGGGTGCCCCTATTCCTGATGTTACAGCCCGAAGACTGAGGAGCCATGGGTTATTGGGTGCGTATCCTGATATCCATGTTACGGGCAGCTGTCTTGTCTTCGCTAGGTTCTCGAGACTCGTGAATGTCGTTCCATTCGAATTCGGCCTGTTCGCCGGCCCCAGTACCGTGCGTAAGGGCTGTAGCTTGCAGGTTTCTTTCCTGTCATCACTCTCGCGTGTGCTTCCCGGCAGTGCTGGATGCTTTGCCGCAGCATCTGCAAGTTTTGCTGCTTCTTCTGGGCATCCACAATGCATGCAGAGGCTCACGAGGAGGTTGGCTGCGTATGGCCCTAAGAGACCAGCTCCGATAGCCTCCGACAGCAAAAAGATCGCATGGGATCGAATGACCGTCTTCAACGGCCGCCATCCGAACCCACGGATTCCAAACTCTTCTAGTTGCTCATACATCTCGAGCGTTGCGCTGGACGATTTCCAAGTAAAGCCGGCCCCTTTTTCTTTTGACATGCGCGCTTCCCATGCTTCTATTTCGGCAATGCAAGCTGGTACTTTGCGAAGGCACATGGCAAGCAGCGACTTGGGATGAGGTTCTTTTTCATCCGACACTGTTACCCGCAGCAGGTTCGCTAGCCATTCGAGGAGGGCATCGTATGTACGGTACTGCTCGCTAGGTGGGATTGGGCGTAGTTTGGATACCATGTCAGGTGGCAGGGAACTGGCATGTTGTCCGAAAGCTTCTACATCGCGCGACTTCTGCAGAGCTACCCGGGGCGTTGTGGGCTCATCGCGTATTCTGCGCCACACGGGCGTGGGAAACACAAGATGGTTTTCGCTAGGAGAACTGCCCACGATCTTCAATCCTCCCAAGGTACGCTTCAACGGCGGTGGTGTCGTGCAGGTGGGCTGCACCAGGTCGGGGGCAGAATGTCGCTTCCTCCGACCATAGGTATGGCGAACTCGTTTGGCCGTCTGTTCCAACTCGTGCTCTGTGTTCCGTCGCTTCGGTCGCGATTCGTCGGCAATGGTATCCTTTGCTGCTAGGGTCTGGATGGCAAGCATCTTGGACTGTAGCTGACGGAGCAGACGATGACACCTGCTAGCAGTCCATGGCTGGACTTGGTCGGCAAGGGCTCGACTCTTCTCTTGGGCCGTTGGAGGCATCGATGGTGCGAGTCGTGAGATCGGCAGCGTGTTGGGAGATGGTAGGCCGGCGTGGTCTATCTGACGGTGGCGTCATACAAATACTACGCAAATGCTGCACAAGAAGCTCCAAGATGGCAAGATAAGGTTCAAAGGATATGTATGCAATGAAAAACAGCAAGCATCATGGTGATGGTGGTAGAAATGCGGCACCCAAACAAAGTAGACGGGTATCTGTTCGAGCTGGAGTTGAGATTGTTTACAAACTTCCCTTTTCGGACTGGGGCACTCTGTGGGGCTAACTGAGCGGCCCGAGGCCGGGGTCGGAAGCAGAGTGTACCCTGAGAGTACATAACTTTGCGTGGCTAAGACGCAGGGATGCCGCGTACTCGGAGTGTCTCTCACACGACCGAGCTACCGGGACCGCCTTCTGGTTAGCCGTAACATGCCGCACCACATCATGGACAAATAATTTTTCTCCAATCTTTTTTCCTCCTTTCATGCGGAAGACCTTGACCTTGAGATATCTTCACCGCCAGCATTCCCCCTCCTCGACTTGGCTGAAAAGATCCCCAAGCCAGTTCTGTGATTCTCTCTCTTTCTTCTTCCTTGATTGCCTGTATTACTTTGTACATCTAGCTTCTCTTCTTTGTCCTTCTCCACTATAAAATGGCTGCCGAATCCAGTCCTGCTTCTATACCAGGTACAACACCTCCAGTCAAGCTTAGCCGTGGCTTCTCAATCTAATACGTCGTTGGCCCAGGCACCGATACGAAGGAAGTCCAGGATGCTGTGGCACCTGCGGCCGAGGCTGGTGCCGACACGGACGCCGGAGCCGAACACGAAGGTTGGTCTGCTGCCATCTAACCTGGTCATTACTGGGTGGTCTGATGGTCAAGTACTGAACAATTGGCCCATCTAGCCCTCTTGAACCTGACTGTCGTCCTACCGGATAGCAAATCCTCCAAAATACAGGTCATGGTTTGTTCAATGTCTCCGTCGGCTCTCTGCCGGGTCTTGCATGTCGGGACGCTCACCCCTGTCTAGGTCTCCTCTCAAGAACAAGTACACGAAGTTCGTCAGTCTGTCATCGACCTGCCTGCGGCATTCCAGTACACATGTTTCCACCTCGAGTACCGTGGGGAGAAGATTAACGACTTCATACCGCTTGCCGAGATCCCCGAACTCGGTACCGATCCTGAGTTCCACCTGGTTCAGGACCCTTACACGGAGAAGGAAGCTCGAATCCACTTTATCCGAATCCGCGACTTGATAGGTGCTGCCGGCGACCGCGCGGATACGGCGAATGGAGTCCTCCCCGGGTTATCCCTGTTCGAGAGCGTGTCTAGGGATGCCCAGGAAGAAACAGATGCCGGTTCAGTCCAGTCTGGAAGCTACGATTTCACGGCCACCCCCTCTCTCACCACCCTCGTGCCAAAGCCTTTCGATGCAGCCCCGAAGACTATCAAGACTGTCGCCCTTTCGTCCTGGAACCCGCCGCCTCCACACCTGCGACAGCGTGGCCACCTGCTCTACCTGATTATCACGACCAACGAAGGCGAGCAGTTCCAGGTGACTTCTCATGTGTCGGGCTTCTATGTGAACAAGTCCTCCAATGTCAAATTCGACCCGTTCCCCCGCGCAGCTCCTAAAGGCCAATCTGCCCATTCGCTGCTCGACCTCATCAACAACCTTTCTCCTTCCTTCGCAGACTCCTTCTTGGAGCTCCAGAAGCACAATAACCAGAGAGATCCCTTGGCCACCTTTCAAATCACCAACGCTATCCCCGCTGCTCCATGGGCTGTGCCCGCTCCTTCTTCGTCTCTTTGCGCTCACGTCCCCGACATCACTAGGCCACAGGAGACGTATCTCCTGTCTGGTGTGGACAACACGGACACGCTAAGGGATTGGAATGAAGAATTCCAGTGTGCAAAGGAACTTCCGAAAGAGACCATGCAGGATCGAGTGTTCCGCGAGCGTCTCATATCCAAGTTATTTGCCGATTACAACGATGCAGCTTCCAAGGGTGCCGTCTTGGTAGCCCGCGGAGAGATAGCACCACTCAACCCGACCGAGTGCAGAGATGCCCAAATATTTGTTCACAACAACATCTTCTTCTCTTTTGGCGCCGATGGCGTCGGCACTTTCACGTCCGAGGGCGGTGATGAAGCTGCTCGAGTGGCGACTGGCAAGGATGTCGCTGGAGTGAAATTGGTAAACCAGCTTGATATCGATGGTCTGTTCACACCTGGCACAGCCGTGGTTGATTACCTTGGAAGACGCGTCGTGGGCCAGAGCATTGTTCCAGGAATCTTTAAACAGCGGGAGCCTGGTGAGAATCAAATTGACTACGGAGCTGTGGACGGCAAGGATGCGGTGGCAGCGGATGAGCGCTTCGCTGCACCCTTCTCACAATTGTCTAAGGCCCTCAAGGTTAAGAAGCACCCGGTCTGGGACAAGGATGGCAAGAGGTTTGACCTCGAGGCCAGCGTGGAGACCAAGGGCTTGCTGGGCACAGACGGAAGAAAGTATGTGTTAGATCTCTACAGAATCACGCCACTTGACGTGTCGTGGTTAGAAGAGACATCCGACAAGCAGGAAGCAGGAGATTATCCTCACAGGATGACAGTTCTACGCCCAGAACTCGTGGAATCGTTCGGCCGATTGAGGATGAAGGAGTGGATAGACAAGGAACTAGCGAAGCGCAACGAAAAGAAGGCACCTGCGAAGCCCTCGAGCGACGAGGACAAGTCAGACAGCGAGTCAGACAGCGAGTCAGACAGCGAGTCAGAGAGCGAGTCCGAAGACGAAGAAGATGACAAGCCTGAGACAAAGAAGCATCCAGATCTCGCCGACTTCATCTTTGCCCTGAACCCCGATGCGTTCAGTGGCCAGCAGCCACAAACGGAAGCTGAGAAGGCGGAGTTTGAAGCAGACGAAGAGGAAGTCCGTGCAGCCTGTCGCTTCCTTCGTGATCAGGTGATTCCCGATCTTCTTCGCGAACTATCCGAGTCCGACATCAGCTTCCCTGTGGATGGACAGTCGCTTGGCCGTCTACTTCACAAGCGGGGCATCAACGTACGATATCTCGGAAAGGTAGCCACGCTTGCCGTAGATAGTCGTCTGAAGTGCCTACGGGAGATATGCGTCCAGGATATGATTGCACGTTCCTTCAAGCACGTGGCTGCCCGCTCTCTACGCACCCTTCCCTTCCCCGCGGTCCCCGCCTGCATCGCACACTTACTCAACTGCCTGCTCGGCTCTCGGCTGAACTCGAAGCCCACCGCTGATGTCGACGCCTCGCTCCATGCCCTCTATTCAGATGGGGACTGGTCTTTCGAGAAGGTTACTCCGGAAACGCTTAGGGCCAGCATTGAGCAGGAAGTCGCGAGACGCTTCCGCTTCAAGCTTGAGAAGGAGTGGTTCCAGCTTAGCCGGCCTCTGCAAATGCTGCGTGAAGTCTGCCTAAGGCTTGGCGTTCAGGTTCAGGCGAAAGACTACAATTTCACTGGCAGCGAGAGCCCTGAGAGTGCCGCCACAAACGGCACAAGCCAGGCTAACGGCGAGGCCAGTAAGAAGAAGAAGAAGAAGGCCCGCGACGGCTCCCCGGCTTCTATGGAGTCGATTCCTACACCGCACACCTTCACGCCCGACGATGTTGTGGACATGGTACCAATTGTGAAGCACTCGTGTCCTCAGAGCACCCTGGCTGAGGAGTTCCTCGAGGCCGGTCGTCTGTCCATCCTTCAGAACCAAAGAAAGTTGGGACAGGAAGTGTTACTGGAGTCGCTCTCCTTGCATGATCAGATTTACGGCATCCTACATCCTGAAGTGGCACGCGTGTACAACAGCTTATCCATGCTCTATCACCAGCTAGACGAAAAGGACACTGCTGTCGAGCTCGCGAGGAAAGCCACCATTGTCGCCGAACGCACTGTTGGTATGGACTCTGCCGAAACGCTCTTCAATTACCTCAACCTCAGTCTGCTCCTGCACCAAGCAGGCGACAGCAAGGCAGCGCTCGCCTACTCCAAGCATGCCCTGTCGCTGTGGAAGATCATCTACGGCCCCGGACACCCCGACTCCATCACTACCATCAACAACGCAGCAGTCATGCTGCAGCATCTCAAAGAGTATCACGAGTCGCGCCTCTGGTTTGAGGAATCGCTCCGCGTGTGCGAATCCGTCTTCGGCAAGCAGCACCTAAACTCGGCTACGCTCCTCTTCCAGCTCGCCCAAGCTCTCGCCCTAGACCACGACTCCAAGGCCTCGGTCAACCGCATGCGCGAGTCATACAACATCTTCCTCACCGAGCTCGGCCCTGATGACAAGAACACCAAGGAGGCCGAGAGCTGGCTCGAGCAACTGACCCAGAACGCCGTCTCCATTGCAAAGCACGCAAAGGACGCTCAGGCTCGCCGCATCCGCTCCGGCATCCGCTTTACAACCGCACCGCCCCCAGCGCCCCCAGCAACGGGCGCTCCGGCACATGGTCTCGGCTCGTCGTCGCAGATTGACTCGCGAAGCATCGACGAGTTGATGAAGTTCATCGAAGGCAGTGACAAGTCTCCCTCGACCAAGAAGCGCCCTGCTCGTGGGAACCCCAAGAGGAGAGGTAAAGGTGCGGCCCAGTAGGCCTGCTGCTGCGTCTTGCACTCGCATGGGGATCTCCGACCAACGAAGGGAGGACTGGCCAAGTAATGGCTTGACGTTTTTTTCTCCTGCAGCGCTTAAGCTCTTGTATATCTAGTATTCGTTCGCATATTCTACCCGGCGGTGATGATGGGCTCTAGAAGATGGTGGGTGGCACGGCCATGGCATCACAGGTCAGGAACAAAAAAGGGGGGGCATCGTTCTCAGGTGGGAGTTCGTGCCTGTGCATATGTACATTATCTAACAGCCTAGGTGGGCTGATCATACTTAGTTCAAAGATCATCCTCACTCACCAGATCTGTTTCAATCAATTTATTGGCATAATCATACTAGGTGAGGTTACTCGGCACGACCCATGATCTCTTATGCATTTCCGCCATACCACTTCAGTCGCAGGTGTCGAACAGCGGCAATTCGCAAAGCTTCCTCGGCCGTCAGATTCCGTGTCAATCTTGAGCACAAGCTCCCGACGCCATAGGCACGATTGCGAGATTGCCTGCCAACAACTGGCCAGCGTGGGTCAGATATTCGACGCGGGCCAGGCATCAACATGGCCTACTGAATGGCCCCCTTCTTCGAACCGCAGTTGCCCTCGCCCCAGGGGCAGGAGTCGTAGCTCATTGTGTGTAGGAAAGAGCAAAACGTGACACAAGGTGGCCAAAGCACCCGTAATCCAGTCAACGATAGCCTACGAAGAACCCTCGCTTTTATTCCCACGGGCGGCACCGGCATCCTCTCCGTCTCTATGGATTGGAACGCTGCAGGGCTTGTCCGAAAAGACACAAAACTCTCAAACATTCTGACTTTAGCCCATCATGGAATGATGGGAAGGCCCCTTGCCACGGGTGCGTGATATGCGGCAATCGATTGAAACCCCCTGGATTCAGATGATTAGTTTAGTAGTACAGGCCGAAATCTCATATACTTACTTGGTCAGATCAAAGCCTCTGTCCTCCTCGGCGTCCTCTGCCTCTGTGGGAGACTGTTCGTCCCCCCTATCTTGTTTGGGGGGCCTGGAGGGGCTGCTAGGTGGGGATTTATCGTTCTCACGTGGTGGACTGCTGCTCTGAGGTGCTGCGGCGCGCCCTGGCTTCGATGGGCTGGCTTCGTATGCGTAATTGAGCGACGGTTTCAAGGGCGTGCTTCCGATATCAGCATATCTCCAAAAAGGAGCTGGGGAGCTAGTCGGCATATGCTGGCTTGGTCGTTGAGCCGTGCTCGGGGGTGCCAGCTTGGGATGCATTCTCGGTGGCGCCGGCGTGACAAAAGAGGCGCTCTCGTCTTGCAAATATGACGATGTCAGAGTAGGGGATTGAGGCGGGTAACTGGTGAAGGACGAGTCCGGGGCCAGCGACTTTCTAGAACGAGGCAATGGGCTCCCATCAGCACCTGGGGAGACACCTCGCCGAGCAAGACGTTGCGACAACCGACTTCGATCAGGCGTTGAGGTGGCAATGAGGGACGACGGCCGTGGCGTTGGGGACGCGAGGGGTGAGCCGCGCCTCTTACGGGCAGGAGTGTCTTTGGACGCCATGTCCTTGGGACCATGCGTTATGTAATTGAGTTGCGAAGGTGAAGAGGGCGCAGAGGAACCACGGTGACCTCCACGGCCTACGCGCCAGGCATTTCGGGCCATCTCGTCCTTGGCTTCAGGGACTATGTGCCACTTCATCCCCTTACCCGGCTCATCGGTAGACCTGGCAACTTTGTCGAAAGCTTTGTTCAGCGATAGGTTATGCCGGATGGAATTCTAAGCTCGTCAGGATACGGGGTCTCCAGCAAAAAAGCTATGACAGCTCGGAAGAAACCAAAACATAAAAAGAAGCGGGGTGCAAAGCTTACCTGCCAGCCCGCGGCTTGTTGGTGACGATAATACGAGTACTTATTCATTATGAACTTGTATATGCCATTCAGGTTCAGCTTGCCCTCTGGGGCATTCAATATAGCCTGGGTAATCATCTGAGCATAACTGTATTGAGGTTTGATGTGCTGGTTATCATCCTGGCTGAGGTCAAGGCTGTTGTTTGACCCAATGACAACGGCAGGCGATTTTCCAATAGCCGTGGCGCCTCGGCCCTGGGACGAGGGTGGTGGGGTGCCGGGCCGCTTGTAATCTGGTGGTGCTGGAGCAATAAGAGGCTGGCGGCGAGCCGGCCGCTCTTCGGACGGCTCGCTGGCTGCGATACCGCATCTTTGCAAGAAGGTGGGATGTATGTGCAGCGGGCTAATCTCAGAGGGCAGGACAAACATCATCTCGACGGTGCCGATTTCAATGACCTGACCACTCGTGAGAGGGTGAGACACGCCCGGTTTGCAAGGATGGCCATCGACCTTCGCCCCGTTGCGACCTTTGACTTTGAGGAACCATCTCTCGTCTTTGGAATCAAAGATGATTGTAGCATGCTCACGCGACACCATTTTACTGGGGCCGAGGTCGATGTGTACTTGCTCCTGCTCAGTCTCGTCGTCGTGGGTAGTTTCTGGGGCACGGCCAATGTTGATGGACAGCTTTGTGATGTAGAAGGTCCAGTCCTGAGCAGCGACCTTGGCATAGGCCTTGACGCCGTCAAGGTTGTTCTGGTGTATGGCGTTGGCATGGTCTCTGCTGGCCTGAACGGGGTGGGAGTTGAGCTGCTGCGTCACTTGAGTTACCAGTTGGTCGTCATCCTCAACGGGGCCGGCCGAGGGCTCGTCTTCGTTGGCCTCGTCATCATCGTCCTCGTGGTCGGGGTCCTCGTAGCTGGCAGTCTTGTCCCCTACCACGTCCGTGTCCTCGGCCGGCCTTGAGGCTGGGTCTGAGGAACGTGCGGCCTGCTTGCGCCGCTTTGCCGGTCGAATGGGAGATGATTCGCCGAGATTGGCAAGAGTGGCCGCAGCTTCGTCCTTTCGAGGATCACGGCGACCGCGTTTGGTGCTTCGCTTTGCCGACGCCGGCATGCTTGGTCTCTGTTTGCGAGCAGATGCGTGGGATGGGGTTGAGTGAAGCCCCGGGCAAGCAGGCCTTTGGGGGGCAGGAGGTGATGCTACGGAGCTGTTGAGATGCTGGATGTTTTGACGCTGGGGTCGTTGAAGTTGAATAAGAGGCGGTTATGATCGACGTAGGGTCTCTCGGTGCTGGCGGTTGGTTGCTATGGGGTTGCAGGTGCTTCGCGAGGCTGTTGGCAGTGCAGCGAAAGATGTCGCACGTGGGTGAGGTGTCTCGAAACAGTTGCGCAAGCAGAGCAGGTGCACGATACTACTAGCAAAATCAACGAGTCGTTGGCCCGCTAGTACCTGGGATCTACCTGCCAAACCACCCTTGCGCTGGTGTGCTTTTGGGTCTAGCCCAAGTACAGTCACGTCGACCTAGATAGACCCAGTTCGTGCCTGTCGCACCTTCCCTAGGAGCAGCGCGTTCGCGTTTAGTGCTTTGCCCCACTCTCACAGTCCGGCAAGCACTTTGCAAAGTACCTTGGAGAGACATGAACATGGCTGCATTTCACAACAAAACCAGGGCTTAATGTGCTGCTCATTCACTCCAAGTCTACGTGCTGTGCAAATACCGTAGTGCCACATGCAAGGAACTCATAGCATACCTCACCTCCACCAGCAGTATTCACTGTGTCCTGCCACATGTGATTTCAACAGCAAGAACCATGCCATTGGTCTATTAAGCTTTCATTGTTTATTGATTTTCCGCTCTTCAACATATCCAAGCACGTTCGAGTATCTTGTGATTCTCGTGTTTGTCAGACATGTGGCCAGTGATATCATAACTCTTGCCTAGCCCCTGCAAGTTTGCCTGGCTAGGTAGATGCTGCCCCAACGAAAGTAGAGGGAGACTGAAAGGGAAAAAAAAAATAAAGAGGAAAAAGAAAGACCCCACCACAAGATAGAACGCCCAAGGACAAAGAACCTCACTTGCTCCCCTTCTTCTTTTTGGCCGCCAGCCTGTCGCTGTATTTTTGAAACACGAGGCTAGACTTCTTTGGTTTCTTTTTGTCGATGCGCTTCCTGTCTACTCGAGGCTTTGAAGGCTTCTCCGAATCGAGTTCCATAGCTGCACAGACAAGAAGGTAGGTGAGTCAGGTGGCAAGTCACAATGGAAAATCCTGGGTGATGAGAAGGGCACGTACGAGCGTCGTTGGTGACATCTTGATCATCCTTGTCTACCACTGCTCACCGTTAGCCAAGAAACAGATGGTTACAAGAGCATCGCTTTACCATCGTCGTCCATGTTCATGTCGCCAGGCTCTGGCTTAGGTTGTTTGGCCAGCTCAAGCAGCCGTGCGGATAGACGCTCGACTCGGGCTGTCTCAGCAGGCCCAAAGACCTTTGCCTTTTTCCGCTGGTTGTTCGACTTGCGCGTGCTTGCCCGTGAGCTTTTAGCCATGATGAAATGATGTCCGAGGGTGATCTGGTGAAATAAAAGGTGAAATACGTGAAGTTCAATGTTGATTGATAACAGGTCCAACGTTCCATATAAGAGTAGAGGAAAGCAGGTGACCGAAGGGGAAAAGAAGGTTCATCGAGGTTCAAACTTTGGTTCCAAAGAAATCTGAAATGCATCAGTAGTTCCAAGTACCCTGTACCTGAATACCTAGTAGTGTCTGTGAGTTCTCGTATGCGAAAAGCAATTGCCCCACTAGGAACGCCACCCAGAGGCGGCTTTCCGGTGCCTTTGCCCCCCAGCAACTGTCATGCTGGTCCCTGTGGTCGGTACCTGGAACCTCGACGGGGTCGTACACGGTACATGCATCCAAGGTAGTACATTATCAGTAGAACCTGCGCCTTCCGGGCTGTGCTAACGCACAGCTAGGGGGCGGCCTGAGAGGCAGTCCTACGATTTAGCGACCAGTACCTAAGGTACCTTGTAGCCTGGGCTACTCACGCAAATCTCCAACAGCTGCACTCAACCCTCCATCCACCATTCAGTCTTTTTGTTTCCACGGTACTCCTTCGCAACATCAGCATTCCTTCCATCGTTGCCTTCCTTCTTTCTTCCGCTACCCATCTTTTCCTTCTGTTCTTCTTCTGCGACTGAACGCTATTCCATCCCCCACATCTCCATTGGAGACGGGGCGAATAGCGCTTCAGGAAGCGTGTCCTGCTCTGCCTCTCCATCCTCTCACGCCGCGTGGGCGACCGTGGACAACCGCAACGCTGTGAAGCTCCCGATCTCCAACCTCCTTGCCGTGTCGCGATGGCTACCGAGCAGATGTACGGCGTCACGCCGCCTGTGTCCGTTCACTTGCCGACCGAAGCCGAGAAACGCGCCAGCGATGCATTGATTGAGGAACTCAAGCGCCAGAAGACCTTCGAGAGCCCTTCGGACACGCAGAAGCGGTACCCAGCCGTCCTAATTCGTTCCCGATTAGCCTTGTGCTGACAGCGATCATAGATACAAGGTTCTCGAATCACTTCAGCAGATCTGCGACGAATTTGTAAAGAAGGTTGCCCGAGAAAAGAACCCAGACAACGAGGTTCTCATCCGCAACGCCCGTGGCAAGGTCTTTACCTACGGAAGCTTTCGTCTTGGCGTGTTCGGCCCTGGCTCCGATATCGACACGCTCATTGTTGCTCCGAAGTATGTCACTCGAGAAGATTACTTCGGTTACTTCCCCGATCTCCTGCAGAGCATGGCTCCCAAGGGCGCGATTACGGAGCTGACGGCCGTTGTCGATTCATACGTGCCCATCATCAAATTCGAGTATTCGGGCATCAGCATAGATTTGATTTTTTCAAGAATCATTCAAAAGCAACTGGCGCCGGACTTCCAGGATCTCAGAGACTCGAACCTGCTGCGAGGTCTTGATGAGATGGAACTACGCTCGCTCAACGGCACACGTGTTACTGACGAGATCTTGACCTTGGTCCCTGAACAAAGCACCTTCAAGCTTGCGTTGCGCGCCATCAAGCTATGGGCCCAGCGTCGTGCTGTGTATGCCAACATCATGGGTTTTCCCGGTGGTGTGGCCTGGGCTATGCTCGTGGCGCGGGTTTGCCAGCTTTATCCAAAAGCAGCGACGTCGGTGATAGTCAATAAGTTCTTCCTTGTCATAAAGCAATGGCGCTGGCCGCAGCCTGTACTCCTAAAACCGATCGAGAAGGGCGATCTGCCTGTTCGCGTCTGGAATCCCAAGGTATGTTGGCCTCCCCCCAATTTCTTCCCTGGCTCGTACTTGTGCCTAAACGACCTACTTCAATAGGTGTATAAAGGCGACCAATTCCATCTTATGCCTGTGATCACTCCCGCATATCCCTCTATTAATTCCACATATAACATTACTGTTTCCGCCATGGCCATCATCAACAAGGAGCTACTGCGTGGTCTGGAGATTACCGGAGATATCATGATGAACAAGCGACCCTGGAGCGACCTCTTTGTCAAGCACACCTTCTTCACAGCAGACTATAAGTACTACCTGTCCGTTGTATCTGCCGCCAAGACCAAGGAAGCACATAAGATTTGGGCCGGTTATATCGAATCCAAGGTTCGGGTGCTCGTGCAAAAGGTTGAACAGCATCCGTCTATAGCACTGGCGCGTCCGTTTAATAAGGGCTATGAGCGGCGGCATCGGTGTAAAAACGATGAGGAAATAGCCATGGTTCAGGACGGTCATCTTGACTTCCATGTCACTGGCGATGAGCCAGTCGCTGACTTGTCCACCAATGGGGAAACTGACGGTCAGAACACAGGCGAAGGGGTCTCGACTGTATCCGAGGTCTACACCACTACTCATTATATCGGCCTGGAGCTGGCCTCAGGTACGTTCTGTGAATGGGACCATGTGTCACTGTGGTGGACGGTCTGGGGGTTCTGCACTTGCGATCAGCTAACTGAGGACGGATAGATGCGAAATCGTTGGACCTGTCATATCAGGTCAATGAGTTCAAGACGCTTTGCTTTCAATGGAAGAAGTATACGGATGAGCTCCATCCTCACGTCTCTCTGGGCGTTCGACATGTTCGAAAGTACACACAGTCCACCTCGCTGTGATGAATGGAGCACGCTGAGCTGACCTTGGCAAACGTAGCTTCAATCTTCCAGACGACGTATTCGAAGAAGGCGAGAAGAAGCCAGTTAAGAAGTCTGCCGCTCATAATTCAACGAAGGACAAGAAACGTGGCGCCACAGAGGTACTGCAACAGCATCGGCTTTTACCCCTCGGCCGCAAGATGCGTCGCTTCAGGTAACCCTTTTCAGCTCGGGAAAAGCCAACTGATGGAAATAGCAGGACGATGCTCCCCCCGCAAAGAGACAACAGGCTTCGGTTGCCGCCGCTGGCTGAAGGGATAATCGAGTTGCTTATTCGCCCACCAGCGCAGTCAAATCGAGCTCTCGAGTTACAGAATCCGTACAACCCCTCGCATATCTTCCTTAAACTCACAAGGATCAGGCTCTCAATCAGCTAGGGGCCCCTGAAAATGAATCGCATTTGCTGACAACACAGAAAGCTAATACTTTCACATTGTATCGTCATAGACCGTCTCGGCCCGGCACTGCACCACGCTTGATGATCACTCAGCAAGCTTGCCACGTCACCGTCTAGGCTATTGTGGTCCAACGGACAGTGAGTGCCAACTTAATTGTAAATGACAGGGGGAGAAAAACACAAGAAAAACAACAAGAAAACAAAACACGGGGTAGAGCACTGGCTGGAGTGGTGCGCATGAACCATGTGTGATCCCCATTGGGCTTTGGCCATCACTCACGCAGTGTTTGGTACATACAGCCGGTGTACGTCTTCCGGTTTGCAGGTGTAAACTCGTCTCTTCATGGGATGTATTCTAGAACCCCAGCTCCTGCTATGTAGAACAATTTAGTCAACTCGTTTGAGGCAAAAAGCCTCGCCAGCGCATAGTTCCACTCTGGGGTCTTTTCATGTCATACGTGACTGGACATGCCGCTTTGCATTATAGTGCCTGCGCCAGGTTGCGAAGTACCGTGTCTCGTTAATGGAGCAGGATCACGAGGATTGCTTTACAAGTCGTCGTCGTCGTCATCACTTCCACCGGACCATTCGTCTTGATAAGCATCGGCAATCTCGGCCAGGTCGTTGACCAGCACCTCCCGTTCGTCTAAACCGACGGACCATGTCACTTGTGACTTGAGAGCCTTCATCTGCGCCACCATGGAGTCATCGGTTGATAGGCGGGTCCAGACATCAAGATTCGTTGCGTCGGGGGTGTCCGCATATATCGGGGGTTGACTGTCCAGTAAGGGGTATTGGAGCTCGGTGGTGTATCTACAACTTGTTAGTCCATGACATAAAGGCGACACCGATGGTGCAACTATTTACCTTTGAACTATTGTGTTGCCGATGACACGACGAGGATTGCGACTTCGTGGGTCTTCAGTTTCTTGGGAATCTGCTGTTTCTTGACCACGGTAAGCAAAGACGTGACCGAAAACGCGGGGGTTCCTATCCTTCCGGGCGGTTCTGAGGTGTCCCAGTTGAGAAAGGTTGATATCAAGGCTATCCTCGCTCTTCTCCCTGGCACTCCGCCCTACAGACATGCTCATGCTCGCAAGAGTGTGATTCCCCGTCGAGTTGAGGTTATCTGCAATCTCCTGCAAGGACCCCGGTTGCTGGCTTGCCCCTTGAACCAGTCGTGAAGGTAGTGTCGCGCTCTCCACGGCCGTAGCCATCAGCGCGGACGTGTGCCACGGTGAACTTGGATCCAGGGTGACGCCGTTGGGCATGTCACCTTCGGGGACCGAAAGCGGCACTATCATCGACGCCTGCTCCCGTATCCGAGCAAGGCCGAAGGCAGTGTTGACAAGACGCAGCTGGCGCTTGTCGCTGGGGGCGCCCAGAAGAGGGCTCTGCAGGCCCCAAACCCACAGACACGACTTTGGATACTCGTCCCTGAGCGCCTCGATGTAGGACGACGCAAAGCCGCCCCAGGCGTCATCCGTGGTGGTGAAGACCTGCATGCCCTGCATCTGATCGCACTCCTCGACAAAGGGCCGCCAGTCGCGGTCGACGATGTCGTGCTCCTTGTCCAGGGTCTGGAAGAGCTCGGTTCCCATGCCGAACCGCTCAAAGGGCATGACGGTCGAGTTGAGCTCGAAGTCGTACAGCTGCACCAGCGACTTGGGGTGCAGGTAGGCGCGCGAGAAGTCGGACCAGTAGCGGACCGTCGACTTGGTAAGCGGCGCCGGGGCCGAGCCGAGCTCTAGGCTCTGCTGGTAGGCGCTGGGGGCTAGCGGTTCGTGCTTGTGAATAGCCGAGGGGCCGGACCTGGGAGGTGGATGGGTGAGAATGAGGCCATCACGAGAGGTCAACGTACAGAAACGCACCAAATAGCGTCAGCCGCGACCTTTCCCTCGTCTTCATAGAGGGCGTTTATCTTCCTTAAGGTACCGAAGCCTCCTTTGAGGTCATAGACCACTGTTCGAGGGAGGAATGTTTCGGAGCCATCCGAGCCAAGGCCAGCCCGCCAGTGGATGTTGTGGTCGACAAATGTTCGGTCCTTGTCCGAGTATGTAAAGTAGGACTCCTTTTGGGAAATGTTAGAATGACCGGCTTTTAAGTATCGGAGTTGGGATCATGAGTACCTGTGCGTTCCAGAAATGTGTCGCAACATAATTACTGAGATTTCCCAGCTGGAGGGTAATGATCTCACGCATGATGAACTTCTATTAAGTCCTACAGAGCCAGGAGGCTAGCATAATTTCCCAAGACTAGAAGAGAGGTAGTCGAGACGAACACGTATCAAGGCAATACATCTTCAACAAGATACGTTGTCATCCAGGTGAAGCCAAAGAAAATGATTGAAAAAGCCTAGGGTAGGTTGCCAAAGTTTGCTTGAGGCGTTGGCGATTGGCTACCTTCGGGTTACTGGTTAGGACGGAAGAAAACCCCACAAAAGCCTGCCATGACCATGACACACAAGGTATCCCCAAGTACCTTATCTTGGCATATGACGACAGTCCCTGAATCAACCCAAAAAGGTCCCCTAACACCCGAGTACACTAAGCACTGTTTAGTTCGACGAAGGCTGGCGAGAAGGGTGAGGTATGTAAAGGTAGGGAGGCTCGACCAAGACCATCATATATTGAACGACATTTGATGTAACACTGGCCTCGTAATCCACTTCACCCCAAGGTCAAGCAAAAGGCATGGAACCAGCACCGCAACCGCAGCTGCAGCCGCAACAAAAGTCGAGCTTCTGGCAAGAGCTCGACACTCTCAGAGCGCCTCCGCCCAAGGACGTCGCCCCAGCTCCGAAGCTAGGCTCCGAGGCGCCGACGTCGTCCAAGCTTCCGCTGGCGGACGGCCGGCCGACCCTGGTTGTCTTCCTCCGCCACTGCGGCTGTCCATGTCAGTCACGGGCCCCTGCTGGCCGACAAAGCCATGCCACCCACCTGACCCCAGAGCTGACGTTCTCTCTCGCAGTCGCCGAAAAGACGTTCAAGGCGCTGTCCACCATCTCCAGCGAGCTCTCGGACCAGATCCACTGCGTCGCCGTCTCCCACTCGTCGCCCGCCGCCACGGACCGCTGGATCCCCCACGTCGGCGGTACCTGGGGCGTCGACGTCGTCGTCGACGAGGAGCGAGACCTCTACGCGCAATGGGGCCTGGGGCTCGCCACCACCTGGCAGACTGTTGGTCCCAGCACCATCTACTCCGTGTTCCGCCTAGGCCTCGACGAGGGTATCTGGAACCGGCCAGCGGAGAGCGGAACGCGCTGGCAGAAGGGCGGCGCCTTTGCCGTTGATGGGAGCGGGATTATCAAATGGGCGCACATCTCTCCCACCGCGGACAGCGTGCCCGATTTGGGAGCTGCGGTCAAGGCGCTGGGGTTTGAACCCCCGGTTCTAAATCATCAGCCAAGCAAATCGTCTCGCAAGGTTGCCGATGAAGGCATTGACATTAAGTATTAATAAGCACAAGAGATTTGGCTGACTTCGGAGTCGAAATACACAGTTGTCAGTCTTGAACTCACATCATCTGAACGTGTACACTTCTCACCCTACATGCTGTCAAGTATTTCGGAT